>LR738714.1:483328832-483469410 GCA_902687465.1 Secale cereale
TTGAGGGAGGGGGCGGCAGCTGCCATGGCAGAGTCAGACTCCGGCGAGAGTCCGTGCCGGCCACGGTGAGGAAGGCGGCGCGAGAGTGGGCCGGCTGGCTGGGCTTCGGCCCAGTCGGATCGGTTCGAAAACAATTTTTTTAAATACGCGGAGTGAAGAAAATTCAAAATAAACTCAAATAAAAACCTAAAAATTTTAGAAACAATTTTCACCGTTCCCTCCTAATATTTGGGACAAAGTGAATATTTTTCTAAACCAAAATGCCTAAAAATAAAACAAACTTTTTAATGCAATTTAAAATAAATAAATTGCAAATAAAAATCCAATAAAAATATTTTTACTCAAAATTCAAATTCAAACATTTTTATTTCTGTTTTGAAGAAGTCATATTATCTTCTCTCATTATTTTAGAAATGCTGAAAATGAAAATTGGTAAAAATATTATTTGATCCAACCCCACTTGGAAAATAATAAAATTGTGGGTTCTTTGTGGAAAAACTTCCAACTCTCTCACTTGGGTCCTTGAGTTGCTTAAAATCTTTGGATCAATTTTCGAATAAACGCAAATTCAAAATGCTCAAATGATGAATGCATATGAATGATGTATGATAACATCCAAATTGAAAATTGGGATGTTACAACAGTCCTTTTGATAAGTAAGAGTGTCGAACCCAACGAGGACCAGAAGGAAATGACAAGCGGTTTTCAGCAAGGTAATATCTGCACGCACTGAAATTATCGGTAACACATAGTTTGATAGCAAGGTAATTTGTTACAAGCAAGAAATAGCAATTATAACAACGGTGGAGCAAGGTATCCCAGTCCTTTTTATAGTAAAGGACATGCCAGAACAAACTCTTATAGTAAGTAAAGCGTTCTTGAGGACACACGGGAAATTCATCTAGTCACTTTCATTATGTTTGTTTGATTCGCGTTCGTTACTTTGATAATTTGATATGTGGGTGGACCGGTGCTTGGGTGTTGTTCTTACTTGAACTAGCCTCCCACTTATGATTACCCCTGCAACGGAACATATGGATCCAAATCAGACTTTTACGGAATAGCGCATAAACTAGGGTTTAAGCTTCTGTCACTCTAACAACCGGTCATCTAATAACTACTCCACAATGACCTACCCTTAGGGACAAAGATGGCGAAGTGTCATTTAGTTGACGTTCACACGACACCACTAAGGGAAGCAACAACATACACATCATCAAAATATCGAACGAATACCAAATTCACATGATTACTTATGACAAGACTTCTCCCATGTTCTCAAGAACAAAAGTGACTACTCACAAATCATATCCATGTTCAAGATTATAGGGGTATATAATAACATTAAAGATCTGAACATTTAATCTTCCACCAAATAAACCAACTAGCATCAACTACAAGATGTAATCAACATTACTGGTGACCCACATGTACCAATCTGAGGTTTTGAGACAAAGACTGAATACAAGAGATGAACTAGGGTTTGAGATGAGATGGTCCTGGTGAAGATGTTAGAGACGATTGGTCCTCCCACGATGAGAGGATCGTTGGTGACAACGATGGCTTCGATTTTCCCATCCAAGAGGGAAGTTTCCTCAGCAGAATCGCTCCGCTAGAGAGAAAAAGTGCTCCTGCCTAGGTTTCACCTCGAGAGGGCGGCGCTTCATCCCGAAACTCTTCTTTCATTTTTTTTCTAGGTCAAATGGAACCATATAGGAGAAGATGGGCCCCGGAGGCTTGCCAGGGCCACCACAAGATTGAGGGACGCGCCCAAGGGGGTAGGGTGCCACTAGTACGCGTCGGTGCTATACAAACAGTTCTTAACCCCTTTTCGCGATGACATTTGGAACCATCGCCTAGTGAGTGACGGTGATAGGGGGGTCCTTCCCACACGACCCAGAAATCATCGGGGATATGCCCTCCTGGCACACACGCTCGGCAAAATGAGGTCGTGTGTGAGCGGCGAGCGCTCAAATATGGAAATACGTACAGTAGAGCTAAAAAAACAATTGTACTAGCAAAATTGTTTCCAGTCGCAAGTACATCCCACACAGTCAGTCCCCGCTAAACGTTTCTGTTCGTACGTACATCCCACACAGTCGCTCCAAGGAAAACGTTTTCGTTCATAGGTACATCACACACAATTTTTCACGTTAAATCGTTTGTGATAGCGTTGCCATTGCACACGATATTAACGATTTTATCATTTGCGTTATTGAATACATCACACACTGTGCTTAGAAGAAACTATGTGGCAAAGGCTGTCCATCACACACAGTTTTTATGAGGATGTCATGTGTGTAGTGGAGATTGACCGCACACGTAGTGAATCCTAGAAACGTTTCTGATCTCCACGTCGATCGCAGACATTTCGCTTTCGCAAACCGTGTGCATTGTAATTCCTAATTTAAAAATCACATGTTCTGAATTTGAAAGTAGGCAATAACTTATTTCATATCCAACCATGTTTATTACAAATATAGGTTCAACCACGAATGCATAATTCGATGCGCATGTACATATGCTGAAGAACTACAGAAGCACCAAGTAAAGAATGCTGAACCACAGTTGTACTAAAGACTGTAAAGAGAGGGGCGAAGGACATTCTGGTTGCTGGAGAAGGTGAAGCGGAATGCTCATATTGTCCCCTCCTCCATGCGTAATGCGCGCACGACTCTAGGCCAACCCCTTGTGATGGCTGCCCGTCCATCCTTCACTGTCTTCATTAGGACTTCTCAATGCTCATTGTAGTCTGGATGTAATACTTTAACCTTCATTGCGTGTCCACCAATCATGTACTTTGCGAGGTAATCTTGAGTGAACTGCTTCGGGAACCACTGTGAACGAAAAAGATTCAGACGTTGTTGTCTACCAACTCATTATGGACAGTAAAAAGAGAAGGCTGCAGAGTTTGTAGTTACCATCCTACAGCTCACTGTTGTGTTGGATAGAGCATAAACAAATAATTTGCTTGCCACCATTCATATCTTTTTGCTAATAATCCTTATCAGTTTCCTCACTTGATACTTGTTCATGAATATCTCATTGCCCCATACGCAAAAAGGGTCGATGCGTGGATCCTTGCCAAGGGCATATGTACCTACAAGCAACAAGTCAATATTAGAAGCTAACAAGTGTCCAGGCCTGGATCTATATGCACTACATTATGGAACGATGGGGGGAGTACAAGCCGAGGGATGAAGCTAACCTCGGCGGAAAATGGTGGCCACTCCTGTTGTTGTCCTGCATATGTAGTGGAAAGGCATGATAAGTACAACAACCTTAACATCAAACAAATATAGCAAAGGTAAAAAACATCATCTTCAAATGATAGCTTGAATGTGTTGGTTTCAGCATGCTATTAAAGCAGATATAAAATGGAAGGCAATGTTACCGACAGCAGGCTTAGCAACCATCAAACATCGCAATTCAAACAGGTATTGTTGAAAATGAATAGAACGTAGGTAATGCTTAAACATCACACTGGATAAATGTGTAAAACTGAAATGAAGGGCATGTGTTAACTACACCAGGAATAACTCGAACCAAATATAGCCGTTCAAATTGGTATTGATGTAGTCAAGCGGCACAGTTCCGACTTGCACATAATGAACAAGACATTGTGAATGCCTGAAATAAACAAGGCATAAATGACCAGTATAATAATCAAATATAGCCATTGAAAACTGGACAGAGTCCCACTGCAACCAACCTAACAAGCAAATACAGATAAACAGGGCATATGTTTGAAAACTGGACAAATGCTCACTGCAACTAACCTAACAAGCAGATAAAGATAAACAAGGCATCTACTTGATAACTGGACAAATGCTAAAAAAAGCAACCTAACAACCAAATAAAGATAAACAAGGCATCTACTTGATAACTGGACAAATGCTAAAAAAACAACCTAAAAACCAAATACAGATAAACAAGGCATCTGCTTGATCACTTGACAAATGCTCACCGCAACCAAACTAAGAACCAAATACATATAAACAAGGCATCTGCTCGATAACTGAAAAACTGCTCACTCCAGCCAACCTAACAACCAAATACAAATAAACAAGGCATATACTAACTATAAACAACCAAATATCGCCATTTGTGAAACTGAAGTGGACGATTCATACTTAAACATCACGTAGCCCTATTGAACAATACATTTTTGCATAACTAAAATAATTAAACACAGGCATAGTTAAAGCTGATAGAATGTTGCCTCACATTTCATGGACGAGATCCTTCCAGATGGAAGAGCACAGACCCGGGGTGCGCTCTCTGATGTCACATGTGGGCTGTTTCACCTTGGAAGAACCTTCGTGGGTGCCCTCCTCGTGGTCGTGGTCGTGGTCGATGAGATCTGACTTGGAAATTGAGGATCCCAAGCCGCCGCCGTAGAACGCGTCCTTCAGAAATGACAAAATGGAATCGATGGCATATAAAGCACGCAAATCCTTGACCACTTGGCGAAGGAGATCAGCGGTAGGACCGTCCAAGAGATCGATGGCGGTTGAACCAGAGGGGTTGGGGATGGACCACTTAACATGTGACATGGCCCGCGTGAAGCCGTCGCTGTGGACAAGCTTGATGTCAGCCAGCTTTCCCGAGATACAGTAATACGCTATCCCGCTGACATGAAGCCTTCGTCATGGCAACGTAGTCAACGTCTTCGCCAGCTTCCGCAGTGACGTCTTGCTCCGGGATCAACAGGTCGGGGTGAACGGTGGGCACCTTGCCAACGTCCACCAGAGAGGCCATGATAAACCTCTTCTTGGCCGAACGCTCGTCGGGCTCCCCGCGATATGTGGTCGAGCTTAGGCTACGGCATTCTGGAGCAAGGGATGTGGATCTGGCGGGGAGGGACACCGTAGGCCTCATCTAAAAACTCAGGGGAGTGGGGCAATGGTATGGGAATCACTGGGTAACCTGAACTTTATTATCTAAGCTAGGAGGAACGGGCAGACCGACATGGGTTGGCGGCGGCGCCATCGGCGGCCGCGAGCTAGGGTTCGAGGGGGGGAGGGGGCGGGTGGGGAACTATGGAGGGGGTAGTGTTTGAGGATACGCAGCGGCTACTGAAAATTTTAGTAATGGTGGGTGGAGATGGTTGTGGACGAGGGAGGGCGACGGTTCAAATGCCTCAGCTACTACAATTTTACTATCAGGTCGGTGCTGGAGGAGTGTGGGCAACGGTTGAAGTACGACGGCTACTAAAAATTATGTAACAGAATTTATGTGGGGCAGGAGTGCCGCAGTGCCCAAGATCGTGCACGGTCCAATAACAATATGTGTGTATGACAATAAGGAAAAGTGGCGCGGAACCGCCAATTTTTGCAACGCTCAAGGCGGGTAGTTTGTTTTTATATTTCTAGCTAGCTGGTCTATCGCACACGGTTCGTCCTAATTTCCAAATAAACTTCCCCACCTTTAGCTTGCACAGGTGGTGGTTTTACAGCGCACTTGCATCGCACACGGTTAAGCCAATAACTCCACCCTTTGCTCACGCTTGTGCGGTCGTGGTGATTTTACAATGCACTTGCATAGCACACGGTTGTGCCATTACCTCCACCTTTGCTCGCGCTTGCGCATGCGTGGTGATTCACGCTGGTCACCCTATGGGACCTACTCCCTCTTATCACACACATTTGTGCTTTTAGAAACTATGTGGGATATTTTACGTGGCCGGTGTGTCGCCGCTAGCCTTCAATGAGCACTGACACTGGTAGTGGGAAAACGATGGGAGAAGAGGCGGGAAACCGATGAAGGAAGCTCTGCAGGTGTTGTCGAAAGGGCTCAGGGTTGCAATTCGATCTGGGAGCATCCAACGGAGCACACGCACGATCCGTGGGGTTTGGGTTCTGGCCAGTCAGATCGCACGACTCAGATCGCGCACGCAGCAGGGGGAGAATATCATACGGAAACCAACATTCGGTGGAAACCGGTGAAAACCACGAGAAAAGGATGTTTTGAAGTTTAATTTTTTTAAATGCGGGATGTTAAGAGGATGATTTTTATTGCCACACAAAGTTTCAAGTTGAAACACATTACGAGATGTGAGCTATGAAAAAGACAAAATTAGCGTTGAATAGTGATGAATACTAATCTCACTATTCAGTGCTGAATTTGTCTTTTTCATAGCTCACATCTCATAATGTTTTTCAACTTGAAATTTTGTGTCGCAGTAAAACAACACATTCTTAACATCCCATATTTTTTTCAGATTTTTATGAAACTTTAAAATATGGTTTCCACGAAGTTTTCATTGAATATCGACTTTCGTGAGTGACCCGTATGCTATTTGATAACATTTCGTGAGAAGAATCTCGGTTTTTAAATCCCCGTAAATCCAAAACTAAGCCAAAAATCGTGAAACCTGGCATCGTGTCACGGCATTGCACTTATATGTCAAGGATTTTTTTTTTGTCCATTGTGCGCATGTTTTATTACAAGCCTCTTACAAACCGGAGCTTCTCTCAAAGAAGCCTCGTTGTTCCGATAGGGAAATGTGCCCCCCTTGTGGGCGAAATGTAATCATTGCCTCTTTTCGCCTTGTATTTTCTTCTACGGGCAACATGGAATGATAGGATATCCGTGCTGAAATTTAAACTTATTCAGGGTTCGTTTGGCCTTTTTATATACTAATTGAGTTTCCTAGGCATTTAATGTCCATAATTCAAATCTGAACTACAAGTACATGCTCCAGTTTACCAAAATGGCTATAGAAATTATACATGTGTCCTTGGGTGCATGTTTAGGTCCCATGCTAGGAATGGGAACGAATTACAATCGTAACCGTGTCCTGGCTCGTCCTCAAACATTTCGAATCTCGGTTTTTAAGTCCTCATAAATCCAAAACTCACCAGAAAGTCATCAAAGGTGGCACGGTGTCACGTCATGGCACATATATGTCGTGGTAAAACATTGTCCAATTTGGGCCAAGCTTTATTACAAACCTCTTACAAAAACGGAGCTTCTCTCAAAGAATCCTCGTGGTTCCGATAGGGAAACGTGTTCCCCTTGTGGGCGAAACGTAATCAACGCTTCTTTTCACATTGTATTTTCTTCCATGGGCAACATGGAACGACATGATATCTATGTTGTAATTTAAACTTATTCAGGGTTCGTTTGGCCTTTTTATACACTAATTGAGTTTCCTAGGCATTTAATGTCCATAATTCAAATCTGAACTACAAATACATGCTCCAGTTCACCAAAATGGTGAGAAAAATTATACATGTGTCCTTGGGTGCATGTTTAGGTCCCATTCTAGGAATGGGAACGAATTACAACCGTACTGGTGTCGTTGCTTGTCCTCAAACATTTTGAATCTCGGTTTTTAAGTCCCCATAAATCCAAAACTCACTAGAAACTCATCAAAGGTGGCATGGTGTCACGTCATGGCACATATATGTCGTGGTAAAAACGTTGCAAATTTCTACTGAGTTTGGGCCAAGCTGTATTACAAACCTCTTACAAACCAGAGTTTGTCGCAAGAACCATCATGGTTTCGATAGGGAAACGTGTACCCTTGTGGGCCAAACGATAATCACTCCCTCTTCTAGCCTCGTATTTTCTTCTACACGTGACACGGAACAACGGGAGATTCGCGCTGAACTTTGAAATTATTCAGGGTTCGTTTGACCTTTTTTATTCATTAATTGAGTTTTCTAGGCATTTAATGTCCATAATTCAAATCCGAACTACAAATACATGCTCCAGTGCACCAAAATGGCTAGAAAAAACGTACATGTTTCCTTGGGGTGCATGTTTAGGTCCCATGGAATGAATGTGAATGAATTCAACCATCTCGCCGTCCTGGCTTGGCCACAAACATTGCGAATCTCGGTTTTTAAATCTCTGTAAATTCAAAACTCATCAGGAAATCATGAAACTTGGCATGGTGTCACTACATGGTACATATAATTGTCCAATTTGGGCGAAGCTATATTACAAGCCTCTTACAAACTGAAGCCTGTATCAACCCTCGTGGTTCCAGTAGGGAAACATGCCCCTCTTGTGGGCAAAATGATATTCGCTGCCTCTTCTCGCCTTGAACTTTGTTTTCTACCGACAACATAGAATAACAGGAGTGTCGGGCTAAAATTTGAAACTGTACAGGGTTCGTTTGGCCATTGTATATATATTACTAATTACTAAGTTTTCTATGCATTTAATGTAGTCCCTAATTCAAATTTGAACTATAAGCACATGCTCTAGTGAAGCAAAATGGATGGGAAATCGTACATGTGTCATTGGGTGCATGTTTAGGTCTGTCATTGCGTGCATGTTTAGGTCTCATTTAAGGAATGGGAATGAATTACAAACTTGTCGTCGTCCTAAAACATTGAGATCTCGATTTTTAATCCAAGTAAATCAAAAACTGACCCAAAAAACATGAGACTTGGCATGGTTTCATGACATGGCACATATATGCGTGGTAAAAAATGTCCAGTTTGAGAAGAGGCGCACACATTAGTAGCCAACAAAGTCCTTTTCAAAACAAAAAGCTGACACGTTAATATCGCAAATTTCTTAGTACTCGGTGGCGTGCGTGCAACTATTTGTTTAGACGAGACGAGCTCGAGAAGTTCGTCGTGCAGGCTCGACGGGAAGCACGCGAGCAGTCCGTCGCGCAGGCTCGACGGGACACGTGCATCCTGTCCACCTCGCAGGCTCGACGGGACACGTGCGAGCAGCAAGGCCTCTCATGCTCACCGGGAAGCAAGCTCTTTGACCTCCATGCACCAGCCGCTGCCCGCCTTGCTCACAGTTCTCCATTAATGGGTTAATTAAAGCACATGGACGGTGGGTGTTTGCTTGTGATCCCATGGTAGCATTGTTTTGTTCGTGATTTCAACTTGTATCCTGACCTAATTTAAATTTCCACATAGGGCAACAGATAATACGACCACAAATAAAAATGGCAACGTATTATACGATGACAAATTTACAATGGCGCATATAATAATTGTCTTACATATTCCGGATAATTTAAAATGCCACATGCAGCAAAGCCCGAAAGACACGGGGGCAAGAGAAGAAGGAAATTGCAGACAACGATCTGGGTCACTACTGTCTCTACTCGTCGATGGATCGCCAGGCGATGACATCCTCCATATCCTTCTTCAATTCCTCACGACTTTTCTTGAAAGCAGCCACAGATTCCTCCACCTCCTGCTCGTGCTCGATCCGGAGCTCCCTCAAGTCACCCATCAGTTCCTCGACGACCCCAATCAGCGTCATCCCCGAGGCACTGCTCTGCTCATGCAGCATCTTCCAGCCGGTGGCCTTCTCCTCCTTCTCGGCGAGCGCCTTGAGGAGCTTCACATTGTCACCCATGAGTTGCTCGACGAGGCCGGTCGCCTTGTCAACCGAGGCATCATTGATCTTGAGAAGCTTCATCAAGACGTCGACCAGCTCCTATTGCGTAGTGACACCAGCGAGAATGTCGTCGTCGCCAGCAAAGGACTTCAGGAATGCCGGCTCGTCGCGATGGCCGACGCCGCGAATGCACTTGTGAGAGCCCTCGCATGCCCGTGAGAGCTCGTTCGAGGGCTCCGCGCCGTGCCGGGACATCTCTGCTGTAGCTGCGGCTTCACGGTGGGACCTCTCTAGTGCTTCCGGGACCTTGGTCTTTGCTGCCTGGTTATATGTCCATCCTAAACTCCTCCTACCCGTCATGGCGGAACGATTTGACAGGAAAGACCTAGTTTTGTGGGTGATGAGGAGAGGAACTATGAAGTAATTTTCGAGTGGGTAATTTTTATAGCCCGGTGCTAAGTGTGAACACATATTAGTTTGATACGTGTGAACAGATTTGCAATTACTTATTGCGTTGTAATCTGCAATGTGACGAGAAACAAGGTCAAAATTTATTAATGACAGAAGGTTGACCACATGGTTGCTCGCCATTGAGTCGGCTGTTTGCCACGTATCACACACATCTTGTTAAGTTGAACCGTTTCTGTTGTGTTCGGTAATCGAAAACAGTTCGTCGGAGTGAACCGTATGCCCTATATCACACACACCTTGATCTGGGTAACCGTTTCTATTGCACTCCCTAGTAGCAAATAGTTCATCGGAGCAAACTGTATGCCGTATATCACACACACATTGATCTGTCTGCCCGTTTATGTTCTTCCTCATTGCAAACAGTTTGAACGGCTCAACCGTGTGCCCTGGATCCCACAGGCAACTACAACCTGAACCATGTTTGATGTATCATTCATCGTAAACATTTTGCACCTTTTTTGACGTTTTTACATCCTTGTTTGTGATTAATGCATCGCACACAGTTTCGTCAAAGGGTTTCTCATCGTAGTGTCGCGTTAGCAGCAACCTGCAGTAGTGTGCACCCCTAGGCTTGTGGCTGGATGGTGGGTCCCCCTATGGTATTTCTTTCTCCAATAATTTTAATATATTCCAAAATAATTCTCTATCAATTTTCAGCTCATTTGGAGTTGTGCAAAACAAGTGTCTCCGATATAGCCCTTTCCGGTCCAGAATTCCAGCTGTTGGCAATCTCCCTCTTCATGTGAAACTTGCAAAATAAGAGAGAAAAGGAATAAGAATTGTATTATGAAGTGAAATAATAGTCCATAATGTAATAAATATCAACATGAAACCATGATGCAACATGGATGTATCAGCCCTCACCTCGTGACAGAAGGGGCAGCGAGGCATGTATTGTATTGTTGCTACTAAGGGTGAAACAATGGGGTTTAATCATATTGCTTGATTTTATTATTTCTAAATTATGTCATCATACTTCATGCATTTGTTTGTTATGAACTTAATACGTGGAGAGGCAAGCAGAGAAGCGCTCTCGAAGTGGAGTGATAGTAGTAGATGGAGGCAAGAGTTGGTCTACTTGTCACGGGCGTAATGTCTATATACATGATGAATAACGTCATAAGTATGCACTTTTCTACCAATTGGCCAATAGTAATTTGTCTACCCACCGTATGCTAACTTTATGAGAGAGAGGCCTCTAGTGGAAACTATGGACCCATGGTCTACTTTAGTCACATTATAAAAACCAAAAATACCTTGATGCAATTTTACTACTTTTATTTTACTTTGCAATTTATCTATCACCTATTACTAGATTTAATCCTTGCAATTAATGGGTTCAGGGGGATTGACAACCCTCTTGTGTGTGTTGGGTGCAAGCATTTTCTCTTGTGTGTGTAGGTACTATTCACTAGGTGTTTGCATGGTTCTCCTATTGGTTCGGTAACCTTGGTTCTCACCGAGGTAAATAATATCCCTACTATATTACTTCACCCTTCCTCTTCGGGGAAAATCCCAACACAGCTCACAAGTAGCAGATATAATTTCTGGTGCTGTCACCGGGGAGACATCATCAAATACCTATGGGTTCCTACTTTTTATTTACTTTTATTTGCCTTCTATTTTTCATCTCCCTCCACTTCTCTAAAAAAATAAAAAATAAAAATATTTTATTTTGCTTGTTTGCTTGCTTGAAGTTGTTATCATGTTTGAGTTTGAGAAATTTATTGTTAAGAGTGGTAGTGAAGATAGTGTTAGCGAATCTCATTCGGAAAAAATTAAATTTGATCTTAATTATGATCCTCCTAAGAATTAAGTTCACCATAATGAAGCTCCCACAATCTTAAAACCTAAAACCTATCGTGTGGGTAGCGAGATTATCATTGGAAAGGATGTTAGCCAAGAATTCTTTAATTGCACGGGAGTCATACCGCTATTTAAAGGGTCTATTCTTGATAAAAACAAATTTCTTTGTGAGTGCTATTGCTATGCTTGTGGTTAAACTGGAAAGTTTTTTTTTGCATATTCATCTTGTCCTACAAAAGATGTTCCTCGAACTTCCTAATATTCATGATCCAAAGGCTAAAAAGATTGCTACTATCATCCTTATGCATGAATTTGATTATATATTCTGAGAAGCTAGGGACATCTTTGCCTTCTATAAAATAGATTTTGAACATCCTCCAATAGAGCAAATCCTTCATGATAAAGGCATTATGCATAGGTTGGAGTCTAATGACTAATGCTTACAGTGAAAATGTTAGGAGGAAAGTTCCTGATGCAGAATTAGTTAAAACTCTATGCCACAACACTTGTGATAAATTTGAATGGATCACCAAAGGAATTTATGAAGGATTTAGTGAAGAATGGTTTGAAAACACCGCTAGAGATCCTGTTAATGATGAAATCCATGCTTTATATGAGGACCTATATGGGTATGCGTCGGAATTTGTAGTTATGAATGTTATAATTACCAAGCAAAGTACCTTCAACTATTTGAGCTCACCTACTAGGAAAATATAATATGACAGTAGAGAATTAACGAGGAAAGTTTTTTAAGATTTAGTTCAAAGGATTTGGAACCCAAAAATGATAATCCTTAAAACTATGCATTATGCCTAGCTAGGAGCATAAAACAACATCGCTTGTTGGGAGCAACCCAATAGTTATCTTATTTTTTTGCTTTTACTTTATGTTTTCTGTGATGACATGATTATATTCTAATGTAATGATTGTGTTTTTATATTTTAATTAGTGTTTGTGCCGAGTAAGTACTGTAGGATGATTTAGATGATAGTTGACTTGATTTTTTTGCAAAAACATAAAGGTTTCCATCTGGTGCATGAATTTCTATAATTTACTGCAACGTGATAATGTTTTGAAAATTTTACAAATGATTGATATACAAATTGTCTATGTTTTACTATTATTTCAAAAAATAGGGTTGCAGAAGTATAGCTTTTGTTCACATAATTACAAACTATTTTGTTTTAGATAGATTCTAATTTTTATTGCATAGTGTGCTTATTTTAATGATACTACGGATTATATCGGGGGTTATAAGTCATGGAGAAGTAAGAATACAGTAGGTATTATGAAATAATAATCATGAATGAGTTTACAATCGTGCATAAAGTTTATGATTTTCCCATGAAGTTTTGTGTGCTGAAATTTTCAAGTTTTGGGTGAGATCACGATGGATGAAAGAATAAGGAGCGGCAAGACCCTAAGCTGGGGGATTTCCAAGTCACCCAAAGGTTTCATTTAAGAAGACCCAAGCATGTAAGCTTGGGGATGCCCCGCATGGCATCCCCTCTTTCGTACACAATTCATCGATATGTTACTTGGAGCTATATTTTTATTCATCATGATATGAGTCTTAGTTGGAACATCTTGTAACATAGTTTTATTTTGTTCACTTGCTAGTTTTCCACAATCATTGTTTAGTGAACACACCTTTTTGAGAGATGCACACATTCATCATGATTTGCTAGAACACTTTATGAGCTTCACTTATATCTTTTGAGCTATGCAGTTGAGCATGATGGTGGTTATATATTTTATAGAAATGATTGCACTCTCATGCTTTACTTAAATATTTCTGAAGTCTCTAAAATAGGAAGTAGTGATGATCACGGGTTATACGACTAGTCTGAAAATGATAGGTATATAAGATCACTAAATATGAAACATATGGTTGAATTATATTGATGTCGTAATATGAAAGGGCAGTGGTTCATGATAACTAGTTAGTAGAAATATCGATATTGAAACTTGTTATGACAACTCATTTAAGTGTCGGTCATGGTATGACCGGGATGTTGGAGCATTTCTATTCCTAATTGAAATCCTTTGTGTTGTGTAGGTCGGGGCGCACGATTGTTAACTCCTACCAACGTCCTCCTTAGGGGCGTGCGAGTAGCACTTTGCTTCGTGGGATAATTAAACTTCCAAAATAAGTATATGAGTTCTTTATGACTAATGTGAGCTCATGGACTATACGCACTCCCACCTATCCACATATTGCTAGTCTCTTCGGTACCACGCATTGCCCTTTCTCACCTCGAGAGTTGGTGCAAACTTCGCCGGTGCATCCAAACCCCGCGATATGATATGCTTTATCACACATAGGCCTCCTTATATCTCCCTCAAAACAACCACCATACCTACCTACCATGGAATTTCCATAGCCATTCCGAGATATATTACCATGCAACTTCCACCATTCGGTCTTATGACAGGTGTGTTCGTCATCATATTGCTTTGCATGATCATATAGAGCTAACATACTATTTGTGGCAAAGCCACCGCTCATCATTGTAATACATGTTATGCTAGATCATTTCACATCCTGGTACATGCCATAGGCATTCATATAGAGTCATGTTCTTTCAGTTTATCGAGTTGTAAGTAAATGAAAGTGTGATGAACATTATTATTAGAGCATTGTCCCAGTGAGGTAAACAATGATGGATACTAATGAGTCCCCGAAAATCGGGGTGAGGCTCTTGACTTTAGATTAAAATGTATATAAAAGAGGCAAAAAAGAGCCAAAAAATGAGGAAAAAGAGAGAAGGGGCAATGCTACTATCCTTTACCACACTTGTTCTTCAAAGTAGCACCATGTTCTTCATATAGAGAGTCTCCTAATTTGTCACTTGCATATACTAGTGGGAATTTTTCATTATAGAACTTGGATTGCATATTCCAATGATGTGCTTCCTCAAATGCTCGAGGTCTTCATGAGCAAGCAAGTTGGATGCACACCCACTTAGGTTTAGTATTGAGCTTTCATACACTTATAGGTCTAGTGCATCTGTTGCATGGCAATCCCTACTCCTCGCATCAATATCGATTGATACGCCTCTCCATTACCTATTGACCCACCGAGTTGATGTGAGATTTTCTCCACTTTTGTTTTCCCTTATATCCCTACCACCGCATTCTATTCCACATGTAGTGCTATGTCCGTGACTCGCGCTCATGTGTTGAGTAGAGTTGAAAATGCTGAAGCGCATGAAAATTGTATGATCCAATTGCTTGAGTTGACACCGGTGATCATAATTTGTACTTATGTGAGGAAGATGGAGTCATGCCAAGCTTATACATAACATTCGTTAAACATCGTATATTTTGAAAAAGTAATGATTATATTCAAGTATTCATGGATATTATTATGTTGATATCAATTACTTCATCATTTCTCAACATTTCCGCCGAAAAGAGATTACATGATAAACATGTTAGGTAGCACTCGACACCAAAAAAATTGTTTTTGTCATTTACCTACTTGAGGATGACTAGGAATTAAGCTTGGGGATGCTGATACGTTTGGAGTGTATCTTTAATTTTGATTGTTTCATGCTATGTATCATTGTTAGATACTTTATATGCAATTTTATATCATTTTTGGGAACTAACCTATTAACCTAGTGCCAGTTGTTATTTTTGCTTGTTTTATTGTTTCATAGAAAATCAATACCAAAGGAATTCCAAACACAACGAAACTATACGGTGATTTTTCTGGACCATAAGGGACCCTAGAAGCTTCGGGAGGGGGCTAGAAGATATATGAGAGGGCCACAAGCTCACACGGCGCGCCCCCAGGGGGCATGACCCGAGCTTGTGGGCCCCATGTAACTCTCTTTAACCTAATTCCACTTCTATAAATTCTCATAAATCCCAAAACCAACAAAGAGACACCCGAAACAATTTTTTCGCCGCTGCAAGTCTCTATTCTTTCGCGATCCCATCTAGAGGCCTTTTCGGTACTCTGTCGGAGGGGGAATCGATCACGGAGGGCCTCTACATCACTCTTGCCGCACCTCCGATGATGTGTGATTAGTTTACCACAGACCTATGGGTCCATAGTAATTAGCTAGATGGCTTCTTCTCTCTCTGATCTTCAATACAATGTTCTCCTCGATGATCAATTTGATGTAATCTCCTTTTGCGGTGTGTTTGTTGGGATCCGATGAATTGTGGTTTTATGATCAGATTATTCATTGAAAGTAATTGAGTCTTTACTGTACTTTATTACGCATGATTATTATAGGTTATTATTTCTCTTCGATCTATCCATTTGGGTTGGCCAACTAGATTGATTTATGTAGTGTCCTCACCTCGTGACAGAAGGGGCAGGGAGGCACATATTATATTTTTGCTACTAAGGGTAAAACGATGGGGTTTAATCATATTGCTTGGTTTTGTTCTGTCTACATTATGTCATCATACTTCATGCATTACTCTGTTTGTTATGAACTTAATACATAGAGAGGCAAGCAAAGAAGCACTCTCAGAGTGGAGTAGTAGTAGATGCAGGGAGGAGTTAATCTACTCGTCTTGGACGTAATGCCTACATACATGATCATTTCCATGAATAACGTCATAACTATATGGTTTTCTATCAATTGCCCAACAACAATTTGTCTACCCACCATATGCTACCTTTATGAGAGAGAAGCCTCGAGTGAAAACTATGCCCCTGGGTCTAATTTAATCATACTATAAAAACCAAAAATACCTTCCTACAATTTAATTACTTTTATTTTACTTTGCAATTTATCTATCACCTATTACCTAATTTAATCCTTGCAATTAACGAGTTCAAGGGGATTTGTTGGGGATATACCCCACGGAATGACCCGCCATGAGATACGACCCGGTGGATGGTTTGTAGCTCACAGAAAACCCACTGGCGAATGAACGGACGACAAGGTCCAAAGGCCCTGAAGGTGGCTCGTAAGTGGGCTAGCTCATAATATGATATTTGGTGGGCTGGCTCGAGAGGAAAGACAAGGAAAGTCTCCTTGGTTGCAGAACAAGTTAACCAATGCATGTGATACATGGAATTGACAACTATGTTGTTATCGTCATCGAGAATTTTTTACCATGATAAGCAACACTCCTTATTTTAATTAAGAATTGGGACACTTGTTGCACTCCTTTTTTTATTGGTGTTCATGTTCCATTGCTCAATCGCCACCACAAAACACCAACTGTTACACCTTTTGTATTTGCAGGCAATCCTTGCTATTTTTTCCCATGCCATTTCCTTCATCTCTTGGCGGGATCAACACTCTTACTTATATAAAATATCTACAATTGACTACCTACACTTGTGCGACATTATTCTCCTTTTCAACTTAGTGGTCGACACCTTGGCCTCCATTCTTTATGGGGAAAATGTTGTTGGTCATATTTATAGTATCTTCCTATTTATAGTATCTTCCCAGAAATCATTGAGGGAGGGGTTACTCACCCCTAATACGTCTATGACACTTTAATCCTAATCAAGAGTGATACAATTAGTCTAGTCAACCTCAAGTTCTTATTGATGTATGTTGAGTTCATGTCCGGACTCAAAATCAAATTTGATATTGAGGCCTTTGTAACATGATGTTACTTAGAGCCTAATGTTAGGTCGGCCCATATGGTGAACAACATACTTGGTACGGTTCCTGTAAAATGACCGGGCCTTCCACTAACTCATAAACATTTTACGATCGAGGACTTTGGTTTCTTTACTCAGTGGGTGGCCAAATGAGTCAAATCGTGAACCGAGAAGCATCATTCTACCGGTGGCAAGTCCATTCTTATCAATGATTTACTTTATAGCTTGGCAATCTATGTGATGGATTTTTTATTTTGCAAGATGGGGTACACGCCCAACTCGACTCACTCCGCTCTCGTTTCTTCTAAGAGAAGGAGTAGTGGGAAAAATACCATATGGTACAGTGGAGTACTCATACGTCTCCAACGTATCTATAATTTTTTATTGTTCCATGCTATTATATTATCAATCTTGGATGTTTTATATGCATTATTATGCCATTTTATATCATTTTTTGGGATTAACCTATTAACTTAGTGCCAAGTGCCAGTTGCCATTTTTCCTTGTTTTTGTCTTTACAGAAAATCAATACAAATCAGAGTCCAAATGGAACGATTTTTTTGATGATTTTTCTTGGACCACAAGACACCCAGGAAGCTTCGGGAGAGGGCCATGATACCTATGATGCAACGACAAGCTCGTAGGGCACGCCCTACAAGCTTGTGGGCCCCTCATGGCTCCCCTAACCCTAATTCTTCTTTTATAAATACCCAAATATTCCCCGAAGACCAGAGGGCACACCAAAAATAGTTTTCCGCCGCCATAAGTTTTTGTCTTTGTGAGATCCCATCTTGGGACCTTTTTCGGTACCGGCCGGAGGGGGATTTCATCACTGAGGGCATCTACATCAACCTTGCCGCCCCTCCAATGATGCGTGCATAGTTTACCACAGACCTATGGGTCCATGGCTAGTAGCTATATGGCTTCTTCTCTCTCTTTAATCTTCAATACAATGTCCTTCTTGATGTTCTTGGAGATCTATTAGACGTAATCTTCTTTTGAAGTGTTTGTTGAGATCCGGTGAATTGTTAGTTTATGATCAGATTACCTATAAATATTATTTGAGTTTTCTGTGAACTCTTTTATGAATGATCTATATAGCTTTGTATTTCTCTCCGATCTATTGATTTGGTTTGGCCAACTAGATTGATTTTGAAAGATGCTTTGTGATGGGTTCAATCTTGAGGTGCTTAATCCTAGTGACAGAAATGGACATGACACGTATTTGTATTGTTGTCGTTAAGGATAAAAAGATGTTTTTTATTGATATTGATTGGATCTATCTCTCATGTCATCTTGCTTAAGACGTTACTCCGTTCTTGTTAAATTAATACACTAGAAGCATGCTAGACAGCGGTCGATGTGTGGAGTAATAGTAGTAGATGCAGGCAGGAGTCGGTCTACTTGTCTTGGACATGATGTATATATACATGATCGGTGCTTTGGATATCGTCATAATTATTCGCTTTTCTATCAATTTATCAACAATAATTTGTTCACCCTTCCGTATGCTTTCTTTGAGAGAGAAGCCTCTAGTGAAAACTATGGCCCCGGGGTTCTATCTTTTATCATATTGCTTTCAGATATATAAAACCAAAAAACCAAAAATACCTTGCTGCAATTTAGTTACCTTTATTTTAATTTGCTCTTTTATTTATCTTTTATATCTATCACTATCACATCTCATCCTTGCAAGTAACTGTGAAGGGATTGACAACCCCTTTATTGTGTTGGGTGCAAGTATTTGTTTGTTTGTGTAGGTGACACTGTTGGGGACTTGTGTGTTCCTCCTACCAGATTGATACCTTGGTTCCCAACTGAGGGAAATACTTACCTCCACTTTGCTGCATCACCCTTTTCTCTTCAAGGAAAAAACCAACACAAGCTCAATAGTAGCAGGAAGAATTTCTGGCGCCGTTGCCGAGGAGGATCTACATCAAGCCTACCAAGTACCTATCATAAACTCTCATCTCCTGCATTTACTTTCTTTGCCATCCGCCTCTCATTTTCCTCTCCCCTACTTCTAAAACATTTTTAGAAAAATAGAAAAATATTTTTTGTTTGCCTTTATGTCTTACTTGGCTTGTTTGCTCATTTGCTTGGCATAATTGTGTGTTTATTCCAATTCGGAAGAAAATGGTTTATGAATCCTTATCCACTTATTAATATTTTTAAAAGATCCAATTATGATGAACCAATTGCTAGTGAGTTGAGTGCACTAGATTATCTTTATGAAGTTCTGCTTGAAGTTTGTGAATCTGAAAATTGTGATGAAGTGCTCAAAGAAGAAACTTATAAAGTGATTCACGATAGCTCCTTGAATAAAAAGCATGATTGCAATGATGTTATTATAAATACTATTAATGTAAATTTTTCTAATAATATGAAAAAGCCCAAGCTTGGGGTGCGAATGTTGCGATGTCCACTATTTATTGTAATGATCATGATTGGGGAGATGCTTCTTATGATCTTGAAAATTTATTTAAGCCTCATGATGAATATGATATTGATAACAGTGTTTGCAATAGTATTGAAAGTGGGTTTGAAGAGTGTCAACTGTAGATAGAAATAATCCCACATATTTGGAGAATTATTAATCTTATGCATTTTTTGATAAAAGTGAGCTTGAAGAGGTCATGACTTTATTTGATGGTAATCACACTATTTTGGAAGAGTGTCAACTTTGCATGCATGTGGATCATGTAGAAAATATGTTATTTGATAGCTATATTGTTGAATTTTATCATGATCGTGCATGCAATTATTACAAGAGAGGAAAATATGGTTTTAGAAATCTTCATGTTACTAAATTACCTCTCTTGATGCTTAAATTGTGAAAGTTTTATTCTTCTACCTTGCATATAATAGTTTTTGCTTGCCTTAATAATTTATTTGCTTATAAAATGCCTATGCATAGGAATTATGTTAGAGTTAGATGTGTTTTCACGTGTTTTATGATGCTCTCTTTGTGCTTCAATTCTTGTGTTTCATGTGAGCATCATTAAAATTAGCAATGCCTAGCTAAAAGGCTTTAAAGAAAAGTGCTTGTTGGGAGACAACCCGATATGTTTATTTTCTGTTTGTAATTTAAATACCATTATGCTTCTATTATGATGGTATTTATGTGTTTTAATTAGTGTTTGTGCCAAGTAAGATCTTTGGAATGATTTGGAAGATTTTTGATTTGATTCTGTGAGAAAACAAAAACTGTTGCGTCTAATAGAAGAATTACCTGCAATTGCTCGAGCGTGATCAATTTTTGAAATTTTTACACGTAATTTATATACCAAATTCCCACGTTTTCCTATTTTTCAGAATTTTCAGAGTTACACAGGTATGACTAAAATTTTTGTCTTTACATACAGTTCTGTTTTTGACAAATTATGTTTTCATTGTGTTTGATGCTTGTTTGGATGAATCTATGGACTATATCGGGGGTATAAGCCATGGTGAAGTTGGAATATAGTATATATATGATACAAATCTAAAATTAGAATGAGTTCATAACAGTACCTAAAAGTAAAGATTGTTTTTATTATACTAACGGATCTCATGAGTTTTCTGTTGAGTTTTGTGTTGTGACGTTTTCAAGTTTTAGGTAAAAGTTTCGATGGACTAAGGAACAAGGAGTGGAAAGAGCCTAAGCTTGGGGATGACCAAGGCACCCCAAGGTAATATTCAAGGACAACCAAGCATCTAAGGTTGGGGATGCCCCTGAACCCTGATGGCATCCCCTCTTTTGTCTACAATCCATCGGTAAGTTACTTAAGGCTATATTTTTATTCACTACATGATATGTGTTTTGCTTGGAGCGTCTTGTATGATATGAGTCTTAGTTTTATTTTGTTTTAAGTTTGCCAAAATCATCCTTGTTTTACACACCTTTTGAGAGGGACACACGTTAATCGTGAATTTATTAGAATACTCTGTGACCTTCACTTATATATTTTGAGCTAGGCAGTTGCTCTAGTGCTTCACTTATATCTTTTTTAGCACGACGGTCATGTTGTTTTAAAGAAATTGATGAAATCTCATGCTTAACTTATATTATTTTGAGAGTCTTATAAATAGTATGGCAATTTGCTTGGGTTATGAATTTAGTCCAAATATGATGGGTATTCAAGAGGCATATGATAAAAACTTTCATGAAGATCATTGAATATATGAGAAGTTTGATTCCTTGCAATTGTTTTGACATATGAAGATGGTAATATTAGAGTCATGATAGTAGTAAATTGTGGAATAGTAAAAATACTTGTGTTAATGTATGTGATTCACGTAGCTTGCACGTATGGTCTTGCAGTTATGTGATGAAGTTGGAGTAGAGTTTATCCTTGATTGTGTTCCTTTGCGTGAAAGTCGGGAGCGCGTGATGGTTAACTCCTACCAACCTCTCCCCTAGGAGTATGCGTAGTAGTACTTTTCTTTGAGCGGTACCTTTTGCAATAAGTATGTGAGTTCTTTATGACTAACATTGAGTCCATGGATTATACACACTCTCACCCTTCCACCTTTGCTAGCCACTCTAGTACCGCGCAACTTTCACCGGCGAATTAAACCATCCTTATATGTCGGGGAAACTGGACGCCCACGAACACCTATGGGACCGGAGCCCCTTCTACGTTGCGGTAAGGGAGCAGAGGGAGCACGGAGAGCAGATCGAGGGGCACACGCGGGCAGTTTACCCAGGTTCGGGCCGCAGTGACGCGTAAAACCCTACTCCTGCTTTGGTTGTATTTAGTTCTTGGGCTCGGGAGCTTGAAGATCTACAGTACCAGCTACACCGAGCGTAGTGGTGATCGAGTTTCTGGGCTCGAACCCCCTCTACGTTGTGCATGGGCCTCCTTTTATAGCTCAAAAGGGGTCACCGACAGGTGCCAACGTAGAGAAGGGTAAAAATGTAAAAACGGCGGTGGTTGTAACAGTGCGTGAACAGTGTACAGATAGTGGATGAACAGTGGTCTTCACCTAACTTTGACGGTGGGGGACAAAGGCATTGAATGCCCGTCGCCGTCGCCCCAAAAAGCGTCCGTACATGCGTCTTCGTTCGCCACGGCGATATCCTTGTCACCGCGGCTTGCCACCGTGTACCCCAGGCTGCACAGCCATCTGCCACGTGCCCCGGGAAGGGCCCCAAGGCGACGCGTGGCCAGATGAGCTGGAGCGCAGGCACACAGCATAGGCTTCCCCGGCAAGCGCCTCGCCGGGGTCGCAACCTTGCTGGGCCCGGAAGCTTGTCGCCCACCGGATCCTGCTGGGGCGCATGAAGCGCCGCGATATTCCTCCTTGAAGTGCCGTTCTTTAGGCCTTCCTGGCAAGCTCCTCTTGCCAGGGTCTTGAGCTGGAATGATAACTTTGAGCCTGGTGCGGCCTTCCCGGCAAGCTCCTCTTGCCGGGGTCTTGTCTCTTAACTTGAATACTTTGTTCTTGAATGGCTTAAGAGGGTCTAGAGTGGGCTTTGGCGGGCGCGTGGTGAGCCAGACCACGGGACGCTGCTACTGCCCGTGCACAAGTCGGAATACTAAGGTGCCCCTACTTTAGTACACCGACAGGAGCCCCCGGGCCTGGGCCACACACGGTGCCGAGCGCTGTTGGGCCAGGCCCAGAACAGTGCACGGGCACCCGCGGCCCACGGCGCGCCGTTTCCCACTCTAGATTCGCCGTATCCCTCCCTAACGGCACGCGTCGATTGCGGCGTCGTGGGAGAGATCGTGGCCTGTTTCTTTAATGGGGAAATGCGGAACGTCCCCCACTTCCCCCTTAAAAGCAGAGGAAGCAGGGGCAGTTTTCCCCCATTGCCTTCACTGTGCCTTGAATCTCCAGAAACCCCCGCTGCTCTCTGCCTCTGACCTTCCTCCGCCGTCTTCTCCACCCGCAGCGCCGTCGTCCTCCCTTGCCGTCCCCGCCATGGCCCCGAAGAGCGACCAGGCGAAGAGCGACAAGGCGAAGAGAGACAAGGCGAAGAAGGAGAAGTCTGAGAAGGCGGCGAAGCTGGCAGCCATGCCGAGAAGGAGGGTGGTCTTCCCGCCAAGGCTCGGCCCGAGGGAGCTGCGGGACAAGTACTACTTGTTCTGGGCGAGGGAGACGAAGGATCACCCCCGCACCAGAGTCCTCCCCGCCGTGGCCGTCGACATGTTCCCGGGAGGTTACTACTTCTTCGCTGCGTTCTTCTATTGCGGTCTCTGCCCTCCGTATTCGGAGTTCTTCTGCGATGTGATGAACACGTACGGCCTCCACCTCTTAGATTTCACCCCAAATGCCGTTCTCACCTTGGCCGTTTTCGCACATCTGTGCGAAAATTATGTCGGGGTCCACCCAAACGTAGCTCTTTTCCGCCATTTTTTCACGCCTAGAGTAGAGTCTGGATCTCCACTCTCCGGCGGCATCTCCTGGATCTTCAGGCTGAACAAGAAGGAGGCGTACTTGAAGGGAGAGCTTCGCGGCAAGTGGGAGGAGTGGAGGGATGACTGGTGTTGGGTTCTGGAAGATGAGCCCGAGCAGTTTACCTTGCCGTGCCAGACTGCAATAGTGCGCGGCAAGGATTGGAGTGACCTGGCCCCGGAGGACGACAAGCTGCAGATCGCCCTGACTAGGATTCTTCGTCTCCGGGCTGCCAATCTGACTGTGGGTGAAGTTAGGGCTGACTTCCTCCGCCGCCGCATTGCCCCTCTGCAGGAAAGGAAGAGACCCGCTTGGGAGTTCGGCAACGCGGCAGACCGCATGAGGCAGCGCCCCAGGCTGAACTATAACTTCACCGTCTTGGAACTGAAAGGGATGGTCCGGGAGCTGTTCAAGCACGACCCCAAGCACCCGGAGTGGTTCAAACCGTCGGTCCGAGTAGTTCCCTTGTGCAATAATACTGCCCGTAGTGCCATCCGCGCGGCAATGCCTGAGTGCGACTCCCACGGGGTCGTCCCCACTTGGCTGGAGCCTTCAGCGGAGACTGTTCAAGCCTTCTTCGACAACTTGGTTGAAAAACCATGCAAAGCCGAGGAGAAGAAGGGGCTCATCCGGGAGACCACCGAGCGGGATGTGGCGTACATTGCCTCCAGGATGGAGGAGGCCGCTGCGGCTGCAGCGGCAGGTGAATTTGGATACACTGTGGATGAAGCGGAGGCGGCGGAAGCGGTGAGCCAGGCCGAGGAGGAGGAAATCCTCAAGCTGCTGAAGCTTGCGCCCGAGGAGTTTGCCGGGGAGCCTACCGGGGAGCCTGCCGGGATGGGCGAGGCTGCCGGGCAGGGTGCTGAGTCCAGCGGGCCCGCCGAGGAGGAGGAGGACGCCGAGTCCGGTGATTCCGATGAAGATTCTGGTGGGTCTCTGAATCTTGATGACGACGCCTCCTCATCCTCGGAGAATTCTCCGCCACCACCAAGCCCTCCGCCACAGCAGAAGAAGCGCCTCCGCAAGGCCGCCGAGACGGTGAGGCCGCAGGTGCCCCGACAACAACCGAAGCGCCGGGCGACGCGCGCCACCACGACGAGCAAGGTCGTCAAGGAGGCGCCCCGTGCCCGAACGACAAGCAGAGGGGGATCTTCCCGGAGTGACTCCGGGGTTCCTTCTGCTCCTCGGTCCTCAGCGACGACCGGTGCTGGGTCTTCACAGCCCGCAGCCCCGGAGCCTGCCAAGCGCCCGAGGGAGCCTTCTCCTCCAGCTCCCCGCGCTGGAGCACACGAGACGGGGTTTGACTTCTCCGCGCTTAGTTCCGACGAAGAGGAGGAAGAGTAAGTACTTGCAATTTTCGTTTCCTTCGATTTTGTATTCATTTCTCTTGCTTGGTTCTGATCTTGTTTTGGCTTCCAGGACCTTGACCCAGCGGATGGCGAAGAGGGCCAAGATCCCTGTGGTCGATATCGAGGACGACGAGCCCGTCGCAGCGGCAGGTGATGCGCCAGCGACAGATTTGCCGGACCAGCCTGCTGCTCCGGGGAGCAGCCCCCAGCGTAAGTCTGGTATTCATTTTTCTGCTTGACGGGCGCGCTTGAGGTAGTTGTCCTTATTGATGTCTTGTTGTCTTGTGCGGAAGTGGAGCCGCAGCTGCAGGAGCACCAGGAGGTCGCCCCCGACGAGCCGCTTGCTCCATCCTCCCCGCCAAGGATCAGCTCCCCGGCGAGGGACAGTGCTCTGCCAAGGACGGGTACTCCGCCAAGGGTGAGCACCCCACCAAGGGCAAGCACCCCGCCAAGAGTGGACTCCCCGCCAAGGGAAGGCGCCAGCGGCCCTCCGCCGGCGGGGGCTTCTTCTACGCCGCCAAGGGTGAACTCCCCGGCGAGGGACCCCGTTGTCGAAGAGGCCCGCAAAGGTAACCCTTGTACTTTCTTCTTCTTGGATTCTTCTTTTTTGGATATTTGCTTGACAATTCTTTCTTTTCTTTTTCTTCTGCCAGACCCGCCCGCCTCGGAGTAGATGGAGACGGAGACCATCGCCGAGGAGGAGGTGCGCGGCGACGCTGGCGATGCCACTGCCGCAGAGGGAACGGCCGGCGTCGATGAGCCAGCCGCCGAGGAGACCGCCCCGACCGCTGACGCCGCGGCTGGGGAAGGGACCAGCGACCGCACTGCTGGCCCGGAGGCCGCAGGAGCGCCGAACGCTGCACCGGCCGCCGATCCTTCCGCCTCCGCGGCTGGATCGGGCGTCTATCTGGAGGCCGCCAACGGGGTCTTTATCCAAGTCCCGTGGGCGTCCTCATCAAGGGCACCCGCGGAGGGAGAGACGTTTGACGGAGAAGTCCTCGCCTCCACCGGATAGAAGGTTGTTGACGCGCCCGGGAGCAGCGACGAGCCCGAAGAGGAGCGACTCCTACGCCGGCTCCTGGCCTTGTACCGGGCCAGCCAGGCGAAGTTGGAGTCTCGGGAAGCTCTAGCTGCCAAGGCTGGTGCTGATTTGGAGAAGCGCGCCATGGAGCTCCGTGCCGCCAACCAGGCGGCCCTCCGAAACTTGGCGGAGGAGCGCGAAGAGCTTGCCGGAGCACACCAAGCATTCATCCTCGAGAAGGCCGAGGTGGAGGAGCAGCAACGTCTGGCCGCCGAGGAGCTGTCTCGGCGGGAAGGAGAGCTCAACCAGCGGAAGGTCGACCTCGACAGCCACGAGGACGATCTCACCGCTCGGGAGCAAGCTATTGGCGGGGCTCTGTAGGAGGCGAGGGATGCCGCCGCCGCCACAGAGACCGCCAAGAGAGATCTGGAGGCCAGGGTGGCGCAGATGGAGCTGAACTTAAAGGCGAGTGAAGATAGGGCCGCCGCGCTCAATGTGGCGCGGGAGAAAGATGCCCACACCAACTCGGAGCTGCAAATCCGCCTCTCCGAGAAGGGCAAAGAGCTCACCGACGCCAGGGACTCCATCGCCGACTTGGAGATGAAGGTCTCTACCCTCACCGACTCGCTTGACGCCGCCCGGGACCGTGAGACGAAGCTGAAGGATGATCTCCGCACCGAGAGGGCCTTGCTGGAGAGCGCCGCCGTCTCGCAAAATCACTTTCAACGGATGGTGGAGCAGCGGACCGAGGAGCTCGTCACCTCCGCCGCCAACATCGACATGGAGATGGCGGCGCTGAGGGCGGAGCACCTCGCGTACTCCCCCGACGAGAATCTCCCCCACAGCGCCAAGCTGAGCTTGTTCCTCAGAGGAGTGGCGCCGGCCCTTGCGCGGTTACGAGAGAAGATCCCCGTGCAGCTTGCCGACGAGGCGCGCCGGCTCTGCACGGGTACTATGGAGCGGGTGTTGTCGAATATCGTGTACCGCAACCCCGGGATCAACCTTGTCAACGTCCTCCTTACTCTGCCGCCCGAAGCTGACCAGGAGGCGTTGAAGGCCCAAGTTGCCCATATCGTAGCCAAGGTGGGCAAGATCCAGAGGATTGACGGAGACCGTAGAGATTAGGCACCTTGCTTCCCTCGCCGCTGCCAATTAGGTCATAGGCAGTAGTTGTTTAGAACAGCGGCAAGTTATCTTTGTAATATATACTCTTATTTCGGGTAATCAATGCAATGTTATCTCCCTTGCTTTAGTCCCTTCACTTTATATGCTTTCCACCCTACGCTTTCAGGGAACTTGCCGGCAAAGGGACCCTTGCCGCGAGCGCTGAGTGCGGGACTCTTAGCGGCCTGCTAACAAAGCCCTTGCCGGCAAGAAACCTTGCCTCAGCTAGTCGCAGCACACTTAGATTGCTGAGCGAACTCGAAAACGAAGTAAGGGCGCGACACTTGTCGTAGCTCACTTAAGCCGTTGAGCGTGCTCGAAACAAAGTAAGGGCGCGGCTAGCCACGGGTAGGTTCCTCCGCGCACTGGTTTTCCATACAAAGTGTGGTTGTTCAAGGAAGATAACAAAAAATAAAAAATTTGAATGCTCCAACTTTGGTAACTTAGCTTTCATGGATTGTTTGTTTCCCGGCAAGACTTTTCTTTCTTGAACAACACTTCGTCCATACTTCTATCTCCTTCCCCTCCGGCAAACTTGTGCGCGAGGAACACTCCTTCTGTTTCAGAGAGAAGGGCAAAAGAGGAGGAAATACAAGTACGGAGCCTTGCGGCTTGTTACTGCTTACCGGGGATGTGTGCTGCACAAAATGTCAGATGACACATGCAAGTAAAAGAAAAAGCACGAAATGACAAATGGTGCGAAGCACAAAAGTTTTACTGATGCACGGGGTCTGCGCCCGGACTTGTACAAAGGTTTACATGCAACAACGGCAAGACTTGTACAAAAGGTGGTTGCCGGAGCGGATCATGGCAACCGCGCCTTATGGGTGAAACTTGCGAAGATGCTCTATGTTCCAGGAGTTGCTCACCGGTAAGCCTTCTTCGGTCTCAAGGCGGACAGCGTCGGGCCTTGTGACTTGTCTCACCCGATAAGGGCCTTCCCACTTCGGCGTCAACTTGTTGGAGTTCTTGGCGGACTGAACGCGCCGAAAAACAAGGTCGCCTTCCTCGAGACTCCTGGCCTTGACCTTGCGGCTGTGATAGCGACGCAAGGCTTGCTGGTATCGAGCAGCTCGTACAGCAGCCTGGAGACGTTCCTCCTCAAGGAGCAACGCATCATCTTGTCGCAGTTGCACTTGCTCGAGCTCGTCGTAAGCGAGCACTCGAGGAGACCCGTATACGAGTTCTGTGGGGAGAACTGCCTCTGCTCCATAGACGAGAGCAAAGGGTGTCTGTCCGGTGGCTCGATTTGGTGTCGTCCTGATTGACCAAAGAGCCGCCGGCAACTCCTCTATCCAGTTTCTTCCACACTTGTGCAGCCTGTCAATGGTTCTTGTCTTGAGTCCGCGCAGCACTTCAGCGTTTGCCCTCTCCGCTTGACCATTGCTCCTCGGGTGAGCAACAGAAGCGAAGCAGACCTTGGCGCCAAGGTCTTGGACGTATTGCATGAAGGTGCGACTTGTGAACTGTGTGCCGTTGTCGGTGATGATCATGTTAGGGATTCCGAAACGGCAAACTATTGATCTGAAGAACCTGACTGCTGACTGTGCTGTCACCTTTCTCACTGGTTCCACTTCTGGCCACTTTGTGAACTTGTCGATTGTGACGTACAAGTACTCAAAGCCCCCGACAGCGCGGGGAAAGGGGCCGAGGATGTCGAGCCCCCAGACCGAGAAGGGCCAGGACAGAGGGATCGTCTGGAGAGCTTGAGCTGGTTGGTGAATCTGTTTGGCATGGAACTGGCATGCTTCACACTTAGTTACTTGTGCAGTTGCATCTTGGAGGGCTTCTGGCCAAAAGAAACCTTGCCGGAACGCCTTTCCGGCAAGTGCTCTTGCGCCAATGTGGTGACCACATATGCCTCCGTGTATCTCTGCCAACAGCTTCTGTCCATCTTCCCGGGAAATGCACTTCAATCTGACACCATCGAATCTTCTTCTGTACAGTTCATTGCCAACGAACTGGTACATACTTGACTGTCTGGTTATCCTCTCTATCTCTTCTGGTTCTTCGGGAAGTTCTCCAGTCTGAAGAAAACGGACAATTTGTTGTGCCCATGCTGGAGCTTGAGGCTCAGCAACAAGGACTAAAGGCATCAGGGCTGCTGCGGGAACCTCAGCTTCTACGGCAAAAACCTGCAGCTCTGCCGGAGCTGAGGGTTCCCTGGCAAGCCTGCCGGGGCAAGGCTTGTCGGGAACGCCTGCTTCAACTGTACAGACCCTTGGGTCCGCAGGAGCAGACTGTTCCTCAGCATTTTGGTTGCTGATCTTGGGGACCTTGGCGGCGGCTTCGGGAAGATCCGCCGGCAAGTAGTCACCGGAGACCAACTTCCTCTTCTTGCTCTGCCCAACTGATGGTGTAACGGATGGCTGAGTTAGCTTGAGCACGAAGACCCCTGGTTCCACAGGTAACTTCATTGCAGCACACTTTGAGAGGCCATCTGCGATGTCATTCTGAGCTCTTGGAACATGCTCCATCTATAGGCCCTCAAAGTGTTCTTCAAGCTTCCTCACTTCATCGACATAAGCTTCAATCAGAGGGCTCTGGTAACTCTTGTTTACCTGTCGGACCACCAACTGTGAGTCTCCCCGCACAATTAGCTTCTTGATCCCAAGTTCGGCCGCAATTCTGAGACCGGCAAGCAAACCTTCATACTCGGCAGTATTGTTTGTTGCTTGCTCCTTGGGAAAGTGCATTTGAACAACATACTTGAGGTTCTCTCCGGTGGGCGCTATGAGTAACACACCAGCGCCGGCGCCTTGTAGCGAGAAGGCACCATCGAAGTACATTATCCACTCCTTGCTTGCTTCTTGGACGGGGATGCTTGTCTCTGGAACTTCTTCATCTGGTGTTGGGGTCCATTCCGCTATGAATTCTGCCAAAGCTCTGCTCTGTATGGTTGAAGTACTCTCAAACTTGAGACCAAAGCTTGACAACTCCAGTGCCCACTCGACGATCCTACCTGTTGCTTCCGGATTTTGCAATATCCTCTTCAACGGAAAGCGAGTGACCACTGTTATCTCATGTGCTTGGAAGTAATGGCGCAGCTTTCTTGAGGCCATGAGGAGGCCGAAAAGTAACTTCTGCACTCCAGAGTATCTTGATCTAGCCCCCTGCAAGAGAGAACTTACAAAATAAACTGGGCGTTGCACCATCTTCTTCCGCACTTCTCCTTGTTCCTGCGCAGACTTGTCCTTGTCGGTGCCAGAGCTTGTCGGGGAAGCTTCCTGCTTGCCGCTGGATGCGCTTGCCGGGGATGTGGGTTCCTCATCTGCCTCCCTCTCCGCTACTAACGCAGCACTAACCACTTGATTGGTCGCCGCTAAGTACAGCAGCAACTTCTCTTGTGGTTTAGGTGCGACAAGTATTGGAGTGGAGGATAGGTATCCTTTCAAGTCTTGCAGCGCAGCCTCCGCTTCCGGAGTCCATTTCATAGGACCTGCCTTTTTCAAGATTTTGAAGAAAGGCAGGGCGTGTTCTGCAGACTTTGAAATGAATCTGCTGAGGGCAGCCACACAACCAGCAAGTCTTCTTACGTCCTTGACACGCTTCGGGGCTTCAATCTGCTCGATGGCTTTAATCTTGTCGGGATTGGCTTCAATCCCCCTCTGGGACACGAAGAACCCGAGAAGCTTGCCGGAGGGGACTCCGAAGACGCACTTCTCGGGGTTCAACTTGAGTTGTATCTTGCGCAGATTCTCAAAGGTTTCTTCTAAGTCTTGAATCAGGGTATCCTTGGACTTGCTCTTGACCACTATATCATCCATGTATGCTTCTACATTTCTGTGTATCTGTGGCTCAAAAGCAGTGTGTACCACCCTCGCAAATGTTGAGCCTGCATTCTTCAGTCCAAAGGGCATGCGTATAAAGCAAAATGTGCCACATGGAGTGATGAATGCAGTTTTCTCCTCGTCTTCCTCAGCCATGAATATTTGGTGGTAACCTGAATATGCATCGAGAAATGAAAGCAACTCACATCCAGCCGTGGAGTCCACAATCTGGTCGATGCGCGGCAAGGGAAATGGATCCTTGGGACATGCTTTATTCACATCAGTGAAGTCTATACAAAGTCTCCATTTCCCATTAGCCTTTCGCTCGACAACTGGATTGGCTAACCACGTAGGATGGAGTACGCCTCTAACCAGGCCTGCTGCTTCCAACTTCCTGATTTCTTCGGCGATGAACTCTTGGCGCTCCATCGCTTGCTTCCTGATCTTCTACTTGACGGGCCGCGCATGAGGACAAACAGCAAGCTTGTGCTCAATTACCTTCCTGGGAACGCCGGGGATGTCAGACGGTTGCCACGCAAACACGTCCACATTCGCCCGCAGGAAGGTAACGAGCGCGCTTTCCTATTTGGGGTCAAGTGTAGCACTGATGGTGAAGGTACTACCAGTGCCGTCCTCCTTGGCGGACACCTTCTTGGTTGCCGGTGGAGCTGCCATTCCCTTCTTGCACTTGCCGGTGGAGCTCGATGGCGCGTCCTCGACAGCAGCGCAGCACTTCGAAGAGGTGCGTTTGCCGGAGTGGGCTCCAGAGCTCTTGCCGGACTTGGTCTTGATCTTCCCCCCGGGAGATTCAGCGGCAAGTGTTTTGCTGTCTGCCGCGGCTGCTGCGTCCCGGTAGATCTTGTCGGCGCAGATAAGAGCATCCTTCTTGTCGCCGGGGACAGAGATGACGCCTATTGGCCCTGGCATCTTGAGCATGTTGTATGCGTAGTGGGAAGCTGCCATGAACTTGGCGAGCGCAGGACGGCCAAGTATCCCATTGTACGGCAATGGGATATCGGCAACGTCGAACGTGATCCTCTCCGTCCGGAAGTTGAGCTCTCCACCAAAGGTCACTGGCAGCGTGATCTTCCCCTTCGGCTTGCTCCTTCCCGGGTTGATTCCTTGGAACGTCCCGGTTTCCTCGAGCTCGATGTCGGGTATCTGCAGTTTCTTGATCACAGCGGAGGAAATCAAGTTGAGGCCGGCCCCGCCGTCAACCAACATCTTGGTGACCTTGAGGTTGCGGATAGTTGGCAAAACCAACATCGGCAAGCACCCGACTGCGGTTGTGCGGTCTGGGTGGTCCTCAAGGTCGAAGATGATGGGCGTGCCGGACCATTTCAGCAGCCTGCGCGACTCGACGGGTGGCTCAGCTGCATTCACTTCCTGCACCCATTGCTTGAGTTGGCGGTGGGAAGTGTGCAGAGAGGCACCTCCATCGACGCACAGAACTTCTGTGGCCTTCTGGAACTCCTGCTCGCTGTTGTCTCCTTCATCCATGTCCTCGTCATCGTCCTCGTCCTCATCCTTGTCGCGGCCCCGGGGGGGTCTGTCTCCCTCCCGCTGCTTGGCCTTGCCGCGGCGTCCTCCCCGGCCATTGAACGGCCGCTTCTTGCTGGGCTCTCCTCCGCCTCCTTGGGCCTTCTCCTTGTCGCGACGCTCGTATTCAGCCTTCTGCTGCTCTACGAGGTACTCTACACTCTTGCAGTTTTGGAGATCGTGGCCCTTGGTGCGGTGGATCTTCCAGTACTGCTTGTCGGAGCCGTCCTGCTTGTCGGCTGCCGCTACAGGGGCGGGCTCCTTGCCGGAGCCACTAGCTTGTGTCTTCTTGGCGGGAGCCTCCTTGCCGGACTGCTCGACAACCAGTACCTCCTTGTTCTTTTTCTTCCTGTTCCGCCGCCGGTTTTTCTTTGCCGGGGCGGCATCCTCGCTGTCGCTTCCTCCTGCGCCGGTATCCTCTCCGGGGAGTCTCCTCCCCTCTTCAGCATGTGCACATTTGTCAGCCAGAGCGTAAAGCTCGCTGACGTCCCGGATCTTGGTCATGGCCATCTCCTCCCTCATCCGGCGGTTACGCACGTTCTGGTGGAACGCGCTGATAACCGCGGCAGGGTGGACATCGGGGATATTGTGCTGAACGCGGCTGAACCTTTGGATGTATTTGCGCAGGGACTCTCCCTCCTTCTGGGCAAGGATGTGGAGATCGCTCTCCTGGCCGTGGGGTTTGTGGCCGCCTGTGAAGGCGCCGACGAACTGGTGGCACAAATCCGCCCATGAAGAGATGGAGTTTTCCGGCAAGTGCATAAGCCAAGACCTGATGTTTGGCTTAAGCACGAGCGGGAAGTAGTTGGCTAGGATCTTCTCGTCGCGTCCCCCGGCAGCTTGCACTGCAATGGTGTAGATGCTGAGGAATTCTGAGGGGTGTGTCTTGCCGTCGTACTTCTCGGGTACGTTGGGCTTAAAGTTCTTCATGCTGGGCCACTGGACTTGCCGCAGCTCTCGGGTGAACGCAGGGCAACCTGCCGCGTACGGCAAGTCGCCTGGTTCACCGGGCGCGTGCGTGTCGACAGCGGTCCTAGCGCGCTGATCAGACTGTCTTCTGGCTTCTCTTCGACGCTCGATACGGGTTCGAGCATCCTCTTGTCGCCTGTCGTCGAGGACTTGGCGCTGATCGCGGCGAGCCCGCGGATCCGACGACGCCGTGGAGTCGTCGTCGACGTTGATCCAACGGGGTGGCGATTTCTGCTTCCGCGGCGGGGAGTGCACGGTAGTTGCACCTCCAGCGGTCTTGTCACCGTCGGCCTTCGCTTGGTCGACTTGCCGTAGCCGTGAAGTTGCCGGCTGATGCGGTGCGTCATTGTTAGCGAAGGCGATGAGGCTCTGGATCGTCGCCCTCCAGTCTTCGGCCTTATCCGCCGCTGGAGGGAAGTCGAGGAGCAACTGAGCCCTGGCCAGGGCTTCTGCTGGAGAGGAGGGGAATGGTGGCGAACGGCGCGAGGAGCGGGACACGCTCGGACTTCTAACCGCGTTAGAAGGAGTATGTTCTCGTCCCGGCGACCGTGCCTTGCTCGTGCCAGGTCGTTGGCCTTGAGCGTCCCGCGACTCGCCGGCCTGGCCACGTCCCAGCAAGCGTATGTTACCTCCGGTACCACGTCGCTGCTGGTCTGGCACCTCCTGAGAGGGACATGGTGCGTGCACGGACACCGAGGCCTTGGAGTTCGCCCGGTCGTCCGTCTTGTCCTTGGACTTGGTGGCGCCGTGAGTCTCCCCACCGGCGTCCACCCTTCCGCCGACGCCTCCCCCACCAACCGTCGGCTCTGGTGGTGGTGGGATCGACGCGGACGGGCCTCCGACCTCCGAAGCCTTCTTCTTCGGAGGCATGTTGACGTAGTCGATGAGGTTGATGAAGCTGGAGAGGTTGATGAAGACTGCGCCCGTGCGAGCGCCGGATCAGGTTCGCACAACCTCGACGCCCCCTACCTGGCACGCCAAAGATGTCGGGGAAACTGGACGCCCACGAACACCTATGGGACCGGAGCCCCTTCTACATTGCGGTAAGGGAGCGGAGGGAGCACGGAGAGCATATCGAGGGGCACACGCGGGCAGTTTACCCAGGTTCGGGCCGCGATGACGCGTAAAACCCTACTCCTGCTTTGGTTGTATTTAGTTCTTGGGCTCGGGAGCTTGAAGATCTACAGTACCAGCTACACCGAGCGTAGTGGTGATCGAGTTTCTGGGCTCGAACCCCCTCTACGTTGTGCATGGGCCTCCTTTTATAGCTCAAAAGGGGTCACCGACAGGTGTCAACGTAGAGAAGGGTAAAAATGTAAAAACGGCGGTGGTTGTAACAGTGCGTGAACAGTGTATAAATAGTGGATGAACAGTGGTCTTCACCTAACTTTGACGGTGGGGGACAAAGGCATTGAATGCCCGTCGCCGTCGCTCCAAAAAGCGTCCGTCCATGCGTCTTCGTTCGCCACGGCGATATCCTTGTCACCGCGGCTTGCCACCGTGTACCCCAGGCTGCACAGCCATCTGCCACGTGCCCCGGGAAGGGCCCCAGGGCGACGCGTGGCCAGATGAGCTGGAGCGCAGGCACACAACATAGGCTTCCCCGGCAAGTGCCTCGCCGGGGTCGCAACCTTGCCGGGCCCGGAAGCTTGTCGCCCTCCGGATCCTGTCGGGGCGCATGAAGCGCCGCGATATTCCTCCTTGAAGTGCCGTTCTTTAGGCCTTCCTGGCAAGCTCCTCTTGCCAGGGTCTTGAGCTGGAATGATAACTTTGAGCCTGGTGCGGCCTTCCCGGCAAGCTCCTCTTGCCAGGGTCTTGTCTCTTAACTTGAATACTTTGTTCTTGAATGGCTTAAGAGGGTCTAGAGTGGGCTTTGGCGGGCGCGTGGTGAGCCAGACCACGGGACGCTGCTACTGCCCGTGCACAAGTCGGAATACTAAGGTGCCCCTACTTTAGTACACCGACATTATACCTTTCCTCAAAACAGCCACCATACCTACCTATTATGGAATTTCCATAGCCATTCCGAGATATATTGCCATGTAACTTCATCGTTCCGTTATTATGAGTCTTCACAATGAGTTGTAATTTTAGAGTTGTACGTAAATTAAACTGTGATGATCATCATTATTAGAACATTGTCCCATGTGAGGTATAAAAAAGAGAGGCCAAATGAGCCCAAGAAAAAGAGGCCAAAGATCCCAACAAAAAAGAGAAAGAAAAAAATTTAAATGAGAGAAAAAGAGAGAAGGGACAATGTTACCATCTTTTTCCACACTTGTGCTTCAAAGTAGCACCATGTCCTTCATGATAGAGAGTCTCCTATGTTGTCACTTTCATATATCACTAGTGGGAATTTTCATTATAGAACTTGGCTTGTATAGTCCATTGATGGGCTTCCTCAAATGCCCGAGGTCTTCGTGAGCAAGCAAGTTGGATGCACACCCACTTACTTTACTTTTCGAGCTTTCATACACTTATAGTTCTAGTGCATCCGTTACATGGCAATCCCTACTCACTCACATTGATATCAATTGATGGACATCTCCATAACCCCTTAATTTTCCTAGTTGATGTGAGATTTTCTCCCTTTCTTTTGTCTACCACCACCTTCGATTCCACCTATCGTGCTATATCCATGGATCATGCTCATGTATTGCGTGAAGAGTTAAAAAAGTTAAAGCGTGTTAAAAAGTATGACCCAATTGCTTGGCTAACACCGGGGTAGTACATGGATATGAATATTCATGCCACATAAAAGAAAGATTACATGATAAACATGTTAGGTAGCATTCCTCATCAAAACATTTGTTTTTATCATTTACCTATTCGAGGATGAGGAGGAATTAAGCTTGGGGATGCTTGATGCGTCTCCAATGTATCTATAATTATTAATTGCTCCATGCTATTATATTATTAATCTTGGATATTTTAGATGCATTATTATGCCATTTTATATCATTTTTTGGGACTAACCTATTAACTTAGTGCCAGGTGCCAGTTGTTATTTTTTCCTTGTTTTGTATTTCTAGAAAATCAATACCAAATAGAGTCCAAATGGAACGAAACTTTTGACATTTTTTCTTGGACCACAAGACACCTAGGAAGCATCGGGATAGGGCCAGGCGACCTACGAGGCGATGACAAGCTCGTAGGGCGTGCCCTACAAGCTTGTGCACCCCACGTGGCTCCCTAACCCTATTTATTTTTCTATAAATACCCAAATATTCCCCGAAGACCAGAGGGCACACAAAAAAATACTTTTCCGCCGCTGCAAGATTCTGTCTTTGTGAGATCCCATCTAGGGACCTTTTCCGGTACTCTGCCGGTGGGTGGGGATTCGATCACGAAGGGCATCTACATCAACTTTGTTGCCCCTCCGATAATGCGTGAGTAGTTTACCACTGACCTACGGGTCCATGCTAGTAGCTAGATGGCTTCTTCTCTCTCTTTGATCTTCAATACAATGTTCTTGGAGATCTATTTGATGTAATCTTCTTTTGCGGTGTATTTGTTGAGATCCGATGAATTGTGGGTTTATGATCAGATTATCTATGAATATTATTTGAGTCTTCTCTAATATATTTTATGCATGATTTATATAGCTTTGTATTTCTCTCCGATTTATTGATTTGGTTTGACCAACTAGATTGATTTTTCTTGCAATGGGAGAGATGCTTTGTAATGGGTTCAATCTTGTGGTGCTCAATCCAAGTGACAAAAAGGGACATGATAGATATTTGTATTGTTTCAATTAAGGATGAAAATGTGGGGTTTATTCATATTGATTGGATCTATCCCTCTACTTCATGTCATCTTGCTTAAGGTGTTACTCCGTTCTTGTTAACTTAATACACTAGATGCATGCTGGATATCAATCGATGTGTGGAGTAATAGTAGTAGATGTAGGCAGGAGTCAGTCTACTTGTCTCAGACGTGATGCCTATATACATGATCATTGCCTTGGATATCATCATATTTATTTGCTTTTCTATCAATTGTTCAACATTAATTTGTTCACCCACCGTATGCTTTCTTCGAGAGAGAAGCCTCTAGTGAAAACTATGCCCCCCGAGTCTATCTTTTATCATATTGCTTTCAGATCTATAAAACCAAAAATCCAAAAATACATTGCTACGATTTATTTACCTTTATTTTATTTTGCTCTTTTATTTATCTTTTATATCTGTCATTATCAGATCTCATCCTTGCAAGTAACCGTGAAGGGATTGGCAACCCCCTTATCGCGTTGGGTGCAAGTATTGGTTTCTTTGTGTAGGTGCAACTATTGGAGACTTGTGTGTTCCTCCTACTTGATTGATACCTTGGTTCTCAACTGAGGGAAATACTTATCTCTACTTTGCTGCATCACCCTTTCGTCTTCAAGGGAAAAACCAACGCAAGCTCAATAAGTAGCCAGTACCATTTGTGCCCCAAGGAGGTTGGGACTAAGCTATCATTGACACTAAACATATGAACTGTTGTTTGATGGTTAAGTGGGCATGGAAGATTCTTATAGGACTAGGAGGTTTATTGCTTGATATTACTTGTCGCAAGTACCATTATTGAGCTCCCGTCTCGACCGCTTGTACCATGCGCGGATTTCAATTCTGCAAAGCAATTGGCAAGATCCAACATCTCCTTTGCATAGGCACCATGCGTCATGTCAGCAAGGACAAAACCACAGGTTTTTGTTTGACAAGTGGGTATGCCAGACACCTCTTGCGAATGAGTTCTCGTCCAACATCTTCGTTCCACGTGAGCCATAGGCCTTGGTCAGTGACATTTGGAGAAATTTCTAGTGGAGTCCAATCTTTCGGCATTCTTTGGGGCCGATCAAGAGAGCTGAGTGGCAGCGTTTATCATCCACTCTCGCTGTGATGTCTCTTTTAAATATGATATGTCTCCAACGTATCTATAATTTTTTATTGCATGCTATTATATTATCAATCTTGGATGCTTTATATGCATTTATATGCTATTTTATACCATTTTTGGGACTAACCTATTAACCCAGTGCCCATGACCAGTTCATGTTTTTTTGCTTGTTTTGGCTTGTCAGAAAATCAATACCAAACGAAGTCTAAACACGATGAAACTTACGATGGATTTTTGTGGACCAAAAGGGACCCTAGAAGGTTCGAGAGGAGGCTAGAAGACCTATGGGAGAGCCACGAGCTCACATGGCGCGCCCTGGGGGTAGGGTGTGCCCTTGAGCTCGTGGGTCCCAGGCAGCTCCATTTGACATAACTCTGCCTCTATAACATAAAAAATATCCTGAAACACTTTTTCTGCTGTCGCAATCTTCTATTCTTCTGTGATCCCACCTAGAGGCCTTTTTCAGTACCTTGTCGGAGGGGGAATCGATTATGGATGACTTCTACATCATCCTTGTTGCCTTTTGATGATGCGTGAGTAGTTCACCACAGACCTACGGGTCCATAGCTAGTAGCTAGATGACTTCTTATCTCCCTTTGATCTTCTATACCATGTTATACTCGATCTCCTTGGAGTTCTATCCGATGTAATCTTCTTTTGCGGTGTGTTTGTTGGGATCCGATGAATTGTGGGTTTATGATCAGATTATTCACTGAAAGTAACTGAGTCTTTTCTGAACTTTATTATTCATGATTATGATAGCTTTGTATTTCTCTCCGATCTATCTGTTTGGTTTCGCCAACTAGATTGATCTATATTCAGTGGTAGAGGAGCTTTGTAATGGGTTCAATCTTGCGGTGTCCTCACCCAGTGACAGAAAGGGCAGCGAGGCACGTATTTGTATTATTGCCATTAAGGGTAAAATTACGGAGTTTATTCCTATTCATTGAGTTTACTCTACATCATGTCATCTTGCTTAAGGCGTTACTCTGTTTGTCATGAACTTAATGCCATAGATGCATGCTAGGGAGCGGTCGCTTGGTGGAGTAATAGTAGTATATGCAGGCAAGAGTTGGTTTTCATGTACGTGATACCTATATGTGTAATCATTGCCATCAATAACATCATAACTGTGCGTTTTTCTGTCAATTGCCCAACAGTAATTTGTTTACCCGCCGTATGCTATTGTTTTGGGAGAGAAGCCTCTGGTGAAAACTATGGGCCCCGAGTCTACTTTAATCATATAATAAAAACTAAAAATACCTTACTGCAATCTATTTACTTTTATTTTGTTTTCCAATTTATCTGTCTACATATACAAGATTTGATCCTTGCAAGTAACGAGTTCGAGGGGATTAACAACCATGTTGCATGTGTTGGGTGCAAGTATTTGCTACTGTGTGCAGGTGATGTTCACTAGGATTTATGTGGCTCTCCTTTTGGTTCGATAAACCTTGGTTCTCGCTGACGAAAATACTAATCTCTATTGTACTAATTCACCAAGTAGGAGAAAAAAAATCTGGCGCCATTGCCGAGGAGACATCATCAAATCACTACAAATACCTTCACTCAAACTATCATCTACTTTCTCTACTATTTATCTGCCTTTTAATTTACCTCTCTTTTTCATATCCCTCCACTTCTCTAAAAAACAAAAAATAAAAATATATTTTACTTTGATAGTTTGCTTGCTTGTTTGGTTGAAGTTACTATCATGTTTGATTATCACTAAGGTGAGAGTTGTGATAGTAAGACTCGTGAGAATAAAACTCCCGTAAATTTGGATACTAATTTTTTTGTCATGGGGAGTGGGAATATCATAGGAAAATATTATTCAAGAACTCTTTACTTGTACAAGAACACTGGTGTCGAATGATAATCGTATCTTTACAAGAACCAATAGTTATGCCCATGCTATCTCTGCGCTTATTATTAAACTTGAAAGAATATTCATGCGTACTCATCCTACTTTGCAAAGATTGTCCTTTGAGTTACCTGTTATAAACAATCCTAGGGCTAAAAAGTTAGCTACAATTATCCTCATGAATGAATTTGATTACATAGTGCGAGAAGATAGAGAGATCTTTTAATTTTATGACATGAGTTATGAGTGCCCTATGATAGATGAAATCATATATGATATAGATGTTATGAGAAGATATATGCCTCATGATCATCATGCCTTTGAGGAAAATGCTAGAAAGAAGGTTCCAAACCTACATTTAGTTCAACATATATTCAATAGTACTAATCATCAATATGGGTGGATTGTAAAAGGGAACCAACAAGGTTTTGGTGAATAATGCTTAGAAAATGTTAAGTCATCATAAAGGATGACTTCAACATTACTTAAGAAAGGTCCATTGATAACCATACTCATGAAGAAGTAAAGAATGATGATATAAAGATTACTAAGGATAGCCCTTTCCATTATTTAAGTTCTCCTAATAGGAAGTCTAAAACTTGAGACTACGCATTACGCCTAGCTAGAGACGTAAAACAATAGCGCTTTTTGGGAGGCAACCCAATAGTTATCCTAAATTTTTGCTTTTACTTTCTATTCTTGTGTGTTCATACAATTATTTCTACTATAATGATTTTCTTGTTACGTTTTAATAAGTGTTTGTGCCAAATAAAGCCTTTGGGATGATTTGGTTGATAGTTGACTTGATTCTGTGAAAAAAATACAAAGTTTTGCTTCCTGTGCAGAAATTCCAATAATTTACTGGAACATGATAATTTGCTGAAATATTGACACATGATTTACATAGAGATTTCCCACATTTTCCAAATTTTCAAAAGTTTTAGAGTTGTCGAAGTATAGTTTTTTGTTCAGGTCATTACAGAGAGATCTGTTTTAGACAGATTATGTTTTTATTCCATAGTGTGCTTGTTTTAATGATGTTATGGATTATATTGGGGGTATAAGCCATGGAGAAGTTAGAATACAACAGGTATTATGCAATAATAAATTATGAATGGGTTTATAATAGTACCTAAAGTCTATGATTTATCTATTATACTAACAGGTCTCATGAGGTTTCTGTTGAGTTTTGTGTGCTGAAGTTTTCAAGTTTTGGGTGAGATCACGATGGATGAAGGAACAAGGAGAGGCAAGGCCCTAAGCTTAGATATTCCCAAGGCACCCCACGGTAATATTCAAAGATGACCCAAGTGTCTAAGCTCGGGATGTTACTTGGAGCTACATTTTTATTCATTACATGATATGAGTTTTGCTTGGAGCATATTGTACCACAGTTTGCTTTGTTTGCTTTTTAGGTTGCTACAATCATTGTTTGCTGGACATACCTTTTGAGAGGAACACACACTTATCTTGATTTGTTATAATACTCTATGTGCTTCACTTATATCTTTTGAGCTAGGCAGTTGCTCCATTACTTCACTTATACCTTTTAGAGCATGGCGGCACTAGTGGGAAAAGTGCTAGACACAACTTATGTTGGTGGCGCACCATTTCCCAGCAACGCCAGCACTATTATTTTTAAAAAGTGTCCACGTACGCGTATTTGGTATGGCATTGATATGACCGTGCCGCTGGCGTAATATTTTCCATCCACGCCATAGATGTTTTCTGAATTTTTTCCTGTGGGCTCCCGTTTTCTATGGCGTGGCCCATTAGGCCCACACCAACACTACGCACATTATAATTGCCGCTTGTCTAGTAAAAAAACACCAACTCTGATTCACCCTTTCATTTTCACCTTCTTCCTCCCCCTCCCGAGCAGCGCCGTCACTGCCGTCACTCACCGACCAGGCAACTCCTCGCCCCTGATACTGCGCGGCTGCCGCCAACTTGAAGCTAATCAGCGAGATTTCCCCTCTTCCCCTCCCCAAGCGTCTCCCTCTGGGGGCGGATCTGGGCGAGTTTTTTTAATATTAGTACTATGAAATTCATTTATTAGGTACGTGATATTGACATGGAAAATTGGTATATTAGGTCCTTTGAAAGATTTACAGTGAGATACCATTTCCAATTTGGAACATAGGAGAATGAGTGTGAGTAAGTTGAATACACAAGATCATGGATTAGGTAGGAGGGGACTGTTGGGGAACGTTGCATGGAAAACAAAACAATTCTATGCAGACACAAGATCTATCCACGGAGATGAATAGCTATGAGAGGGGAGAGTGTGTCTACGTACCCTTGTACACCATAAAGAGGAAGTGTTTATCACGTGGTTGATGTAGTCGTACCCTTTGCGATCCGATCACGATACAACCGATCTAGTGCCGAACGAGGACACCTCCGAGTTTAGCACACGTGCGGCTCGATGATGTCTCCTCCTTCTTGATCTAGCAAGCGGGAGAGGAGAAGTAGATGGGATCACAACCAACACAACGATGTGGTGGTGATGGTGGTGGTGGAGCACAGGTCGACAACGCTTCGCTAAGCATCGCCGGGACGAGGCGGTGGAACTACAGAGTAACATGAGAGAGAGGAGCACCAAGGGCTTTGTGTATCCTCTTGGGGCGCCCCCTCCCCTCTATATATAGGTGGAGGGACGTGGCAAACAGCCCCTCCAAGCCCTAGGACGCAACTAAGGGGCAGAGGACTTCGACTCCAACTCCAATCCTATTCCTACTAGGACTCCTTCCTTTTTTTTGCCTTCCCTAGCCACATGGGCTTTTGAGGACTTGGTGCACCTAGACCAATAAGGCCAGGGTGCCACCCTGCAGCCCATGGTAGCCCTTGGGTCGTGGTGGACCCACTTGTGGACTTCCGGACCCCTCCGGAATCCTCCGGAATCTTCTGGAAGCTTCCTGGTACAATACCAAAAAAACTGCACCTTTTTTCGGAACTCAAAATATGACTTCCCATATATAAATCTTTACCTCTCGACCATTTTGAGACTCCTCCTGACGTCCGGGATCTCATCCGGGACTCCGAACAACATTTGGTTACCACTCATCAAATATGTCAATACTACTCTAGCCTCAACGAACGTTAAGCGTGCGACCCTGCAAGTTTGGGAATTATGTAGTCATGACCAAGACACCTCTTCGGTCAATAAACAATAGCGGAACCTGGATGCCCATATTGATTCATGACCAAGACACCTCTCCGTTCAATAAACAATAGCGGAACCTGGATGCCCATATTGATTCCTACATATTCCACGAATATCTTTTATCGGTTGAACCTTTACGACAACATACGTAATTCCCTTTGTCTGTCGGTATGTTACTTGCCCGAGATTCGATCGTCGGTATCTCTATACCTAGTTCAAACTCATTACCGACAAGTCTCTTTACTCAGTCCGTAGTACATCATCTTGCATCTAACTACTTAGTCACTTTGTTTGCAAGCTTCTTGTAATGTGTATTACCGAGAGGGCCTAGAGATACCTCTCCGTCACACGGAGTGACAATCCCAGTCTCGGTCCATGTCAACCCAATAGACACCTTCGGAGATACCTATAGAGCATCCTTATGATCACCCATTTACATTGTGACGTTTGATAGAACACAAGGTATTCGGGAGTTGCGTGATCTCATGGTCGAAGAAACATGTATTTGGCATTTAAGAAAGCATTAGAAATAAACTGAACGATCATATGCTATGCTAACTATTGGGTCTTGTCCATCACATCATTCTCCTAATGATGTGATCCAGTTATCAACTGACAACTCATGTCTATGGTTAGGAAACCTTAATCATCTTTGATCAACGAGCTAGTCTAGTAGAGGCTCACTAGGGACACTGTATTTGTTTATGTATCCACCCATGTATTTAAGTTTCCGGTCAATACAATTCTAGCATGAATAATAAACCTTTATCATGATTAAGGAAATATAATAATAACCATTTTATTATTGCCTCTAGGGCATATTTCCATCAGTCTCCCACTTGCACTAGAGTCAATAATCTAGTTCACATCGCCATGTGATTAACACCCATAGTGCACATCGCCATGTGATTAATACCCAAAGAGTTTACTAGAGTCAATAATTTAGTTCGCATCGCCATGTGCTTAACACTCCAAGAGTTCTAAGGTATGATCATGTTTTGCTTGTGAGAGAGGTTTTAGTCAACGGGTCTGCAACATGCAGATCCGTGTGTACTTTGCAAATTTCTATGTCTACAATGCTGTGCATAGAGCTACTCTAGCTAATTGCTTCTACGTTCAATACGCATCCAGATTGATACTCAGAGTCATCTGTATTAGTGTCAAAGCTTGCATCAGCATAACCCTTTACGACGAACTCTTTATCACCTCCATAACCGAGAAACACTTCCTTATACTTTAAGGATAATTTTTACCGTTGTCCAGTGATCCACTCCTGGATCAATCTTGTACCCCCTTGCCAAACATGTGGCAAGGCACACATTAGGTTTGGTACACAGCATGGCATGCTTTATAGAACCTATGGCTGTGGCATAGGGTATGACTTTCATTCTCTCTTTATTTTCTGCCGTGATTGGGTTTTGAGTCTTACTCAACTTCATACCTTACAACTCAGGCAAGAACTCCTTCTTTGACTGATCCATTTTGAACTCCTTCAAAATCTTATCAAGGTATGTACTCATCAAGTGTCTTGATCTATCTCTATAGATCTTGATGCCCAATATGTAAGCAGCTACACCGAGGTCTTTCTTTGAAAAGTTCTTATTCAAGAATCCTTTTATGCTATCTAGAAATTCTATATCATTTCCAAACAATATGTCATCCACATATAATATCAGAAATGGTACAGAGCTCCCACTCACTTTCTTGTAAATACAGGCTTCACCGTAAGTCTATATAAAACCATATGTTTTGATCACCTCATCAAAGCGTATATTCCAACTCCGAGACGCTTGCACTAGTCCATAGATGGATCGCTGGAGCTTGCACACTTTGTTAGCACCTTCAGGATCGACCAAACTTTCTGGTTGCATCATATACAACTCTTCTTTCAGAAATCCATTAAGGAATGCAATTTTGACATCCATTTGCCAGATTTCAAAATCATAAAATTCGGCAATTGCTAACATGATTCGGACAAACTTAAGCATCGCTACGGGTGAGGAAGTCTCATCGTAGTCAACTCCTTGAACTTGTCAAAAACATTTTGCGATAAGTTGAGCTTTTTAGACAGTAACATTACCATCAGCGTCAGTCTTCTTCTTGAAGATACATTTATTCTCTATGGCTTGCCGATCATCGGGCAAGTCTACCAAAGTCCACACTTTGTTCTCATACATGGATCCTATCTCAGATTTCATGGCCTCAAGCCATTTTTCGGAATCTGGCCTCATCATAGCTTCTTCATAGTTCGAAGGTTCACTGTTCTCTAACAACATGACTTCCAGGACAGGGTTATCGTACTACTCTCATGCAGTATGTGTTATGGTCGACCTTCGAGGTTCAGTAGTAACTTGATCCGAAGTTTCATGATCATCATCATTAGCTTCTTCTCTAGTTGGTGTAGGCATCACACAAACGGTACAACTACCTCATCGAGTTCTACTTTCCTCCCACTCACTTCATTCGAGAGAAACACCTTCTCTAGAAAGGACCCATTCTTTGCAACAAAGATCTTGCCTTCGGGTCTGTGGTAGAAGGTGTACCCAATAGTTTCTTTTGGGTATCCTATGAAGACGCACTTCTCTGATTTGGGTTTGAGCTTATCAGGCTGAAGCCTTTTGACATAAGTGTCTCAACCCCAAACTTTAAAAAACGACAGCTTTGGTTTCTTGCCAAACCATAGTTCATACGGTGTCATCTCAACGGATTTAGAAGGTGCCCTATTTAACATGAATGCAGCTGTCTCTAATGCATAACCCCAAAATGATAAAGGCAAATGGTAAGAGACATCATAGAACGCACCATATCCAATAGAGTACGGTTACGACGTTCGGACACACCATTACGCTGTGGTGTTCCAGGTGGCGTGAATTGCGAAACTATTCCACATTGTTTTAAATGGAGGCCAAACTCGTAACTCAAATATTCGCCTCCACGATCAGATTGTAGAAACTTTATTTTCTTGTTACGACGATTCTCTACTTCACTCTGAAATTCTTTGAACTTTTCAAATGTTTTAGACTTGTGTTTCATCAAGTAGATATAACCATACCTACTCAAACCATTGATACGTCTCCAACGTATCTATAATTTTTGATTGTTCCATGCTATTATTTATGATGTTTTGGATGTTTAATGGGCTTTGTCATACACTTTTATATTATTTTTGGGACTAACCTACTAACCCAAAGGCCCAGTCCAGATTGCTGTTTTTTTTGCCTATTTCAGGGTTTTGCAGAAAAGGAATATCAAACGGAGTCCAAACGGAATAAAACCTTCGGGAGAGATATTTTTGGAGAAAATCACGCACAGGGGACTTGAGAACCACAGAGTAGGGCATACGTGGTGCCCACGAGGGTAGGGGGCACCCCCCCTATAGGGCGCGCCCCCTGCATCGTGGGCGCCACATTTGGCCCTCGGTGCCCTCCTTCCTCCTATATATGCCTACGTACCCCGAAACGATCAGAACAATAGAGAAAACCCTAGTTCCAATGTCGTAACCTTCTGTTCCCGTGAGATCCCATCTTCGGGCCTATTCCGGAGCTCCACCGGAGGGGGGGGGGGGTCTACCACGGAGTGCTTCTACATCATCATCATCGCCTCACCATGAGTTGTGAGTAGTTTACCATAGACCTTCGGGTCCATAGCTAGTATCTAGATGACTTCTTCTCTCTCTTTGGATCTCAATACAAAGTTCTCCTCGGTCTTCGAGGAGGTCTATTCGGTGTAATCTCTTTTTGCGGTGTGTTTGTCGAGATCCGATGAATTGTGGGTTTATGGTCAAGATTATCTATGAGAAATATTTGGTTCTTCTCTGAACTCTTTATGTATGATTATAATATCCTTGCAAGTCTCTTCGAATTATTGGTTTGGTTTGGCCTACTAAATCTATAGTTCTTGCAATGGGAGAAGTGCTTGGCTTTGGGTTCAATCCTGCGGTGTCCTTTCCCAGTGACGGTAGGGGCAGCAAGGCACGTATTGTATTATTGCCATCGAGGATAAAAAGATGGGGTTTATATCACTAAGTTTGAGTTTATCCCTCTACATCATGTCATCTTGCTTAAGGTGTTACTCTGTTCTTATGAACTCAATACACTAGATGCATGCTGGATAGCGGTCGATGTGTGGAGTAATAGTAGTAGATGCAGAATCGTTTCGGCCTACTTGTCTCGGACGTGATGCCTATATACAATGATCATGCCTAGATAGTCTCATAATTATTCACTTTTCTATCAATTGCTCGACAGTAATTTGTTTACCCGCCGTAAAATATCGCTATCATGACAGAAGCCACTAGAGAAAACTATGGCCCCCGGGTCTATTCTCAACATATCAATCTACAATCTACTTTACTTTTCCGCTTTTACTTTCTGTTCTTATAACCAAAAATATCAAAAAAATCAAACTATCATCTCTATCAGATCTCACTTTTGTAAGTGACCGTAAAGGGATTGACAACCTCTTATCGCGTTGGCTGCGAAGTTCTTATTTGTTTGTGCAGGTGCGAGGGACTTGCGCATGGTCTCCTACTGGATTGATACCTTGGTTCTCAAAAACTGAGGAAAATACTTATGCTACTATGCTGCATCACCCTTTCCTCTTCGAGGGAATACAATGCAAGCTCGAGAAGTAGCAAGAAGAATTATGGCGCCATTGCTGGGGAGGCTTACGCAAAAGTCATATACCAAGTACCTATCACAAACCCTTATCCTTCGCATTACATTTCTTGCCTCTCGTTTTCCTTTCCCCCACTTCACCCTTGCCGTTTTATTTGCCCTTCTTCTGTCGTGTGTTTATCGTTCGCTTGCCTCTTGTTTGCTTGTGTGTGTTGGATTGCTTGCTTGTCACTATGGCTCAGAATAATACCAAATTGTGTGACTTCTCCAATACCAACAATAATGATTTTATCAGCACTCCAATTGCTCCTATTACCGATGCTGAATCTTGTGAGATCAATGCAGCTTTGTTGAATCTTGTCATGAAAGATCAATTTTCCGGCCTTCCTAGTGAAGATGCCGCTACCCATCTAAACAACTTTGTTGATTTGTGTGATATGCAAAAGAAAAGGGATACGGATAATGATATTATTAAATTGAAGTTATTTCTGTTTTCACTTAGAGATCGTGCTAAAAGTTGATTTTCCTCTTTGCCTAGAAATAGTATTGATTCGTGGAATAAGTGCAAAGATGCTTTTATCTCTAAGTATTTCCCTCCTACTAAGATCATCTCTCTTAGAAACGATATTATGAATTTTAAGCAACTAGATCATAAACATGTTGCACAAGCTTGAGAGAGAATGAAACTAATGATACGTAATTGCCCTACACATGGTTTGAATCTATGGATGATTATTCAGAACTTTTATGCTGGCTTGAATTTTGCTTCTATAAATCTTTTAGATTTGGCCGCAGGAGGCACTTTCATGGAATCTACCTTAGGAGAAGCTACCAAACTCCTAGATAATATTTTGGTTAATTATTCTCAATGGCACACCGAAAGATCTACTAGTAAAAAAGTGCATGCTATTGAAGAAATTAGTGTTTTGAGTGGAAAGATGGACGAACTTATGAAATTATTTGCTGCTAAGAGTGCTTCTTCTGATCCTAATGATATGCCTTTGTCCACTTTTATTGAAAATAACAATGAATCTTTGGATGTGAATTTTGTTGGTAGGAATAATTTTGGTAACAATGCTTATAGAGGGAACTTTAATCCTAGGCCTTTTCCTAGTAATTCCTATAATAATTATGGTAATTCCTACAACAACTCTTATGGAAAGATGCCTTCTAAATTTGAAACTAGTGTTAAGGAGTTTATGATTTCGCAAAAGAATTTTAATGCTATGCTTGAAGAAAAATTGCATAAGATTAATGAATTGGCTAGAAGTGTGGATAAAATTACTCTTGATGTTGATTCTTTGAAATTTAGATCTATCCCACCTAAGCATGATATCAATGATTCTCTCAAAGCCATGAGAATTTCCATTGATGAATGCAAAGAAAGAACCGCTAGGACGCGTGCAAAAAGAGAGAATTATATAAAAGCGTGTTCTTCTAGTTATCATGAAAATAAAGATGAAGATCTGAAAGTTATTGATGTGTCTCCTATTAGATCCTTGTTTTCTAGTATAAATCTTGATGAAGATAGCATTGGAGATGATTCTACTTTAAGATGTCCCAACGGTTCGGAGTTTTTAGATCTTGATGCTAAAATTGTTAAAAGTGGGAGTGAAGAGATTAAAACTTTGCATAGTGATAAACCCACTACTTTGGATTTCAAGGGATTCAATTATGACAATTGCTCTTTAATTGATTGTATTTCCTTGTTGCAATCCATACTAAATTCGCCGCATGCTTATAGTCAAAATAAAGCTTTCACTAAACATATAGTTGATGCTTTGATGCAATCTTATGAAGAAAAACTTGAGTTAGAAGTTTCCATCCCTAGAAAGCTTTATGATGAGTCGGAACCTACTATCAAAATAAAAATTAAATATCATGAATGCTATGCTTTGTGTGATTTGGGTGCAAGTGTCTCCACTATCCCAAAAACTTTGTGTGATTTGCTAGGTTTCCATGAGCTTGATGATTGTTCTTTAAATTTGCATCTTGTGGATTCCACTATTAAGAAACCTATGGGAAGGATTAATGATGTTCTTATTGTTGCCAATAGAAATTATGTGCCCGTAGATTTCACTGTCCTTGATATAGATTGCAATCCTTCATGTCCTATTATTCTTGGTAGACCTTTCCTTAGAAAGATTGGTGCAATTATTGATATGAAGGAAGGAAATATTAGATTCCAATTTCCATTAAGGAAAGGCATGGAACACTTTCCTAGAAAGAAAATCAAATTACCATATGAATCTATTATCAGATCCACTTATGGATTGCCTTCCAAAGATGGCAATACCTAGATCTATCCATGTATCATGCCTAGCTAGGGGCGTAAAACGACATCGCTTGTTGGGAGGCAACCCAATTTTATATATTTTGTTTTGGCTTCTGTTTAGGAATAAATATTGCATCTAGCTTCTGTTTAGATGTGGTTATGTGTTTTGTTTAGTGTTTGTGCCAAGTAGAACCTTTGGGAAGACTTGTGTGAAGTTTATGTGATCTTGCTGCGAAAAACAGAATCGTTAGCGCTCGCTGGAATGGTCATCAGATTTTACTGGAGCGTGCTATTTAGTTGATTATTTTTGCAGATGATTAATAGACAAATTCCTCACGTTTACCAATTTAGTTTGAATTTTTTGGAGTTACGGAAGTATGCGAAACCTGCAGATTACTACAGACTGTTCTGTTTTTGACAGATTCTGTTTTTCGTGTGTTGTTTGATTATTTCGATGCATCTATGAGTAGTATTGGGAAGTATGAACCATAGAGTAGTTGGAATACACTAGGTTTAACACTAATATAAATAAAGAATGAATTCATTGCAGTACCTTTGAGTAGTGGTTTGCTTTCTTATACTAACGGAGCTCACGAGATTTTTGTCTAAGTTTTGTGTTGTGAAGTTTTCAAGTTTTGAGTATTGCTTTGATGGACTATGGAACAAAGAGTAGCCAGGGCCTAAGCTTGGGGATGCCCAAGGCACCCCAAGTAAAATTCAAGGACAACCAAAAGCCTAAGCTTGGGGATGCCCCGAGAAGGCATCCCCTCTTTCGTCTTCATCCATCGGTAACTATACTCGGAGCTATATTTTTATTCACCACATGATATATGTCTTACTTGGAGCGTCTTGTATAATTTGAGTCTTTGGTTGTTAGTTTGTCACAATTATCCTTGCTGTACACACCTATTTGAGAGAGTTAAATATGTCCTAGGAATTGATAGAACACTCTATGTGCTTCACTTATATCTTTTGAGTTGAATAGTTTTTGCTCTAGTGCTTCACTTATATCTTTTAGAGCATGGTGGTGATAATATTTTGACGATATTGTTGAATTCTCATGCTTCACTTATATCCATTTGAGAGTCTATTAAAACAGCATGGTAATGTGCTTAGGCTATAAAACTAGTCTTCACATGATAGACATCCAATATCAATGTAGTAAAAACTTTCACACTAAGTGCATTGAATAGGATGAGAAGTTGGATGCTTGATAATTGTTTTGAGATATGAGGATAGTGATATTAGAGTCATGCTAGTTGAGTTATCATGAAATTGAGACATTCTTGTGTTAAGGTTAGTAATTCCCGTAGCATGCACATATGGTGAACCGCTATGTGACGAAGTTAGAGCATGAGGTATTTGAGAAGTGTCAACCTTTGTGTGGAGGTCGGGGGCGCGCGGTGGTTAACTCCTACCAACCTCCCCCCTAGGAGCATGCGTTGATTGCTTTGTTTTGATGACTCGTAGATTTTTGCAATAAGTATATGAGTTCTTATGACTAATGATGAGTCCATGGATTATACGCACTCTCACCCTTCCACCATTGCTAGCCTCTCTGGTATCACGCAACTTTCGCCGGTACCATACACCCACTATATATCCTTCCTCAAAACAGCCACCATATATATTCCTCAAAACATCCACCATACCTACCTATCATGGCATTTCCATAGCCATTCCGAGATATATTGCCATGCAACTTCCCACCGTTTCGTTCATATGACACACATCATATTGTCATATTGCCATGCATGATCATGTAGTTGACATCGTATTTGTGGCAAAGCCACCATGCATAATTTTTCATACATGTCGCTCTTGATTCATTGCATATCCCGGTACACCGCCGGAGGCATTCATATAGAGTCATACTTTGTTCTAGTATCGAGTTGTAATGAAAGTGTGATGATCATCATTATTAGAGCATTGTCCCATATGAGGAAAGGCTAAATCAATAAAGCCCCTCCAAAAAAAGAAAAAAAGAAAAGAAAGGCCAAAGAAAAAAGAAAGGCCCAAAAAAAGAAAAAAAAAGAAAAAAAGGGACAATTGCTACTATCTTTTTCCACACTTGTGCTTCAAAGTAGCACCATGTTCTTCATGATAGAGAGTCTCATGTTTAGTCACTTTCATATACTAGTGGGAATTTTCATTACACAACTTGGCTTGTATATTCCAATGATGGGCTTCCTCAAATGCCCTAGGTCTTGATGATCAAGCAAGTTGGATGCACACCCACTAGTTTCTTTTGTTGAGCTTTCATATATTTTTAGCTCTAGTGTATCCGTTGCATGGCAATCCCTACTCACTCACATTGATATCTATTGATGGGCATCTCCATAGCCCGTTGATACGCCTAGTCAATGTGAGACTATCTCCCTCCTTTTTGTCTTCTCCACAACCACCTCTCTATTCCACCCATAGTGCTATGTCCATGGCTCACGCTCATGTATTGCATGAAAGTTGAAAGGTTTGAAAGAATAGAGTATGAAAACAAGTGCTTGGCTGAAATTGGGGTTCTGCATGATATGAATATTTTGTGTGATGAAGAGGGAGCATAGCTAGACTATATGATTTTGTAGGGAAAACTTTCTTTAGCCATAGTATTTTGAGAAGACATGATTGCTTTGTTAGTATGCTTGAAGTATTACTATTTCTTATGTCAATATAGACTTTTGTCTTGAATCTTGCAGATCTGCACATTCATGCCACAATTAAGAGTATTACATTGAAAAACTATGTTGGTTAGCATTCCACATCAAAAATTCTATTTTTATCATTTACCTACTCGAGGACGAGCAGGAATTAAGCTTGGGGATGCTTAATACGTCTCCAACGTATCTATAATTTTTTATTGTTCCATGCTATTATTTATGATGTTTTGGATGTTTAATGGGCTTTGTCATACACGTTTATATTATTTTTGGGACTAACCTACTAACCCAAAGGTCCAGTCCAGATTGTTGTTTTTTGCCTATTTCAGGGTTTTGCAGAAAAGGAATATCAAATAGAGTCCAAACGGAATAAAACCTTCGGGAGAGATATTTTTGGAGAAAATCACGCACGGGAGACTTGAGAACCACGGAGTAGGGCATACGTGGTGCCCACAAGGGTGGGGGTGCGCCCCCCCTATAGGGTGCGCCCCTGCCTCGTGGGCCCCATGTTTGGGCCCCAGTGCCCTCCTTCCTCCTATATATGCCTACGTACCCCGAAACCATCAGAACAACAAAGAAAACCCTAGTTCCACCGCAGTAACCTTCTGTTCCCGTGAGATCCCATCTTGGGGCCTATTCCGGAGCTCCGCCGGAGGGGGGATCTACCACGGAGTGCATCTACATCATCATAATCGTCTCACCATGAGTTGTGAGTAGTTTACCACAGACCTTCGGGTCCATAGCTAGTATCTAAATGGCTTCTTCGCTCTCTTTGGATCTCAATGCAAAGTTCTCCTCGGTCTTCGAGGAGATCTATTCGATGTAATCTCTTTTTGCGGTGTGTTTGTCGAGATCCGATGAATTGTGGGTTTATGATCAAGATTATCTATGAGAAATATTTGGTTCTTCTCTGAACTCTTTATGTATGATTATAATATCCTTGCAAGTCTCTTCGAATTATTGGTTTGGTTTGGCCTACTAGATCTATAGTTCTAGCAATGGGAGAAGTGCTTGGCTTTGGGCTCAATCCTGCGGTGTCCTTTCCCAGTGACAGTAGGGGCAGCAAGGCACGTATTGTACTGTTGGCATCGAGGATAAAAAGATGGGGTTTATATCACTAAGTTTGAGTTTATCCCTCTACATCATGTCATCTTGCTTAAGGCATTACTCTGTTCTTATGAACTCAGTACACTAGATGCATGCTGGATATCGGTCGATGTGTGGAGTAATAGTAGTAGATGCAGAATCATTTCGGTCTAGTTGTCTCGGACGTGATGCCTATATACAATGATCATGCCTAGATAGTCTCATAATTACTTGTTTTTCTATCAATTGGTCGATAGTAATTTGTTTACCCGCCGTAGAATATCGCTATCATGAGAGAAGCCACTAGAGAAAACTATGCCCCCCGGGTCTATTCTCAACATATCAATCTACAATCTACTTTACTTTCCGCTTTTACTTTCTGTTCTTATAACCAAAAATACCAAAAATATCAAACTATCATCTCTATCAGATCTCACTTTCATAAGTGACCGTAAAGGGATTGACAACCCCTTATCGCGTTGGCTGCGAAGTTCTTATTTGTTTGTGCAGGTGCGAGGGACTTGCGCGTGGTCTCCTACTGGATTGATACCTTGGTTCTCAAAAACTGAGGGAAATACTTACGCTACTGTGCTGCATCACCCTTTCCTCTTCTAGGGAATACAACGCAAGCTCGAGAAGTAGCAATCATCTGTGAAGGTGAGAAAATAACGATACCCGCCGCGTGCTTCAGCATACATCGGTATGTATGATTTCCAATAAGTCATTAGCTCGCTCCGTTGTTCCAGAGAACGAACTTTTAGTCATCTTGCCCATGAGGCATGGTTCGCAAGTTCAAATGATTCATAATCAAGTGATTCCAAAAGTCCATCAACATGGAGTTTCTTCATATGCTTTACACTAATATGACCTAAACAGCAGTGCCACAAGTATGTTGCACTATCATTATCAACTTTGCATCTTTTGGCATCAATATTATGAATATGTGTATCACTATGATCGAGATTCAATAAACCATTCACATTGGGTGTGTGACCATAGAAGGTTTTCTTCATGTAAACGGAACAACAATTATTCTTTGACTTAAATGAATAACCTATTGCAATAAACACGATCCAATCTTGTTCATGCTCAATGCAAACACCAAATAACATTTTATTTAGGTTCAACACTAATCCCAAAATTATAGGGAGTGTGCGATGATGATCATCTCAATCTTGGAACCACTTCCAACACACATCATCACCTTGCCCTTGACTAGCCTCTGTTTATTCTGCAACTCCTGTTTCGAGTTACTAATCTTAGGAACGGAACCAGTGTCAAATACACAGGGGCTACTTTGAATACTAGTAAGGTACACATCAATAACATGTATATCAAATATACCTTTGTTCACTTTGCCATCCTTCTTATCCGCCAAGTATTTTGGGCAGTTCCGCTTCTAGTGACCATTCCCTTTGAAGTAGAAGCACTCAGTTTCAGGCTTAGGTCCAGCTTTGGGCTTCTTCACGGGAGTGACAACTTGATTGCCATTCTTTTTGAAGTTCCCTTTCTTTCCCTTGCCCTTTTTCTTGAAACTAGTGGTATTGTTAACCATCAACACTTGATGCTCTTTCGTGATTTCTACCTTCGCTGATTCAGCATCGCGAAGAGCTCGGGAATCATTTTTGTTATCCCTTTCATATTATAGTTCATCACGAAGTTCTAGTAGCTTGGTGATAGTGAGTAGAGAACTTTGTCAATCACTATCTTATCTATAAGGTTAACTCCCACTTGATTCAAGTGATTGTAGTACCCAAACATTCTGAGCACATGCTCACTAGCTGAGCTATTCTCCTCCATCTTGCAAGCAAAGTACTTGTCAGAGGTCTCTTACATCTCAACATGGGCTTGAGTCTGAAATACCAATTTCAGCTCTTGTAACATCTCATATGCTCCGTGGCGTTCAAAACGTTTTTGAAGTCCCGGTTCTAAGTTGTAAAGCATGGCGCACTAAACAATGAAGTAGTCATCATATCGAGCTTGCCAAATGTTCATAACGTTTGCATCTGCTCCTGTAATAGGTATGTCACCTAGTGGTGCATCAAGGACATAATTCTTCTGTGCGGCAATGAGGATAATCCTCAAATCACGGACCCAGTCCACATTATTGCTACCATCATCTTTCAACTTAGTTTTCTCTAGGACCGTATCAACAATAGGGGGCTAAATCGCGAGCTATTGATCTACAACATAGATATGCAAAAACATTTTTGACTAAGTTCATGATAAGTTTAAGTTCAATTAATCAAATTACTAATGAACTCCCACTTAAATTAACATCCCTCAAGTTATCTAAGTGATACATGGTCCAAATCAACTAACCCATGTTTGATCATCACGTGAGATGGGGTAGTCATCAATGGTGAACATCTCTATGTTGATCATATCTACTATATGACTCATGTTCGACCTTTCGGTCTCCAGTGTACTGAGGCCATGTCTGTGCATGCTAGGCTCGTCAAGTTTAACCCAAGTATTCCGCGTGTGTAAATCTGGCTTACACCCGTTGTATGTGAACGTAGAGTCTATCACACCCGATCATCACTTGGTGTCTCGAAACGACGAACTGTAGTAACGGTGCATACTCAGGGAGAACCCTTTTATCTTGAAATTAAGAGAAGGGATCATCTTATAATGCTACCGTCGATCTAAGCAAAATAAGATGCACAAAGGATAAACATCACATGCAATCAAAATATGTGACATGATATGGCCATCATCATCTTGTGCTTTTGATCTCCATCTCCAAAGCATTGTCATGATCTCCATCGTCACCGTCTTGACACCTTGATCTCCATCATTGCGTCGTGGTCGTCTCGCCAACTATTGCTTCTACAACTATTGCTAACTCATAGCGATAAAATAAAGCAATTACATGGCGCTTGCATTTCATACAATAATTAAGAGACAACCATAAGGCTCCTCTTTGTTGTCGATATTACAAAACATGATCATATCATACAACAATGTATAACTCATCACGTCTTGACCATATCACATCACAACATGCCCTACAAAAACAACTTAGGCGCCCTCTACTTTGTTGTTGCAAGTTTTACGTGGCTGCTACAGGCTTCTAACAAGAACCGTTCTTACCTACGACACAAAACCACAACGGTGATTTATTAAGTTTGTTATTTTAACCTTCTTCAAGGACTGGCCGTAGTCAAATTCGATTCAACTAAAGTAGGAGAAACAGACACCCGCCAGCCACTTTTATGGAAAACAAGTGGCATGTCTGTCGGTGGAACTGGTCTCATGTACGTGGTCATGTAAGGTTGGTCTGGGCCGCTTCATCTTACAATACTTCCGAATCAAAATAATATGGTGGTGGTAAGAAGTATGACCATCACTGCCCACAACTCTTTGTGTTCTACTCGTGCATATCATCTATGCATAGACCTGGCTCATGATGCCACTATTGGGGAACGTTGCATGGAAAATGAAAAAATTCTACACACACGCAAGATCTATCCATGGAGAGCATAGCTATGAGAGGTGAGAGTGTGTCTACGAACCCTCGTAGACCGCTAAGCGGAAGCATTTATCATGCAGTTGATGTAGTCGTACTCTTCGCGATTCGATCACGATCCAACCAATCTAGTGCTGAACGGACGACACCTCCGAGTTTAGCACATATGTGGCTCGATCACGTCTCCTCCTTCTTGATACAGCAAGCGGGAGAGGAGAAGTAGATGGGATCACAACCAACACGACGGCGTGGTGGTGATGGTGGTGGTGGAGCACCGATAGCGCTTCGCTAAGCGTCGTCGGGACGAGGCAGTGCAACTACGGAGTAACGGGAGAGCGATGGGCGCCAAGGGCTTGGTGTATCCTCTTGGGGCGCCCTCCCCTATATATAAAGGTGGAGGGGGTGGAAAACAGCCCCTCCAAGCCCTAGGGCGCAGCTAAGGGGGAGAAAACTTGGACTCCAAGTCCAAACCTATTCCTACTAGGACTCCTTCCTTTTTTGCCTTCCCTAGCCACATGGGCTTTTGAGGACTTGGTGCACCTAGCCCAATAAGCCAGGGTGCCTACCCGCAGCCCATGATAGCCCTTGGGTCATGGTGGACCCACTAGTAGAATTACGGACCCCTCTGGAATCCTCGGAACCTTCTGGAAGCTTCCCGATACAATATAAAAAAATGCACCTTTTCCGGAACCCAAAATATGACTTCCCATATATAAATCTTTACCTCTCGACCATTCCGAGACTCCTCATGACATTTGGGATCTCATCCGGGACTCCAAACAACATTTGGTTACCACTCATCAAATATCCCAATGCTACTCTAGCGTCAACGAAGGTTAAGCATGCGACCCTGCGGGTTCGGGAAATATGTAGTCATGACTGAGACACCTCTCCGATCAATAACCAATAGCGGGACCTGTACGCCCATATTGATTCTTATATAATCTCCATAAAATTTATTATGTCCGAACAACTTTTATTTTGATTTAGTTGTTAACAGAAGTTTTCTATAAAAATTAGTTTCTTGCATAAAAATCATTTCCTGTTATGAATAGAAATACATTGAATTTTTTAGCACAACTGAAAGGTACAAATCTGATCATTTAGTTACTTAAATGATGTCACTAATGCTTATGACCTGGTTCTTGTATCGCATTCAGAATTTGCAGTTGCTGAAGGAAAGATGAGCATCCTCACACAACTATGATTTTGAATTGAATTTTGTAAAAGCAACCTTTGTTAATTTATAGTCTCACATGTGGGTAGTGCATTTGTTCATTTGTGTACTATGTGAGTGCACAATTCAACTTAATTAGTGGTCAATATGTTTTGTGTAGAATGGAGCAAGAACCACCATGTCGACTGTGCAAGTCAAGATGCCAGACCAGCCTTTCTACTGCCACGTTGTTCGGCATCTACTTCCAGCCTAGTTTTATTCCTACACCGGTAACAAATTATATGAACCTTCTAACTATTATTTTTGTTTTGTTTTTGTTGCTATTTCCACTAATGCTTTGTGTGTGTGCTTTTGTTTTTTCTTACACAGACCGTCCCATGCAATGTGAGATTAGCATTCAATGAGCTCACTGGAGACACTGTGACCTTCGACTCTCCTGGGGGGGGTGGCTACACTGTGCAGGTCGAGAAGGGGCGAAAGATAACCCAGGTTGGAGGAGATGAATGGGATCGTTTCATCGCCCATACGAGTCTTAGTGGGGGTGAATTGATCAGCTTCTCCTTCAGAGGAGAAAGTCCCAGGCTTTCTATTATCTATATGAATTTGATTGCCGATACTGAGGATGCAGATGATGAGGATTCAAATGATCAACATTCAGATGATTAGGATTCAGATGATGATGTGGACCCAATTAATGAAGCCCTATATGCCCAAAGACTGAGGATGAGCGATGAGGAATCGGGCAACCTCTGGGACATACTTCCGCCACCTAAAGACTACGTCAGGATGCCATTCGTGACCCGCCCCACACGAACGGATATGAAACAATATCTCATGGTATGTGTTACTTCGTGTAGTAATTAGATGATATATATGCATGCTTATATATAGTAGTAGTTGGATAATATGCTTGTTGTAGTAATTAATGTGATGATATATATGCTTAGTGTAGAATGTGATGATGTGCTTAATGTACGTATTAATAATATGATATGCTTAGTGTCGAATTTTATGATATATGTGGATTGAAGTGGTATGCTTTGTTCATAATTGCGCATGACATGCTCATTTATCATATCTACTGTTTTCTGAAATTACCTAAGAAGCTATCTGTGAGTTGTGGCATCGAGCCGGATGAAGAAGGCATATGGCTAGACTACGCCTTACTAGAAAGGGATCCATCACCAGATGTGCCTACGTAGTGGACACAAACGATCGCAATATCTTCAACCGGGCGGGATGGAAGAAGTTCCTTCGTGGCAAGAATCTTTGGTTTGGACAGGTCATCTTACTCACTGTTACGAATGAGGGGGCCCTTCATTGAGAGCTCTTGATGTGAATAGGATGATGATCGTCACGCGCGCGCCATGACTTTAGGATGATGATCGTCATCAACCTCACTTAGAAGTGGCTGGGCCATTGATGTGAAATGAACTGCTTATTAACTATGTTAGCTCGTGTTTGTGAGTACTTGTCGTTTATTACCGTACCGCTATATATATCTAGCTACTACTGTTTGTGATCGATTGTCACTATTCTTAACGGCTAATTAATGGTCTATTAGTTGGTATCATTCTATTGTGTGTTGTTTTATATGTGCTTAGTTCTAATGTGAAATGCTAAATATTATATATGGCGGTGGAAAATTATTATTTTTTGGTTGGTCGAAACGTTCGTGGCGTGCAAAGTACACCGCACGCTGCTTATTGTGTGGTTATAGTGCTGGCGTTGCTCATTTGGCACGCCAGAAATGCGTAAAATACTGTTGGCGTAGCCACCAACGCCATCAGTATTTCTTAACAACGGCGCCATGTTGGTGGCGTGGAGCTTCTACGCCAGCAAGGCTGTTTTTGGCATGCCATAGCTAAGTTTTTCTTCACTAGTGCGGTGGTTGTATTTTATAGAAATGATTGCACACTCATGCTTCAGTTAAATCTTTTTGGGAGTTCATAAATCGGAAGTGGTAATGAACACGAGTTATAAGACTAGTCCAGAAATGATAGGTAATCAAGGGGATATAAAAAAAACTTCCATGCAGATCGCTAAATATGAAACACATGGTTTAATTATATTGATGTCGTAAAATGAAAGGATATTGGTTCATGATCATTGGTTACAAGATACTCCAAGCAAAACTAAATGCTACTAGCCATTTTGATTTTTTTATGGCAATACGAAATATGTTCTTCCGGTTGAAAAACATATATGTTCCTATCAGATTCTCCTCTTTGTATGTGGAAAATGATAATTTCATACTCCCTCCGTCTCAAAATTGTACTAAGGTCAAGACACTTATTTTGGGATGGAGGGAGTATTATTTTTTGTAGGCTCAGCAGCATTAATGCGTCAATTGGACCTTGAATACAATTGTTCTGAGTAGACAACGCCTTTCTTGTAGCGTTCATTAGGTGATAGGAACTGCTGTTGCAAATAGAAAAACCTACATATGTTTACTTAGTCTGTAAATAAATAAATAAGAAACAAAATGCACCTGCTGGCACAAAATTCATTTTGCAGCAACTTGAAAGTAACTTGAAGACTTAGGGAGGACCATCACTACCAACCAAGGAGGATAATCAGAAAGGTAGAACACTTATCTTGGTCCCTGTTCCGCTGAGTTCTTCAAATCTACTCCCTCCGTCCCATAATATAAAAACGTTTTTGACACTAGTGTCAAAAACGTTTTTATATTATGGAACAAAGGGAGTATTTTGCAAGACTTATTAGTTGCACTGTGTTCTTCTAATTTCATAATTGGGCATTGTAATACATGCAATTGGCAAGAAAAGAACATTTGAGGGGTGATCAACTCCTGTAGGTTTTATTTCTTTTCTACAGCTTTAGGCCAAAGAAAAAGGTGGTCATGATAATACGAAGAAGAGGAGAGGGCACACATTATTGATCAATGTATTTATTCTTATTGTCCCGTGACAACACATGAACATTGTCCTAATAACAGCTAAAGCTAAAAGATGCATAACGGTGTGCACAAAATAAAAAGACACGCCTCCTTGCGTCAATAGACCCTTCCCCGGTCCTCAGCAAACTTAGTACTCCCGCATAGTAGCAAGTAAAGAAAGTCATGCAAAGAATGCGACTCCTGACCAAAATATACATCTGGCACTTGCCTGTCCGCTCCAAAGGAAGTCTCTTGCACCCCTGACTGGCTGAAACGGGCCGATGACCGGAACAAATGCACTAACTATGTAAGTATAACCTAGTAGTGGAAATCCTGGATGTCATCAAATTAATGCGCACATGCTTTGGTAGCTTCGTAGCAAAGCGGAAAGACCACATTTGTCCAGCGAGCGGGCAAAAGGGCCACACGAATGAACACTTGAATTGTTATATTCGGACGGGTCAACCAGTATGGTAGCGCCACTTGGTCAAATCAGCAATCCAGCTTGGCGCGCAAGATAATACTAGTATAATACCCATCCATGAGTGTGTGTTCCTCCATGGCGCTTTTCTACCCATAAATCGCAGTGGACGACGTAGTGGGCTGTGCTGGTTGGAGCCCAGTCCCATTCTCGAGGAAACCAAAGCACTCAAACAGAATGAGGTCGTCGCATATTCTCGTCTCCTTTTGCGCTCCATGCACCTGGCAAACCGCCGTCCAGTCTTGATACGTTGAAATTGAAAACAAACATGAAATGCTTTCTATCAGTGTCAGGTGGCATTAAGGAGACCCTTCTTGAAGCTTCCGGCAGGTTATCGATATCACCCGATACTTCCTCGTGGACGGGTAAAATGAAAGGGAGATGATGATAGCGCACGCAGCCGACGGCGGGAAAAGGCGCCAGAAGATCGGGGCGGAAGCTTCGCATGGAGAGGATCGGCACATGACATGCGTGTGCTTTGCTTGTGAGTTGTGAGTGTTGCTACCCTGAACCAGTCGATGGTTGGATCGATCGGGCGGGCGGCAGATCGATTTTGACCGGCGCACCGAGGAAATGGAGCGAGCGAGTGTATTATTGATGTGGGCGCGAGAGAAAGCAGGTGGTGCGCGCAATCGTCGTGCATCGATCCATCGCTGCGCTGGCCCAGCCCGCTCGAGGCTCGGAGTCAAATCAAGGCTCCGAACGCGTTGCGCCTGCCTGCGTAAGTCAACGTGCGGCGACATTTGCGTGAGCGCGCGTGTGGCGTGTGAGCTTTTTTTGCGGGGAATTGAGGTTCGCTTTATTCATATGGTGACCCACTCGCCACATCAGCCATAAGACTGGTGACTAGGAATCCCGGGGGGGAGTCCACCCAACACTCTGTCATCTCCAGTGTGCAAGCATGTTTTGCACAAAGGTGGGCAGGGACATTGGCATGTCTCCTTACATGATGAATATCAAAATAAATAAACTGAGTAGCAAGTTCCTCAATATCTAAAAGTAACGGCGCTATAACAGAGCGCGAATTCCGGCGCGTGTTCCAGAGGTTGACCACTTCCAAACAGTCTGTTTCAATTTCGACCCGCGCAAAACCACGAAGCATTGCCACCACCACACCCTCGCGCACCGCAATTGCTTCAGCAACAAGAGGGTCCGTGATACCTTGGTATGGTTTGCACCAAGCTGTGATAAAAGTCGAAGATGATCGGGCCACACCCCCAATGCCTCCTTTATGCTCCAGCATAGCAACACCAGCATCAGTGTTGATCTTAATGCATTCACCATCAGGCGGTCTCCATCCATGTCCTGGCAGCAGAGTTGCGTGTTTGAGCGGGAGTTCTATCACTGCCAGTGCATCTCTGATCATCTTCAGTGATTGGACAGGGTCCATACTAGCTTTGTCATGCGTAATATTGTTCCTGGATGTCCATATTGCCCACATCACCGTGATAATCTTTGCCCTATCTGATCTATCAAACCGATCATCACATAGAACATCTCTAGACCATGTCATCGTATGCAACTCTGGTAGCTTGATGTCGAGCCACTGGCGGGCTTCTGTCCAGAACATCTTCGCATGGCTGCATTTAATCAAGGCATGGTACAAATCCTCATCCGCTGCAAGGCAAACCTTGCATCTCGATGTTGTCGCGATATGTCTGTAATGGAGAGTGCCCTCGACGGGAAGAATCCCTCTCAGTACTCGCCACCAGAACACACGAACCTTTGGTAGCACGTCCAACTTCCAAAGCCTAGTCCATATCTGTTTATCTGTCTCTGAAGATTCGGTGACCGTCCCTTCTTCTAGAGCATGATGCTCGTTACGAATCATAAGAGTACGGTACGCTGACTTGACAGTATAGACTCCCGCTTTTTCTGCCGCCCATGCCCACATATCATCTCCTCCAAGCCGCCTCAAAGGTATGTTGAGAATAGCTTCCGCTTCAGAAGGAATAAAATTTGCATGTACCTCATTGTGTTTCCATGACCCTGCTTCAGAATCAATCAAGTCCGAGACCCTAACAAGATTGCCAGCTCCAATCTGGACCGATGGTTTCATGGAAATAAGACCGGGAATCCAAGGGTCATTCCATATTGACACCGTCGTCCCATCCCCAATCCGTTTAATCATCCCAGCCTCCAAAGCTTCCTTACCCGCCAAGATAGCGCGCCAAGTAGAAGAAGCATGTGATGGTGTGGTGGCCTGTAAGAAGTTGGTTGCCGGAAAATACTTCCCTTTGAGCACCCGTGCACAGAGCGACTCCGGGCACGTGACGAGTCTCCAGCCATGTTTTCCCAGAAGAGCAAGATTGAATAGTTGAAGATCTCTGAATCCCATCCCTCCCTGCACTTTTGGAGAAGTAAGAGTGTCCCAGGCCGTCCAATGTAAAGACCGACGATCAACTGAACTGCTCCACCAGTAACGGGCCATGCACGATCTGAGACCCTTACAAACCTTCTTGGTTAATTTAAAACAACTCATCGAAAACGCCGGAATGGCCTGTGCCACCGATTTCAGACGAACCTCCCGACCCGCACATGAAATCATGCGTTCCATTCCACCGTTAAGCTTGCTTCGAAGTCTCTCCCTCAGATGCTCGAACGTGCCGCTGGTGATCCTCCCAGTTGCAGTAGGTAGTCCGAGATATCTTTCATTAAAAGCTTCGACTGTAATACCAAGGAGATTCTTCAAATTTTGTCTGACTGGATCTGTAGTGTTCGGGCTAAAATAGATGGAACTTTTCTCTCTATTCACACTCTGTCCCGAACTGTCGCCATAGATCCTCAGCACTTGATTCAACCTTAGGGCACTCGCTTCTGTTGCATTCATGAAGATCAAGCTGTCATCCGCAAATAGTAGATGATTTACCCATGGTGAATTATAACTCACTCGGATCCCCCTGTCCACCTGTGCACCACCCAAATTTTTCAGTAGAGTAGTGAACCCCTCCGCGCATAGCAGGAAGAGGTACGGCGAGTAAGGGTCTCCTTGACGTAGGCCCCGAGAAGGGGTAAAGTAGGGCAGTAGCTCCCCATTCACCCTGACTGTAAACCTGACAGAAGTTACACATTTCATTGTCAGTCTAACAAAACTTGAACTGAAGCCCAACCTCAACATGATAGCTTCCAAATAGTGCCATTCGACTCTGTCATACGCTTTCATCATGTCAAGTTTGACAGCACAGACACAATTTTTTCCTTTCTTCCGACGCCGCATCGCATGGATACTCTCGTATGCAATAAGGACATTGTCCGTGATAAGACGGCCCGGAATAAAAGCACTTTGTTCCTCACTGATGATCTCATCCATGAACTTCCTTGCCCTGTTCGTGATACACTTGGAGGCGATTTTATATAAAACAGGACATAAAGAAATTGGCCTATACTGTGAGATAAGCTGCGGGTATCTTACTTTGGGAATAAGAGTTATGGAGGTGTCATTCATACCCACCGGCAGTTCCCCACCATTTAGGAAGTCCAAGACAGCCAGCACGATATCCTCCTGAAGAATATCCCAGTGCCGCTGGAAGAATCCCGCTGTGAAACCATCAACGCCCGGAGCTTTGGATGGGGCCATTTGGAAAAGAGCTTCCTTGACCTCCTGGGCTGTGAACGGTCCATCTAGATGCTCATTCATAAGCGGAGTCACCTTTTGCGGGATAAGATCGAGCAATTCGTCCATTGGTTTGAATCCCTGTGAAGTGTATAATGCTTCATAGAACCCCTGAACTTCTGCATGATTCTCATCAAGAGTCTGACACATTGAGCCATCTGCTCTTTGTAGCAACTCAATCCTGTTTGTACGTTTTCGTTGGACTGCCTGGGCATGAAAATATTCCGTATTTCGATCCCCCCGGCGCAGCCAAAGGACTCTGGATCTTTGGCGCATCCAGATTTCTTCTTGTCGGAGGGCTTCACGCAGTTCCCTTCCCACCGCGCGCTCTTCATCAGTCGGACCCCGCCCCGTAGAGCGGCCCCGTAATCGTTCTAGCTTAGCGCGCAGCTTCCGAACCTTGCGAGCGAGGTCTCCGAATTCCTTAGCTCCCCAGCTGGCTAGCTTTTGCTGCATATCGTTGAGAGCACCCACCACTCCAGCCAGGCCATGTCGACCTGCACCTTTCTGCCACTGCTGGAGCACTAGCTGATCGTAGTCGACGTGGGTCTGCCAAACATCCTCGTAGCGAAACTGTCTGGCTGTTCGTGTCCGAGTTCCTGACAAAGTTTCCCTTGGATCAACCATTATAAAGCAATGATCTGACTCCACTGTTGCGATATGTCGAACACGTGTGTCAGGGAACATATGGATGAACTGATCGTTACCAAACCCTCTGTCTAGTCTGGCCTTTACATTGGCTACTCCTTGCTGTCCATTGTCCCAGGTATATTCCGTTCCAGACCATCCGAGGTCCTGGAACGAACAATCGTCAACTGCATCTCTGAACGCCCTCATTTGATACTCAGGCCGGGCCGCTCTGGAGAAGTGTTCAGAGGCAGAAAGTGTCTCATTGAAATCGCCAACACACATCCACGCTTCATGCTCAGCGCCCTGGGAGTGGAGTTGAGTGGGGGTACAGCGATAGCACAGTCCGTTATAGCGCTTAAAGCATCTACAGCCACGGGATGTACTACATGGATAAAACCGTGTGCATAAGATACGAACCCACTTTTAAAAAAAGACACCGCTAGGCGCCGGCGGGCCGGCCCAAAGTTGGGCCGGTCGGCCTGCAGCCGTTCGATCGAGCCTGCGGAAACCGTTCGATCCCTCCTCCATTATGTCATTATCTTCTTCCTCCCTTTCAGGTTTCAGATCTGTTGCACGCGGTGCCCCTGCCCCGGCCACCGTGTGCCGTGCGTGTGCTCCGTCAAGACGTGAAAGCACCGACGTCCTCTCCTATGTCGTCGCCGCTCATCGCAGCACCCCAGGCCCTCTCCCCTCGCCGTTCGCCGCTCGTCATCGCCGCCGCTCGTGCGCACACAGACTTGTCTCCGGTTGAAGCTTTCTTAACCTCCGGTTGAAACTTTTCCTCGCCGGTTGAAGCCTTTTTCGCCGCCGACGCTTGGCCCTCGCCGATGCTGCCCATCCCCCTCACCCCCTCTCCCCTTTCCCTCACCTCACCTCCAGAAACAATGGCGACGCCCCCCTGGTTCGCGTTCAAAACAACGGTGGTAGCAAAAAAATGCGATGCTTTCAGCAAACAAGAAAAACGTTGGTAGCAAAAACATGAAAAAAGGAATGGACGTTGTTCCAGCAAAAATCAAGAATGCTGGTTGTAGCAAAAGATGAAGCCCGTTCCAGCAAAGCAAAAGGCCGGTGGTAGCAAAACTTTCAAAAATTTGGGGTTGTTCCAACAAAACCAAAAAATTGATGGTAGCAAAAAATATTAATGGTTGCAGCAAAAAAAATTATGGTGGTAGCAAAAATGAAATTTTGGCGTGGTTCCAACAAAACCAAAAAGATCGATGGTAGCGAAAAAAATTGATGGTTCCAGCAAAAAAACATTATTTGTGGTAGCAAAAATGAACATTGGGCGTGGTTCCAACAAAACCAAAAAGATCGATGGTAGCAAAATCTGACTACGGCTGTAACAAAATCTGGTTCCAGGAAAATCTGACTACGGCTGTAACAAATGGTGCCGCGGGTTGCAGCTCCACAGCACGCCGATCATAGCATCTCACTTCCTCTGGTTGCAGTTGCCCGGTGACCGCGAGCACCGTCCGTAGTAGCAAAAATTTCTGCCGGTTCCAGCATCTAGCGAGAGCGCATGCAGCATTTGGTAGCGCATGGTAACCACGGTCACCTCCCGTAGTAGCAAAAATTTCTGCCGGTTCCAGCATCTAGCGACAATGGTTGTAGCATCTAGCGGGCATGGTTGCCGCGGTCACCATGGATGTAGCTCGCCGGCCGTAGGTGACGAAGCATGTGGCGGCGGCTTGTAGCAAGCGATTGGTGGACAGCGTCGTCCTCGCGGCAGCTGGAATCGGAGGAGGAGGAGGGGCTGCTCACTTGGAGGAGAAGGAGGGGCTGCTCGCTTGGAGGAGGAGGAGGGCAGCCATGTCGTCCATAGCAAAGGAGCGGCGCGAGGCACAGAGATTTGGAAGAGGGAAGGAAAGAGACCGAGAGAAGATAAGGGAAATATGTGGTGGATGGGGGTGCAGACGTGGCTCTTTCCAACATGGTTGCAATCAATTAGAGGCGCGCGTGCGGGGAGGGTCCGGCGGAGCGTTCGGCCGGCGCTCCGGCCCCAAACGTTTTCCGTAAAAAAATGCATATTTTAATCTTGAACTCTTGCCCTAGTCTAATTTACAACCTTGAACTTCAATACCGTCTAAATTTAAAAAACAACAACTCTCTAAACCGGTTAGGATTAAACCATCCCCTCGTTGTTGGCCGGTTTTGACTTGGGTGATCAGTTTTGACCAGTCAACGGGTCCAATCAGCATGCCACATTAGAAGAAAAAATTCCAAATTTTTCTGAAAAAATAAATAAAAATCCGTAAGATAAGGAAAAAATCCAGAAAAAAATCATATTCGGAAACTTTAACTTTTTTGGAAACTATTTTTTCTGGAATTCTTTATTTATTTTATAGTTTTTCATTTTTCATTTTTTAATATGTTATGGAAACTATTTTTTATAGTTTTTATGTATTTTTTTGGAATACAAAATTTTACAGTTTTTACTAGTTTACACTATTTTTTTGATTTTACAGAATTGTTTTATCTTTCCCTGGAAATTTTGAACTTTTTGCTGACGTGGCATGCTAACTGGACATGTTGACTGGTCAAAACCGGTCAACACAAAGGGGAGGGTTGAATACTGGCCGGTCTCGAGAGTTGGGGGTTGTAATTTAGACGGTATTGATGTTCGGGGTTGTAAATTAGACTAAAGCAAGAGTTCGGGGTTGAAATATGCACTTCTCTCTTTGAAAAACATATTTCTAAACGAAAATCTAAAAGGGGTTGCACGGGTACGTCTTCATGTTCTATGTGTGTGCATGAAGTTTCACGGAAAAATAACTTTTTTGTGGCATGTGCAAAAAAGACAAAGAAGTATGTCGTGAAACGCTATTTAGAAGCACTGGAATTTGTCTTTTTTACGGAGGCAAGCCAAAAAGACATTTTTTTCACAAAACTTTAAGCCACACACACATTTGCGAACATGTATGCATAAAATTATCTATTATATTTTTTGACATTTTAAAACATGCTTAAAATGCAGTTTTGTAAAAGTGGGTGCAGTGCCCCTAGGTTGAGATAGTGCCCATTCCTACAGCCACCTCTCAAACAAGCTTCATACGCATGGGCGGACAACCCGGTCATTGATCGATCACGTTTTTTCTATCTAGATGGACGCCTCAAACGCCCGGGCTGACCGACACCCCTCATATACAACCTAAATAAGGGGCGGATATGGTTGCGGTCGGGCACGCCCGCCACGTCGGACCTGGCCCATGCTGACCTACCCGACTGTAAGGCCCGGGTAGTCAAGAAACAACCATCTGGCAATGATGCCACGTCATCACGATTACTGTTACTAAACTCGCTTCGGTTCGAAACCTGTTCAAATTCAATTTTTTTTAAATAAAGTCAAATAATTATTTTCTTCAAACATAGAAACTAAATTGTTCAAAGTGTTGCAAATAATCCTTGGATATTTTTCATGGTGAAACCAATATTTTTGTAAAGAGATTAAATGCCTTAAACTAAATAAAACAGTACCTAAAACATCATTTAAATCCTTTTCTAATTTAGAAAAATTCCAAGCAAATTCGAATCACTGCTAAACTTTTTGGCAGTGCTCTATATCCCCTAGCTTTTGTTTTGACCAGATCCACTTTTTTTCGAAGGCATTTGGTGGCTTATGTAAACACTAATAGTGTCTGTTAAAAAAAGTAGAAGAAAGGAAGCAATTAAAAAGAAACAGGCCCACGTGGGACTAGGAGGCCCGACCCACCACACCTCCTATCCCTCCTCACGCTACAGGAGACAGGGAGAGGGCGTGGCGGCCATCCCGCGGCTGTGGCCGCTCCCCGGCAACGTGCCGTCCATCCCTCGACCCCCCCCCCTCTCGGATAAGAGCAACCCTAGGCGCCCCTCTCTCCCCTGGAAAACCCTAGCTCCTCCCCCTCTCTTCTCCATTGCGGTACTTCTCTTCCCCAAGCACACACCCGTAGCACTATCTCCATGACCATGCTCAATCCCGCGGCCATCGTGCTCCCCGCGCCACCGGAGGATTTCCAGGAGCCCCGGGGGTTCTTCTTCTTCAACGACACCACCAGATCGGAGCCGGGAGTCCGCCGCCACGTCGTCATCGCCGTCTTCCCCGACTCGGCCGCCACTGCCTTGCCAACATCACCGTCGATCTACACCACCACGACTCCCCAGCCTCCCCGACCACACCGTTGCGCTCAAAGTGAGGCCCTCCGCCGATTCCCCTTTTCACCTGCCTCAACTTGTCGTCGTGTAGTCGCCCCACGAGCTCGGCCACCATGGCCGGAGCTCCGCTCACCGCGCCCACTGTCCGTGCCCTCGATTCCTCAGTCACGCCATGTCTTACCCCGTGCGTGCGCGCGTGCGCACTGCGCACCCACGCATGCATGCCCCGCCACGCCGCTTCGCCTGCGCCTCGGCCTTGTGCTCGGCATCGCCGCCGCGGCCCCCTGTCCGCCGCTCGCCGAGCTCGCCGCCGCGCACGCGGCTCCGCGCGCTCGCCGCCCGCCTCCAGCCTCCTCCCCCACCCCTGTGCCGCCTCCGGCGACCGCCCCGACCGCCGTTGGCTGGCAAGGCCACGCCCTCTCGCACCTCGCCCCCGCGCCCGCGGGCGAGCGCGCCCCACGCCTGGCATCGCTTTGGCCTTCGCCCTGCCGCCTCGGGCTCGGGTGCCCGCATCCGTTCACCCACGCCCGCGCGCCTCTTAACCCATTCCCGGGTGGGCCTATGACGGATGGGGCCCAGCCCCAAAAAAAGGTTTTAAAAAAGATACTAAATAATAAAAATAATATTAAAATACTAATTAATTAATTAGTTAAACGATAAATTAACTTAATTAATTAGTCTTAATTAACCTAATTGACTAGTTAATGAAACCTATATGTACGACATGTGGGCCCCTTAGGCCTAGTTGACCAGTCAACTGGTCAACAGTTGACCTGGTCAACGGGGCCGCTGTCAGCCTCTGGTGGCCTGTTGTGTGCACTCAGCCGTGTGCACATAGCATTTTCAGCTTTTATTTTGAATTAGAATTAATTCTAGAATGTTGTTAAATCTTTGAAAATTCATAAAAATTAAACCGTAACTTGGATGAAAAAGTTTTATATATGAAAGTTGCTCAGAATTGCGAGACGAATCCGAATACGCGGTCCGTTTGTCCGCCACACATCTCTATCGTACCGAACATGGGACAATCCCCCTTCGGTTCGCCTGTCCGAAAATGCCTAACACCGGGAATACTTTCCCGGATGTTATCCCCCTTCGCCGGTACCATGTAGCACCGCGTTAGATCACACCGAGCGCTGCTTTTGCTTGTCATGCAACTATTTGCTTTATATTTACTGTTTCTTCCCCTTCCTCTCTCCGATAGACCTCGAGACAGATGATGCCCCGGTGATCGACTATGGTGTTGACGACCCCTCCTTCTCGTCTTAGCAACCAGGCAAGCCAACCCCCCTTGATCATTCCGATATCGCATGAGTCTCTGAAAGGTGCCCGCGAGATAAATACGAGACGTGGCCAGGCACTCGCCCTTGCCGCAAGTCCTCGAGACGGGACGATGGGGTCACATGATCGTGAGTCTCTGCTCGTTACCGCGTGTTCCCAAGACACTAAATGGTTTGGATATTTGATCCAAGGGGCCTCTAGCCTGATAGCGCTAACCATCACGTGGGCATAGTATGGACGTTCTGCGTCATATGCATCAGCCGAAGCTTAACTGACATCATTGCGACTGAGCGGCGCGCGCCGGGTTGGACTGGTTATGCACCTACCTTTTCTAAGGAGGTAGCTAGGTCTGCTCACCGGCCGACCACGCAACGTGCAGGGGTTCTCGGGGCAATTGGCCCATGACCCCTGGGGGCATAGGGTTTAGTCCAGCGTGCATGACCTCTCTATTAAGCCTAGGTCGGGTTGTGGCGTATTGTTTGGCCGAGGGCGGGCATGACCTGATGGCGTGTCCGGTCGGAGTTAAGCAAGCATGGTGGGTAAGTTGGTGCACCCCTGCAGGGAAGAAAACATCTATCGATAGCCTGTCCTACGGTAACGGACACTTGGAGTGTATCCCGATCGCTACAACTGGAACTTGATGCTGAGGCATGATTTGGATATGTTGCTTTTGGGAGTCGAGAAAGGATCCCGGAGCGTTGAAACAACAACATAAATATGACTTATGTTATACTACTCTTCTCCCCCCTGTTGCTGCAAGACGATGGTTTCCAAAAGATGCTAGTCTTCGATAGGACTAGCTTATCCCCCTCTTATTCTGGCTTTCTGCAGCTTTGTCCACAGATACTACCCTTTTCATTGATACCGGTGCATATGTAGTGTAGATCCTTGCTTGCGAGTACTTTGGATGAGTACTCACGGTTGCTTTGCTCCCCCTTTCCCCCTTCTTTCTTCTTTCTGGTTGATGCAACCAGATGGTGGAGTCCAGGAGTCAGAAGCCACCTTTGACGACTGCTACTACCCCGATGGAGCCTACTATTACGTGGAGACAGCTGACGACCAGGAGTAGTTAGGAGGTCCCAGGCAGGAGGCCTTGCCTTTTCGATCGTGTTGTTTTTGTGCTAGCCTTCTTAAGGCAGACTTGTTTAACTTATGTCTGTACTCAGATATTGTTGCTTCCGCTGACTCTCGTGTATCCGAGCTTATGTATTTGAGCCCTCGAGGCCCCTGGCTTGTAATATAAAGCTTGTATTATTTTATTTGTGTCTAGAGTTGTGTTGTGATATCTCAAAGTGAGTCCCTGATCTTGGTCGTACACATTTGCGTGCATGATTAGTGTATGGTCAAATCGGGGGCGTCACAGGTTGGTATTAGAGCCGACTACCTGTAGGAACCCCCTTTCCAACTCCTTGGCCAAAGTTGAGTCTAGTCTTTGAAAAACTATTTTCCTAACATGGCTGTGTGGCTTATGGGCCCACGTCGCCATTGGGTGGTATTAGGATCTTTTACTCCTCGTCTATACTCTGGGACTCTCTTTTCTCTTCTATTCGGGTTAAATGAATTTACTAACTACATTAGGATCTCGTAACGACTTTCCTCAGAGAGCCCCTTCATTCCGGATGGTTGCCTGCTTCACCAGAAGACTTCGAAGATACTCTCTGATCTACTCCTGATAACTTGTGTTCATTTCTTTTGCAATCCCTTAATACCATTGAATCATTATTGATAACCGCATACCCTCGCCGTTCATACTTAAATCCCTAGTTGTTTTTGTTATTACAAGGTACCCGAAAGTATTCTTCGACTTTCGAGAATCCTTTTTCCTGCTGCCTTGCAACTCCTTTTCCGCATGAATACATGTCTGAATAATTCATCACACTTACTGGGGATTCGTTCATCCCCAGTTGTTCATACATTTCACAAAGGTCTTCGAAACGCTATTCAATCTTCCAAAATCCCGAGCAGCCTATTGCTCTTGAAATACTTGCTTGCTTACATTATGGTTAACCCCATAAGTCTAGTAATCTTATTGACATCCTTTGTCATTATCATTTTGAGTCCGTTGATTCAACATGTTGCGAATGCTCGCAATCCTAGATCCTAGAATTCATCTTTCCAGCTCAGACGTCATGTTGAACATGAGCTGGTTCTCGACCAATCAAATTGTTTTCGATTGCACCGATAAGCCTACCCAACTTGTCAATCCGTAATCAGAGTGTTTGCTCCTGACCCCTTGAATTGAACATCATAATTCCTTCGCATTGGAGCTCTAAATTAGTCAGTTGTTTCTGTAATCCAATGCCTTGCATTGTTTCTTCCTCTGGTTGTGTGCCGATGCTCACATTATCTCCCTTTTGGACTGTCCGATCCTTTGTTAAATTATCATCCGACAGTGTCCTTCATATACAAAAAAACCCTCACGAAGTTCTTTCCCTGATACATAATGCCTTTGGTAAACAGTATCCTCTACTTTGACTACCATGCTCTGTTTTCGAGCTAGTGATAATTACTCTTGAAGCTTGTGGTATAGGTTTCTAAGATGCCCCGATGGGTTGAACTTATGCTTTCCTTAATCTGTGTGAACCCAAAAGTTTTCCAAGGTTCATACTCCCCTGGTAATTCACCAGGCAAGTCTTCACAATCAAATCATTTTTAATAGAGCAGTAAATGAAAGGTTATGCATTGAAGGAGTGGGATTCAACCTTGAACTTTCTGTTCATGCCCATGGACACGATGTAGATCTTATCATTAAAGATTCTCTTAAATTAATTATTCCCTTGATATAAGTTCATCTTATATCTGGGATCTGGCCTTTTTCAATTGTGGTTCCGACCATGTTCTCCTTTAAATACCATTTCTCGTGCAGGTTTAAGCACTTGAATCCTACAGAGCAATACCCCCAGCGCAACCTCTACTTTGAGCTATCGTCGAGTATTACCCCCTTGGTATCTTGAGATTATCACGGAACTGCATAGCTTCTTATGAGTTCTCCATTATGTGTTACATTTTCACTGACTGCAATTTTCCTCGAGTTCCGAGATGTTTGACACTCAAGGACCCCGATAAGTGAATCAATTCCGCACTCCGATTCAGTAGCTCTAAGTAATCTCCATTGCTTATGAGTTTATTAATTCTTCAAGTCATATCTAGCCTAATCGGCTATATCATTATCGTGCATCTTTTTAACTGTGCTACCTAGTCCTTCTTCACGGAGCATAATTTCGACAATGAGCTAAGCTTACGCCGATCTTCCTCGGCATATCTTTTCGCCTTGAACAACTAGCTTGATTTCAAGTTTGTATTGTACTAGTGGTTTCAATAACCTTTTGCTCCATCATTCATTTGACTTGATGTCATCGCCGATCGATTACATCCTAATGAAATCTCTCGACAAATGTGTCATGATCACCATCAACAATGATTTGCCTTCTTCCAAGTTGTGAATCGAATTCATGATGGGAAATACCATCCTTTCCCCTCGATGATTTGTATTAACATCGACAACATTCTTGCATTACCTCCAACACAAAACTTTTTCTTGTTTTGTGTTGTACCTTGAGTTCCTTGTTATCTGACTTATGATATGATCTACCTTGGAGCACTACCATCTTTCATGTCAATAATGTCGTGAGAGTTTCACCACCTCTTAAGAATTCTTGATGCAGGTGATACTTCTGGCCATATCCGCTCATTCCTTGGTCCCCGTGTTGTTCCTAACCGGAAACCCAACAATTGAAGTATGACGTTCGAATTCAGAACTTCTAGCACCCTATTGCTTTGAAGTGAATGGTTGATAGTCTCATTCTCGGTCTTTTGGTTATTGAATCACCATTATAACATTGATTGTGCTACTTAGTCCATTTTCCAGGTGCATGTTCCATTCAATGTTTACTTATGGATGTTCTCCTCTAACATACTGCGGTATGACCAATGTTATCATCTTGTTCACTTGAATGTAGAAATCCATGCTTATGGAAATCTCGATGAATTGTTGTTGAGCCCGTCGGCCACAACCTCATCTTTTCCTTGCTGAAATTATATGACTTTTTTATAAGTTGTTTCTGATGGATCCTGGTGTATCCAAAGTCTGACCTTTGCTTGAAGACCATGTCGGGGCTATCTCGAAGCATGTCTCTGGTACTCCGAAGATCCACAAGAACATTTTAAGCGCAATGCTAAATGTTCTTGATCAACTATCCAACTCGTTGTGTGGGTACATATCATAATTCTTCTTACCCCTTTTATCTATATGGTCATGACTTTGATCTCCTGACACGTATATCATGCCCTGCTTAATCTTGGGAATGATATACTCCTATTCATTGTGTTTAAACACATTTTCCTTTCCATTTGTTTGTTTAACCTTTCTTTGATCTACATATAATCTAAGTAGTAATAATTTCTGCTTAAGTGAACACCTTGGTGTACAACTCTGTCAGTAAGACCCTGTTACTTTTGTTGATAACATTCCGGTAACCATCGATGGACGAGAACTTTACCTATTGGTCCGCCTCGTTCAACGAGCAGGAAAATGGTTCTCTTCGTCCCTCGCCCTTGGTACCTATGTTGTCGCCGGCATGACTGACATGCTATCCTCTGACATGCCTTGCTTACATGTTTGTGTAAGACGTCACCGTCCTTCGTACTTTCAACCCACATGGTGGGCCCATAACCCATAGTTCCTCAAGATCGAAACCTGACTCTCCTGTAGATCGCTGTTTTCCAAAATTGATCCTCGCACTTGGCTTCGTATGTAAATCAAGAGCCACATTCCTAGTGATCTATTTTGGCATCAGACGCAATACTTATTCCCATTGCTCTGAACCCATTTCAACCTCTGTTTCAGCCAACGAATGATTGCTTACCCGGTTGAAGCTTCTAATTGCACCTCATTACTTTGCTCTCGATGGCTTTCTTGAATTTCAACTCGCCTCTATGCCACGTTCACTGAGATAGTCCCCAGGAACCTATCTTGTGTTGAGCTCCGTCCTTCCCGAGTCTTTCTGTAATGCCCAGTATGAGACTATACCTCCTACGTGTTGAGGCATGACTTAAAGGCATAATCTCATACTAGAATGATCTCAAGTACGGTATCTTTTCACAACTCATGTAAAAGAGGGGATGAAAATGTAAAAGAGTAGTTGGCTTACACTCGCCACGTTACGCAATGTAATACATTAACATACATCATCCAATAACATCAGAGTCCGACTACGGACGAAGATCCAAATGAAAGATACCATAAATAAAGCAACACAAGGTCCCCATCATCCTAGTAAGAGCCCTACTGATCCTCTGGGTAAGTGATACGTCCCAAACGTATCCATAATTTTTGCTTGTGACATGCTTGTTTTGCATCATTGTTTCATGTTTATAACAAAATTTTCTATCTTTTTAGGCATTTATTGGACTAACCTACTAATGGTTGCAAAAGTGCACAATGTTCTTGTTTTACACTTGATTGTGTAGGAATTACTTGGAAATTGACAAAAACGCAAAAGGAGTCGTATTGGAGTAGGACTCTGACTTTCCTGAAATCTGTCTGAGAACGTTTTTAGAAGATGGTCACGTTCCGGCCCGAAGTCGACGTCAAACGGAAAAAGCCTAGTTGCGAAAGTAGTGGGGAATTTCGAGAGGATGCTTCTGGATATAAAATTCGTCCAAATCGGAGTCCGGACGGCCGAGAAAAGTCCGTTTTACTGAAGCCCAAAAATCTGATGACGGGAATCCGAGAGTCTATATAAAGAGAGTAAACCTAGGTCACCAAGGGCCACGAATTTTTCTCCTCCCAAGCCGCCGTCTTGGAGGGGAGGACCAGCACCATTGCAGCACCATCCACAAGGAAGAAGGGGGGCCAAGGAGCCGCTGTCCCCTAGGGCCGCCGCCGGCCGTCTCCTCCTCTCCGGGCTGCACCTCTCCATCAACACCACCATCAAGCTCCTCCTCACCATGTCCATGTGTGAGTAGTCTTCTCCGGGGCTGAGGGCTTGTACGTGTAGCTATGTGGTTATCTCTCTCTCCCATGATGTGATCTTCGTTGTGATCATAGGCTATGTTAATCTAGGGTGATCCCATGATACTTCCCCTTCATCTATGTATTGGATTGATGTACTCACTTGTCTTTATCTAGTATAATCCCCGAGACCAAGGTGACAGCGGTCTATTGGACATGGATTAGAAGAATATTTTCATGAGTGATTTCCTCTTTTGTGTGCTGATTGAAGATTGAGAATCTCTTGGTGCTTGTCTTTGACTATCCTTGAGATATGTTGTGGTGATTGTGGTACTCTCTTTGGATGGCCGCGGTGATATTGGAAAATCCATAGATTGAGAACTACGAACTTTGAGATGTGCTTTTGTAGCCCTACATAATTCTCGTCCTCTCTTGACCACAAAGGAATGACCTCCGGGTGCGTCTCCATTGCATGTTTTATGGGAAATATCATGTGATTAGATTATGTAAATGTTGTTGAGAGAGTCCACTAGTGAAAGTATGATCCCTAGGCCTTGTTTTCATCAATTGAACACCGTTCACTTCCAGTTTTGTTACATGTTTGCTTGCTGTCATTTTTATTTCAGATTTACAAATATATCTTTTGCCATCCATATCACTTGACATTTAACATCTCTTCGCCGAACTAGTGCACCTATACATCTGACAAGTGTATTAGGTGTGTTGGGGACACAAGGGACTTCTTGTATCTTGATTGCAGGGTTGCTTGAAAGGGGTACGTTCAACCTCCACTTCCCCGAGTTCGATAAACCTTGGGTTACTCACTTAAGGAAAATTTGCTGCTGTCCTACAAACCTCTGCTCTTGGAGGCCCAACACTGTCTACAGGAATAGAAGCGTGTAGTAGACATCAAGCTATTTCTGGCGCCGTTGCCGGGGAAGTAAGTGTTTGAAGGTATATCTTTAGATCTTGCAATTAAATCTTTTTGTTTCTTGTTTTTATTTCACTAGTTTTGCTTAATGGAAAACAGCAAAAATATGAGAGAGCTTTATAAGCTCTACCTTGAACTTGGACATGATGTGTTTGAAGAGAAAATTAAAAAAATCTTTGGAACTTTATTATTTGCATAACAATCATGATGGTGGTGATGTTATTAGTATGTTTTTTTTTAATATCAATATTGCTAATGACATGGAAAGCTCTAAGCTTGGGGATGACACGTTTGATGAACATGATATTTTTAGTCCCCCAACTTTTGAAGAGAAAATTTACTTTGATGATACTTTGCTTCCTATATATGATGATTACAATGATAAATGTGAGCTTTTTAGTCCACCTACTATTGAGGATAAAATTTATTATGATTATGATATGCCTCCTAAATATGATGATTACCATGATGGTTATGATTGCTTTACTCTCACTATTCCTAATAAGAAAGATTTTGCTTATATGAAGAGTAATGATACTTTTATGCTTTTGGAGCATGGAAATAATGCCTTATGTGATAGTTATATTGTTGAGTTCATCCATGATGCCACTGAAATTTATAATGAGAGAGGGAGACATGGTTCTAAATATCTTAATAATAAGAAGTTTCCTCCCTTTATGGTGAATATTTTGAAGCTGCACTTGTTTTGTCTTCCTATGCTTATTGCTTTGTGCTTCAATGAATTATTCTATTGCAATATTCCTATGCATAGGAAGCATGTTAGGCTTAAATGTGTTTGGTATTTGCTTCTTGATGCTCTCTTTTGTTCTTCAACTCTTATTCCTACGAGAGCATCATTAAAGTTTTAAGCCTATCTTTATGGCTATAAAGAAAGAGCTCTAGAGAGACAACCCTTGTTATCTTTGCTTTCAGTTTGTTCTTTCAGTTTTTAGTGGTCTTGATGTTTGTTACTACTGTAGCAACATCATTGTATCTTTATTTTTCAGCTTTGTGCCAAGTTTAGCCTCCGATTGCAAGAAAGTTCAAAAGTTGTGACGTGCTGTCCAGAAAACAGATTCTGTCCTTGGACAGAAAAATTCGAATAAAATCACCAGATCATCTTTTTGATCTGAATTGTTTTGACAGCGTGCTCTATACAATTGGCTTTCGGCCGTCTGTTCTGAGTTTTTTGATTTGAGTTGCAGAAGTGACCCGAAAAAATTATTTACTACCTGCTGGTCTGTTTTTCACAGATTCTGTCCTGTTTTGCCTTTTCTTCGTTTTGCAAACCTTGAGCTTGCTTTTTCTTTGCAAAAACGTTTTGGAATTCTTGAGAAACAGTAGCTCTTCAAGATTATCTTTATTTTCCAGCAGGGAAAAGTTATTTTATTGTGGGTACTAACCTCGCTAATCAGATTATGATGAGTTATGTATGAAGGGATTTTTCAAGTGCGCGTGTAGGGAAATATGAGAGAAGATCAAGGAGGGACAAAAGCTCAAGCTTCGGGATGCCCAAGGCACCACCAAGAAATATTCAAGAAGTCCCAAGCATCTAAGCTTGGGGATGCCCAAGGCATCCACTTCTTCATTAACAATCACCAGGTTCTCCTCGTGTCACTATATTTTTATTCCTTTGCCCATTATGTGTTATTCTTGGAGCGTCTTTTTGTTTTGTTTTCAGTTTTGTTTTGTTTTCTTTGCTGGTCTTAAATAAGTTGCATCTGATCATTCTTATTTGGGAGAGAGACACGCTCCGCTTTTTCATGAAACACTCATGTTCTTCACTTATATCTTTTTGAGTGTTTTAGCTACCTTGTTATATGCTTCTAGCTCTTGTTTTTATTTCATATCATGTTCAGAGCTATTAGTTCCTTTATAGAAAGTACTCTCTTGCTTCACTTATATCTTTTTGGAGAGTTGAATTGGTTTGAATTGCTAAATAATATGTTGGTAAAGTAAATGCCAAGTGTGGCCGTGGTGCAAAGAATAAAAAGCTTGCATAGTCTTGAAGATCATTGAGTAACTTGATCCCTATCAATTGTTTTGAGAAATTAAGTAGTGATGTCTAAACATGGAGATCATTTAATAAAGTCTTATTAGTGAAGAAATACCTTTGAAGTTTGCAATTGTTTAGTTTTTCACCATTGGTAGTTTTAAATTTCTTGTTTTCTCTTTAGAAGTAAGTTGGTTGACAAGGAAGACAGTGTAGAAGTCTTATAATTATGCTGAAAGGATGTTATAATTCTCTTGTACCGGTTAACATGTGCTTGCTAAAAACTTGCTAAACCAAAAACTCTGTACTGAGCGGGAATGCTGCTCGTGCATCCAAATTCCATAGCCAAAATTCTGCCATATGTGTCCACCATACCTACCTATATGCATGGTATTTAATAGCCATTCCAAGTAAATTGCTCATGTGCTACCTTTAAAACTTTCAAAATTTATCCTTATTTGTGTCTCTGTTTTAGCTCATGAGGAAGTGGTAGACAGTTCATTATTACTTGTGTTGGATAGAACGACCCCTGACGTGCATGAATAATGTGCATGTCCTTTATTTTGCAAAAAGAGATGGCAAAAGGGTATGCCCAGCCCACTTTACATGTCATCAATATCAATATCAAAAACCTCCTTCACACATCGTACCTGAGAAATCAGACAAACTTTGGCTAGTGATAAACAAAGGAGAAAGGGGAGTGTTATCATTCCTCTATGGGAGCCGCTCTTAAGTTCTGTTTGGCATGAGTAGTAGTGCATTGTTTATTACCATTCGTTGACATAAGCATACATCTCTCAAAATTGCTTTTATATCTCTATGTTTTCAAAAATAAAAAGCTCTAGCACATGAGTAATCCCTGCTTCCCTCTGCGAAGGGCCTACCTTTTACTTTTAAATGTTGAGTCAGTTTTCCTATGTTCTAATCTTCTTCCTCCACCATAAGCAAGCATCTAATGTTAACCCTGGGTTCAAGTTGATTATGTTCAAAATTTCTGCTTAGTTATATATAATCCTTGTGCATTGAACTTATCCATGAGATAAAATGTTGAAAAGTGGAACGCATTGCTGAAACTTTATCTTCCTTTTGTGTTAACTAGAATGCTTTTCATGAGAGAACTCCTTTGGGGCTAACAGTTGTGCTTAACTTTATAGTTTCATGTCTTCAATTGTACTATTCATGAAAAGAATTTACTTAGATGATCACTTGGTTATTCATTGTTTACTTGCTTTCACTATAGAAAATTGTTTTGGTTCACTTTATTTCAGTTCATGTGCTTTACTATATTAATTGATCAAGATTGTGTTAGTAGCATGTCACCTCAAAAATTATCTATGTTATCATTCTACCTACTCGAGGACGAGTAGGAATTAAGCTTGGGGATGTTGATACGTCCCAAACGTATCCATAATTTTTGCTTGTGACATGCTTGTTTTGCATCATTGTCTCATGTTTATAACAAAGTTTTCTATCTTTTTAGGCATTTATTGGACTAACCTACTAATGGTTGCAAAAGTGCACAATGTTCTTGTTTTACACTTTATTGTGTAGGAATTACTTGGAAATTGACAAAAACGCAAAAGGAGTCGTATTGGAGTAGGACTCTGACTTTCCTGAAATCTGTCTGAGAACGTTTTTATAAGATGGTCACGTTCCGGCCTGAATACTACATCAAACGGAAAAAGCCTAGTTGCGAAAGTTATGGGGAATTTCGAGAGGATGCTTCTGGATATAAAATTCGTCCAAATCGGATTCCGGACGGCCGAGAAAAGCCCGTTTTACTGAAGCCCAAAATCTGATGACGGGAATCCGAGAGTCTATATAAAGAGAGGAACCTAGGTCACCAAGGGCCACGAATTTTCCTCCTCCCAAGCCGCCGTCTTGGAGGGGAGGACCAGCACCATTGCAGCACCATCCACAAGGAAGAAGGGGGGCCAAGGAGCCGCTGCCCCCTAGGGCCGCCGCCGCCACGGCTGCCGGCGGCCGTCTCCTCCTCTCCGGGCTGCACCTCTCCATCAACACCACCATCAAGCTCCTCCTCACCATGTCCATGTGTGAGTAGTCTTCTCCGGGGCTGAGGGCTTGTACGTGTAGCTATGTGGTTATCTCTCTCTCCCATGATGTGATCTTCGTTGTGATCATAGGCTATGTTAATCTAGGGTGATCCCATGATACTTCCCCTTCCTCTATGTATTGGATTGATGTACTCACTTGTCTTTATTTAGTATAATCCCCGAGACCAAGGTGACAGTGGTCTATTGGACATGGATTAAATGAATATTTTCATGAGTGATTTCCTCTTTTGTGTGTCGATTGAAGATTGAGAGTATCTTGGTGCTTGTCTTTGACTACCCTTGAGATATGTTGTGGTGATTGTGGTACTCTCTTTGGATGGCCGCGATGACATTGGGAAATCCATAGATTGAGAACTACGAACTTTGAGATGTGCTTTTGTAGCCCTACATAATTCTCGTCCTCTCTTGACCACAAAGGAATGACCTCCGGGTGCGTCTCCATTGCATGTTTTATGGGAAATATCATGTGATTAGATTATGTAAATGTTGTTGAGAGAGTCCACTATGAAAGTATGATCCCTAGGCCTTGTTTTCATCAATTGAACACCGTTTACTTCCAGTTTTGTTACATGTTTGCTTGCTGCCATTTTTATTTCAGATTTACAAATACATCTTTTGCCATCCATATCACTTGCCATTTAACATCTCTTCGCCGAACTAGTGCACCTATACATCTGACAAGTGTATTAGGTGTGTTGGGGACACAAGAGACTTCTTGTATCTTGATTGGAGGGTTGCTTGAAAGGGGTACGTTCAACCTCCACTTCCCTGAGTTCGATAAACCTTGGGTTACTCACTTAAGGGAAATTTGCTGCTGTCCTACAAACCTCTGCTCTTGGAGGCCCAACACTGTCTACAGGAATAGAAGCGTGTAGTAGACATCAGTAAGACACGTAGTATCGCCCACGTTCTTCATCGAACTCCCAATACAACTCCGCACCACCAGCTGTGTAGTTCTCAACGATACCTGCATCTGGTGTTGTGTAGAATCTATGAGCCACGGAGGAATCAGCAATCCCATTCCTGGGTAGCAATACTATCAAAGTCTTAGGTGTGGAACAAGGCTGAAAACAGGGTTTGCAGCAGCACTAGCACTAGCTTACGTGTTTAGAGCGAGAAGAGAAAGTGCCAACGATCGTCAAAGTGATCACGAAGTGATCCTAACTAAGCACGTCAAACATAACCCCACCGTGTTCACTTCCCGAACCCCTTCGGAAAGCGACCGTCACGGTTACTCACGCTGGTAGTGTATTATGAACATAGTGTCAAGTTTTCTACAACCGGATATTAACAAATTCCCATCTGCCACATAACCGCGGGCACGGCTTTCGAAAGATCAAACCCTGCAGGGGTGTCCCAACTTAGCCCATCACAAGCTCACGATCTGCGGAGTAGCAACTCCAAGGTGGGAAGACCCGAGTATTCTCGGAATCCCATGCTCAAGATATTCCGACTAAGGTAAAACTAATCCAGCAAGACCTCTCGGTGTGCCGACACCCTGATTGTAGCCGCACGTATCTCGTCTCAGGCCACGACCGGATGGGACATCCTACGGGTTTTTACCAGCCCTTGAGTTTCCTCGAGGTGGCCCCGCAGCCTGCCCAGTTTGGACCAACACTCATGTGGAGCACTGGCCCGGGTTGTTAATTAAGAACTCGGGTTTGCAGCGGCCTTATGCAAGTTTTAGTTATTAGGCAAATGTAAAACCAATGTTGGGCCTTGCTGGAAAAGCTTTAGCACTAAGCGGGTTACCAAGGGGGGCCCATAAACCCCAATCGTGTTAGGGACACAAAATCAAGGAACATAACACCGATTTAAATGGTTCCTAGGGTGGCATGAGTGGAACAAAATACCAAGCAAAGGCTTAGCCTTCCACCCATTGCCAAATATATAGATGATTTAGTTTAACAGATTATATAGTGTGATATCCCAACAATAACTTCGACATGAAGCAAGAATCTTCAAATCTTCTCCTGCAACTAACAACGCTATAAGAGGGGCTGAGCGAAGCTTACATAGCCAATCAAAGGTTTGCTAGGTTGGGTGGTTAGAGAGTTTCATGGCAACAGTAGGAGGCTGACAAACAGACATAGGCATCGAGGCAATAAGCTAAAGAGCGAGACATCTAGCATAGGCAAAGATAGTAGTGATATCTGCGTAAGGTCATCTTGCCTGTTGATTCCACGGAGGGATCGTAACCTTGCTCCTCACACTCAACCTCGGTAGAAACCTCGTAGTCCGTATCGTCACCGGGCTCTAACCAAACACAACAATGCAACAACGGAACAAAATCAATCAACATGCAGTGCTCAACAACATGATGCATGCCATGTTGAACAAGGACAATAATAGATATGATGCATGGCCTAGGGGTCACTAGAGTGCAACAACATCATAACCAAACAAGATCATACACAAGCATGAAACAAGCAAAGGAACAACTTAACAAGTTTATGTAGCTGTCCAAACAAGCATGCAACATGTTTTAAAGAAGTTGGTTAAGATGGCAATGGTGCAACTAACATCACAGCAACATGCTAGCACATTTAAATGGGCTGGAATTAAATAACAACAATACCCTAAAACTCTCATATTAATTTATTTGCATTTGGGACAGATCTGAAAAACTTCTGTGATAGAGTTGTCAAACATGCTAAACAACAGCACCAAAACATTCTACACAATTTTCCACCCCAAATGCATATAAAGTTTGTTAAATTTGGAGTTGTAGATATTTCATTATGATTTTTACAAGTTTTAGCATATATAAAACAAGAATAAATTCAAACAACATTTTAAATGTTTTTAAACATGGCAACACGTAGCATATTCATAATCTACATAAAATTCTAAGCACTTTTCATATAGGACTCATATTCATAAGAAATATATTTAAACAAATAATAATTAAACAAGAAAAACAAAAAAAGAAAAGGAAAACAAAACAAAACAGAAAAAGAAACAGAAAATGCGCAAGGGCCAGAGTGACCCAGGGCTTGCTAGCCCAAGGCACTGACAAGGGGGCCCGACTGGGCTGATCTGGCACCAGCGGGTGCGCGCAAGGGCTGGAGAAGGAAGTGAAGCTGGCAGGTGGGGCCCTGCTGTCAGCCTCACGCAAAAAGGAAAAAAGGGGCGAATAACCACTCCGCCCGGAAGGAATCGAACCCACGACCACTTGATATCTGACGAAGAGATGAACCACTGCGCTACTGAATGTTTCACGACAGATAGCAGGTGCAAACTCTGAAGACTAAGCAGCAGAAGCAGAAACAGGGGAAACCGCTGGGCTCGTCGGAGCTGCTCCGGCGACCAAACAACACGGCGGAGTGTTGCATATTGCTCTTGGAAGAGGTCCGCACCCACTCGAGGCACTAGCAGCACCTAACGACTACTGCAGCACCGGCGGCGAGCAACGATAGCATGGCGGCGACGGAGCAACGACAAGGTGATGCAGAGGCCCTAGTGGAACGGCGACTGCACATGCAACACATACGCGACGAGACGAAGCGAACGGACAGCAAGCGAAGCACTAGAGGGGTCGGAACACTCGCCGGCGACGAGGTCCGACGGTGATGCGCTCGGGGGCTCCGTGAACTAGGGCCTAGAGGGCGCGCAGAAAGGGGAAAAGGGCATGGGGAGAAAGAGGAGCTCACCACGAGCACGATGATGACCCACAACCGTAAGGGATCTATTGCAGCGTTTTCGATAAGTAAGAGTGTCGAACCCAACGAGGAGCAGAAGGTATTGATAAGCGATTCTGAGCAAGAAATTACTGCAAGCACTGAAAGATAACTTTTAGGGGTTTTCTCGGTATAAGCAACAGGAAGGTAAAAGCAAGTAATGTAAAAGGTACTGAGAGTAACAAATGGCCCAATCCTTTCTTAGCAAAGGAGAGGCCTAGCAACTGAACTTATAAAGACTAAAGCGTTCCTGAGGACACACGGGAGAGGTAGTCATGTGCTTTCGCCATATTCCGTATCGATACTATGTTATGTGTTGATAAGTGTTGAGTGGGTGGATCTATGCTAGTGCACTCTCTAGACTAAGATGAATGCACTCTTATGATTAAACACCTTGCAAGCATCCGCAAATACAAGATAGAATTTAAGGCAAAAGCCTAACCATATCAATACGATCGAGGATTCATTATTCCCTTATGCAAAAGCGTGCGAACTGGGGTTCAGGTTTCTGTCACTCCGGCAACCCACCATAAGCATTCTTTATACACAATGTATTCTCCTAGGTCCTTAATAAGGCGAAGTGTTGGGTGTTCGACTCACACAACACCACTAGTAGAATGACAACACAACTTAAGTATCAAACAACACATATTACTTCAACAGCATATGACTACTAACAACAAGACTTTCCCCATGTCCTCAAGAACTAAGGTAACTACTCACGAGACATAAAAGAGATCATGATCAGTGGGTATAAATAGGTGATAAACAATATGGACATAATAATATTTCTCCAACAAAACTCAATAGCATTCACCACAAAGTAGTAATCAACACCGATGGAGTAGAGAGGATAGGTAGTACGCGTTACAACACAAGTTGCGATTGTAAGATGAGATTTGGATGAAGATGGAGATGGTGCTGGTGTTGGGGATGATATTGATGATGATCTCGATGATGCCCGTGACGATGGTGATGACGATGGCGACGATCTCCCCTTCCGGGAGGTGATCTCCCCGGCGGAATCTGCCCGCCGGAGATGGCTTTTTCTTCTATGTAGGTTTCCGCCACAGAGCGGCGGCGGAACTCCGTAAAAATCCCCGTCCTTAGGGTTTTTGGATAACGGAGAGCATATATGCAAAAGGGGGCGGTCAGAGGTGGGCCAGGGGCTCCAGGCGCCCCCCTGGCGCGGCCAGGGGGGGCGGGGCGCCCCCAGGGCGCCTGGGCACCCTATGGCCCCCCTCTGGTTGCCCTTTCGCGTGCCTTCGTGATCCGTCTGAAAAATATCTCCCGTCAATTTTCAGGTAATTTGGAGGTATTCTTCTTCAGCAACTCAGCGTCCACTTTTTACTGCTGAATCCTGCGCCTGCTGCTTCGGCATCGGAAAGTTTGCAAACTGTGTAAAATAGACCAAAACAACATAAGAACATCACCGTAACGTGAAATATATCAATGTATAAGGATAAATTATGATACAAAATAGTGATGCATTTTGGACGTATCAACACCCCCAAGCTTAGACCTCGCTTGTCCCCAAGCGAATATGAACTCGGTAAACCTGTCCACAAGTTTAGGGAGTGAAGTGTCGATAAATAGAATATGGACAAGAAGCATCATAGTTTCTTTACCAACTCAAATATCCTCAACAGCAATCTTCAATTCATAAAGTCCTTATAAAAGAGTGATAACACTTATATTCAAAAGTAGGGCTAAGGAAACTCATTATATCATGGCAAACATGTCCTTTGGTCAAAGAACAACAAATATTTTTAACTTTTGCTCTTATATTTTGATGAGATCAATTGAACTTTTTGAAATAACATGTTAATAGGCAAGAAGTGAAAGTGTTAACACAAAGGAAGATATTTGCCTTGGCTGGGCATGACAAACAACTTACTTATCGAATGATAATGTCAACAGGGATATGATATGACAGATCTTAATGCAGCTTTATATGAATGAATCCTTATCAGCATCAAACGTCTGCTCTCTTTGAGAAATAGAAGGAAGTAGAAATAACTGACTCAACTTAAAATTAAAAGATGGGCCCTGCTCTAGGGTAGTAGGGAAAACCCATGTGCTATCCTTAAATCAAACAGAATGAAAACAAGTTTTGAGAGGTGCATGATTTGTCAACGAATGCTAATAGATAACTCAACTACTTCTTGAGCTGGACAAGTTTCGAGGAACGGCTCCCGCACGAGGACGATCACATCCTCTTATTCTCCTTTGTTAATCACTGCCAAAGTTTTCTGATTTCTCGTGAACAAAGCGTGAAGGAGGGTTTGTTTGTTATATTATTTTCGAGCTGGGCGCACTCTTTGCCAGTTCCTTCTCGTATTATGGGTTTGCACATTAGACATGCAATCCCGGGGTGAAGCTTGTCCAACTCAAAAAGATCATGGATTAGCTATTACTTCCTCATGAGCTAAAACAGAGGAACAAAATAAAAGATTTTGAACATTTAAGGATAACACATAAATTATATACTTTTAGGAGGTGGTAGTGGAATACCACGAGTAGGTAGGTATGGTGGACTCATATGGAAGGTATTGGTTTTAAGGGTATGGATGCACAAGCAGAAAAACGCTTAGTACAGAGTTAGGCTAGCAAAGGTTTTGAGAGAGCAGGCAACTGATGATGACTAAGATGCAAAGCAATATAAAGCATGAACATTGAAATAAGCATAACACATCAAGTTGTCTTCCTTGTCAGCATAACACTTCAAGCATAATAACATAAAGGTTTTGGCTATGTTGATACTTTAAGAAAATCATGCTTGTTGTCATGACCAAACCTATGTTTGCCAAGATTAAATAAAGTTTTCACAGCCATACCTGACATAAGGTCAATACTCCCCATAAGAATCATCATATAAGGTCGATTGCGTGAAGAGAATACCGAGTGCAGCAAAAGGAACCAATAAACTTCTCATTAATATTCCATCATAGACGACTCCACACTCACGGATACAATTCTTCACCAAAGGAGCGATAGACCTCAATGCATACACCTATCTCATATAATAACCTCCCTAGACATGATACGACTCTACTTGACTCTAAAAGACAAAAGGTAAAGATAAAGATACGGGGCACTCCCCCAAGCTTGGAACAAGCCAAGGGAATGCCGTTACCCAAGGGGATTTCACTCATCATCCTTGTTGGCGTTGATCACGTAGTCCTTGGCGAAACGCTTCCATGGAAGGGGTTCTCCAGTCTCATATGAGAAGCTCATCTCCTGAATCCTGCATTCAGCACCCAAACCCATGCGCATAAATCTTAGTTCATACTCACAGTTCTGGGTATGTAGATCATTAATTTGCCCTTGGAGCTCTATAATTCTTTCTTCAGACGCGGTGATGCTTTTCCACATCTCCTTCATCTCCTTCAGGAAGTAGTTCTTCAGCTCGTTGGTGATGTTAAAGTTAGCTTCAACACCACGCTCGATCATCTTCTTGTACTCGAAGACTTCCTGCTCCACTTCTTCCAGCCTGGCCTGGATGCTCCCCTCCTTGATAGGTCCCTTCAGATCTTCTTGATGCAGGATACCGTCCTCCATCCGAACAACCTGAGGGTGCTTCTTCACCTCAGTGAGGTAAGGGTTGATGACGTTGACGACGAACTCGTCCTTGGGGGAACTTGGAGAAGCCATGGCACCTAAATTTAGCTGAAAGATTCCCTGGCAGAAACAGATCGAAAAGAAAACACGCGAAATCGCAAGATACGTTGCCGGAACAATCCGGGAAAATATATAGGAAAAATTATGCACAGAAAGGAAGGTAACGGACCAAAGCGGGGTCGGAGGTGGACTCCCGGGTGTCCAGGCGCCCTGGCGGCGCGGCCAGTAGGTGGGGCGCGCCAGGGGGGCGCCTGGACCCCCTGGAGCTCGTCTCCGACTCCAATTCGGCTCAGAATTTTACTAATTTTGCAAAAACTCGTAATACGGAACTTTTATGATAGTTTGCGATGTTCCCTTACCGTACTACATACCTTTTCTTTATTCTGCTTCTGCTGGCGTCTGAAACAGGGCTGCAACATGTTCTTCGTGAGTTGTTGTGTATATTATATTCACATCAACATTGACAGGGTCTCCTGCTATGTAATTTTTAAGTCTTTGCCCATTCACAACTTGAGGTTTGGTGCCTTCAAAATTGTTAATCTTAATTGCACCAGACCGATAAACTTCTTCAATATGAAATGGTCCTTCCCACCTGGAAAGTAGTTTACCTGGAGAAAACCTGAAACGGGATCTAAACAACAAAACTTTATCGCCAACATTAAATTCACGTTTCAGAATCTTCCTATCATGCCACCTTTTTACCTTTTCCTTGAACATTTTAGCGCTCTCATAAGCTTCACTCCTCCATTCATCTAGAGAAGTCAAGTTCATGAGACGCTTCTCACTAGCTAATTTTGGGTCAGCATTAAGCTCTCTAACAGCCCAGAAAGCTTTGTGCTCTAACTCTAATGGCAAATGGCAAGCCTTGTCATACACCATCTTATAGGGGGACATGCCCATGGGGTTTTTGTAAGCAGTTCTATATGCCCACAAAGCATCTCCTAACTTATTTGACCAGTCCTTTCTATTTCTGTTTACTGTTTTCTGCAAGATCAACTTAATCTCTCTATTGGTGAGCTCAACTTGCCCACTAGTTTGAGGATGATATGGTGAAGCAATTCTATGATTAACATCGTATTTGGCCAAAGCTTTTCTAAAAGCTCCGTGCATGAAGTGTGATCCTCCATCGGTCATGAGATACCTTGGTACACCAAACCTAGGAAAAATTACATCTTTAAGCATTTTCAAAGATGTCTTGTGATCAGCACTTTCAGTGGGGATTGCTTCAACCCACTTGGTCACATAATCAACAGCTACTAAAATGTGAGTGTACTTGTGTGAAGAAGGAAAAGGACCCATAAAATCAAAACCCCAACAATCAAAAGGTTCAATCACTAGTGAGTAATTCATAGGCATCTCATTCCTTCTACTAATGTTACCAACTCTCTGACATTTATCACAGGCTAAAACATAATTTCTAGCATCTTTAAAGAGAGTGGGCCAATAAAAACCTGATTGAAGAACCTTATGTGCAGTCCTCTCACCGGCATGATGTCCTCCATAGGGACTATCATGACATCGTCTGAGAATGTCCTTCTGCTCATGTTCCGGTATACATCTTCTCAGGATCCCGTCGGGACCTTCTTTGAAAAGATGTGTGTCATCCCAAAAGTAGTGCCTCAAATCATGAAAGAACTTCTTCCTTTGCTGAAGTGTTAAACCTGGAGGCAAATACTTTGCAACAATAAAATTAGCATAATCTGCATACCAAGGATCGGAAAGAGATTGTACTTTTACAACGACAAGTTGCTCGTCTGGAAAACTATCGTTGACTGGGATGGGATCATGCGGTATATCTTCCATCCTTGAAAGATTGTCCGCCACTGGATTGTCTTCTCCTTTCCTATCAACAATCTGCAAATCAAATTCTTGAAGGAGGAGTACCCACCTGATAAGCCTTGGCTTGGCATCCTTCTTTGTCATAAGATAGTTAATGGCAGCATGATCAGTATGAATAATAACTTTGGAATCAACAATATACTGCCTAAACTTATCACAGGCAAATACTATAGCTAAGAATTCCTTCTCAGTAGTAGCATAATTTCTTTGAGCACTGTCAAGGGTTTTGCTAGCATAATGTATAACATTCAATTTCTTATGAACTCTTTGTCCTAAGACAGCTCCAACAGCAAAATCACTTGCATCACACATAATCTCAAAAGGTAAATTCCAGTCAGGTGGTTGTACTATAGGAGCGGTTATTAAAGCTTTCTTAAGGACTTCAAAAGCTTCCTTACAATTTTCATCAAATACAAAAGGAACGTCCTTCTGGAGAAGATTAGTGAGGGGTCTTGAGGTTTTAGAAAAGTCTTTAATAAATCTTCTATAAAAACCTGCATGACCGAGGAAACTGCGAATACCTTTGATGTCCCTTGGATAGGGCATCCTCTCAATAGCTTCGATCTTGGCCTTGTCCACTTCAATTCCCTTTTCGGAAATCTTGTGACCAAGAACAATTCCTTCATTAACCATGAAGTGGCACTTCTCCCAGTTGAGTACCAAATTTGTCTCCTCGCATCTCTGCAGAACTTTATTTAGGTTGTGAAGACAATGGTCAAAAGAATTTCCATAGACGGAGAAATCGTCCATGAAGACTTCCATAATATCCCCGCAGAAACCATGAAAGATAGCAGACATACACCTTTGAAAAGTAGCAGGGGCATTACATAAACCAAAAGGCATACGCCTGTAAGCATAAGTACCAAAGGGACAAGTAAAAGTGGTCTTCTCTTGATCGGCAGTGTTAACATGAATTTGAGAGAAGCCAGAATAACCATCGAGATAACAAAAGTGGGTATTTTTGGATAACCTTTCAAGCATTTGGTCGATGAATGGCAACGGGTAGTGATCCTTCCTGGTTGCTTTGTTCAACTTCCTGTAATCAATACACATTCTATATCCAATAATAATTCTCTGAGGTATTAGTTCATTTTTATCATTAGGAACCACAGTTGTACCTCCTTTCTTAGGAACACAATGTACCGGACTTACCCACTTACTATCAGCTATAGGGTAGATAATACCTGCGGCTAGAAGCTTGAGAATCTCAGTTCTCACGACATCCATCATTTTCGGGTTCAATCGTCGTTGATGATCAACAACTGGTTTAGCATCAGGCTCAAGGTTGATAGTATGTTGACAGATAGATGGACTAATCCCCTTAAGGTCATCAAGGGTGTAGCCAATTGCGCCTCGGTGTTTACAAAGTACTTCCAATAATCGCTCTTCTTCATATCCTGAAAGGTTAGAATTGATAATAACAGGATATACTTTCTTTTCATCTAAATAAGCATACTTGAGCGTATCGGGAAGAGGTTTAAGATCGAACACCGGGTCTTCTTTCGGCTTTGATAAAATTCCCAAAGGTTCAACCGGAAGGTTGTGCTTCAGGATAGCAGGCTGCCTCAAGAATATTTCATCTAGTTCATTTCTTTCCTGCATATGCAAATCATTCTCGTGGTCCTCCATGTATTGCTGCAAAGGATCATTAGGGGGAATAGCAATAGAGGCAATACTTTCAATAATTTTATCATCACTGGGTAAATCAGTACCACGAGGCTGCTTAGAGAACTTAGAAAAGTTAAATTCATATGGCTCACCATCGAATTCAATAGAAACTTTACCTTTCTTACAATCTATTATAGCTCCACAAGTTCTAAGAAAAGGTCTACCAAAAATAATTGGACAAAAATTGTCCCTCTCTGAACCAAGTACTAGAAAGTCGGTAGGGTATTTTACCTTTCCACATAGGACTTCAACGTCTCTCACAATTCCGATAGGAGAGATAGTTGTTCTGTTTGCAAGATGAATGGTAACATCAACTTCTTAAAGTTCACAAGGAGAAATCTCATCGATGATCTCTTCATAAAGTGAATAGGGGATAGCACTTGCACTCGATCCCAAATTGCATAGCCCATAATAATTGTGATCTCCTATTTTAACAGATACCACTGGAGTACCTGAAATTGGGCCTTTATTCTTGGCTGTGACAAGGTTAGTGGAAACAGCACAAAAATTTATATTGGAATCCAAAACATCATTAGTAGCAAGGTCTTTAATCAATGCAACTTGAGGATCGACTCTGATCTGGTCCTCAGGCTCATCAGCTCTTCTCTCACTTTTATTTATTATGCCTGTCACAAGAGAGTGCTCCTTTATCCTTGCGGGAAAATGAGGCTTTTCATATATAACTGCAGGCAAAATAGGGTTAGCAACATAAATATCAATAGGTGACTCTTTACAAGGTTCATGGTGCTGGTCTCTCTTCTTTTTAAAAGAATCAACGTGAGAGGCAAAATTCTTACACAAATCAATCACTAGATGGGAATCAAGACCAATCTTAGAGCAAAAAGTATTGAAGTAATCAGTTTTCCCATAGCTCTCAATATAATCATGTTCATAATTTATAGCGGGTTCAATACCTTTATCAATTTCCCAATCTTCGGTATTCCTCTGGATCCTTTCAATGAGATCCCACCTCTCTTCAACACTCTTCTTCTGAAATACCCCACTAGAGGAGGCATCCAGCATCTCCTTATCCTGACGAGAAAGCCTGGCATAAAAATTTGTAAGTATAATTTCCTTGGGAAGCTTATGAATAGGGCATTTGAGCATTAGGGACTTCAATCTCCCCCAAGCTTGAGCAATGCTTTCTCCGTCACGAGACCTAAAATTATAGATATAGTTCCTGTCTCGATGAATTTCATGAAGAGGATAAAACTTAGTATAAAAGAGAGACATAAGCTCCTGCCAGTCAAGCAAGTGTGAATTATCGAGAAGCCTATACCAATCCGAAGCTTTATCTATAAGTGATACGGTAAACAATTTCCTCACGACAAAGTCCCTCGATACACCTGCAAGCTTAAATAATGAACTTAGTTGTGACAGATATAGCAAGTGTTCACCGGGATGTCTATCTCCTGCATAACGGTTAGCCAAGACATAATCGATAATACCAGCTGGTATTTATAAGGCACAATTTCAGTAGGGGGAAGATCAACCACCACAGGCGTGGGGCGTCTTCCCGCAAGCAACGATCCAATAACAGGGTTGTCCATAAGGACAAAGAGCAGCAATAGCAAAAACAAAAACAGAATTATAAAAACTTCCTTACCAGTTTCACTTTACCAATAGCGCTACGTTCCCCGGCAACGGCGCCAGAAAACGGTACTTGATGACCCACAACCGTAAGGGATCTATTGCAGCGTTTTCGATAAGTAAGAGTGTCGAACCCAACGAGGAGCAGAAGGTATTGATAAGCGATTCCGAGCAAGAAATTACTGAAAGCACTGAAAGATAACTTTTAGGGGTTTTCTCGGTATAAGCAACAGGAAGGTAAAAGCAAGTAATGTAAAAGGTACTGAGAGTAACAAATGGCCCAATCCTTTCTTAGCAAAGGAGAGGCCTAGCAACTGAACTTATAAAGACTAAAGCGTTCCTGAGGACACACGGGAGAGGTAGTCATGTGCTTTCGCCATATTCCGTATCGATACTATGTTATGTGTTGATAAGTGTTGAGTGGGTGGATCTATGCTAGTGAACTCTCTAGACTAAGATGAATGCACTATTATGATTAAACACCTTGCAAGCATCCGCAAATACAAAATAGAATTTAAGGCAAAAGCCTAACCATAGCAATACGATCGCGGATCCATTATTCCCTTATGCAAAAGCGTGCGAACTGGGGTTCAGGTTTCTGTCACTCCGGCAACCCACCATAAGCATTCTTTATACACAATGTATTCTCCTAGGTCCTTAATAAGGCGAAGTGTTGGGTGTTCGACTCACACAACACCACTAGTAGAATGACAACACAACTTAAGTATCAAACAACACATATTACTTCAACAGCATATGACTACTAACAACAAGACTTTCCCCATGTCCTCAAGAACTAAGGTAACTACTCACGAGACATAAAAGAGATCATGATCAGTGGGTATAAATAGGTGATAAACAATCTGGACATAATAATATTTCTCCAACAAAACTCAATAGCATTCACCACAAAGTAGTAATCAACACCGATGGAGTAGAGAGGATAGGTAGTACGCGTTACAACACAAGTTGCGATTGTAAGATGAGATTTGGATGAAGATGGAGATGGTGCTGGTGTTGGGGATGATGTTTATGATGATCTCGATGATGCTCGCGACGATGGTGATGACAATGGCGACGATCTCCCCTTCCGGGAGGTGATCTCCCCGGCGGAATCTGCCCGCCGAAGATGGCTTTTTCTTCTTTGTAGGTTTCCGCCACGGAGCGGCGGCGGAACTCCGTAAAAATCCCCGTCCCTAGGGTTTTTGGATAACGGAGAGCATATATGCAAAAGGGGGCGGCCAGAGGTGGGCCAGGGGCTCCAGGCGCCCCCCCGGCGCGGCCAGGGGGGGCGCCCCCAGGGCGCCTGGGCACCCTGTGGCCCCCCTCTGGTTGCCCTTTCGCGTGCCTTCGTGATCCGTCTGAAAAATATCTCCCGTCAATTTTCAGGTAATTTGGAGGTATTCTTCTTCATCAACTCAGCGTCCACTTTTTACTGCTGAATCCTGCGTCTACTGCTTCGGCATCGGAAAGTTTGCAAACTGTGTAAAATAGACCAAAACAACATAAGAACATCACCGTAACGTGAAATATATCAATGTATAAGGATAAATTATGATACAAAATATTGATGCATTTTGGACGTATCACACGACGATGTGCTCGACTGGCCCAGTCGTGGACGGAGTCGACGGTGATGGGCCTCGAACCCCTCGTTGGTTACCCCAAGTGGAAGGTGTAAGATGCAGTATGTAGAAGTGTTTTCCCTTAGCAAAGATACCAAGGATCGAATCCCCAGAGACTCCTAGGTTCAACAAGTAGGTGTCAATTGCTAACGGCGCAATTAGCAATCAACGTGGACCTGCACACAGATACAAATAACTTTGTTCCCAACGAGTACAGAGAGGTTGTCAATCCCTCCGGCCTTGTAGTTCACAAAGGGCTAAAAGCAATATGATAGTAGTGATAGATAATGTTTTGCAATAGTAAGTAAATAGCGAAAAGTAAATAGCGGGTGTGATCAATGATGGTAATATGGACCGGAGTCTCATGATGTTCACTAGTGATGTCTCTCTCCCAAAAGACGATAAAACAGCTATGTGAGGTAAACAAATTACAGCTGGGCAATTGACAGGACCACGAACGCAAACCAATGCTGATTACATTGCAGAAAGGTTGAGGTTCAAAGCATGGGCGGTACGCCAAAATAAGTAGACCGAAATCCATCAATATCTACTACTAATCATCCACCTTGAGATATCTATCCAGAACATCTCGCTGGTATTAAGTTGCGAGTCCCACCCATAGTGTAAACTCAATGCAACAGACAACTGCATTAAAAGAACTTTGCGTAAAGTAAACAATCCTTGCACCCGCGGGCACAAGCACCGTTGTTTTCCCCCTTGTGGCAACAACACATCCCCTAGACTCATGTTTCTGTCACTCAAGCTAGTCATCGAGGGGCATGAACCCACAATCGAGCATAACGTTCCCTCTTGGAGTCACTACGTATTACTTGGCCAAAGCAATAAATAACAACGGAGAACATGCAAGAATTACTTATGAACATAAATATAAAACAGGTAGATCAAATATATTACTCAAGATCAATCTGAACATAATCCCACAATCCATCGGATCCCAGCAAACTCAACATAGCAACAGCGTAAGGATTACATAGGTGCCTCGATCATGTAGGGCAGCTCACGAGGACTAATTAGTGAAGCACAAGAACGGGAGGAGAACATCACATAGCTACTGGTCATGGACTCATGGTCCAAGGGAGACTACTCACGAGTCATCTGGGAGGCGTCCATGGTGGTGGAGAAGCTCCCGGTGGTGATCCTCCCCTCCGGCAGGGTGCTGGGAAGAGTTCTCCTGGTGCTCCCGATCTTGGATGCGGCGGCGGCAGCGGAACAGAGATGGGATCGCGAAAAGAGTTCCTGTTCTGAGGGTTTCGGAGGACGCTTTAAATATATGCCAAAGGGGAGCATCGGGGAAGCTTCGGGGGGCCCAGGCGCCCCCCCCCCCGGCGCGGCCCAGGGGGGGCGCGCCGCCAGGGCGCCTGGAGCCCTGGTGGACCCCCCCCCCCAGGCTGCCCTTCGGACGCAGGGTTGTTTCCGAAACGCTGTTTTTTTATATAATTTTTCTGGATTTTTCTGGGCAGTTCTTGTAACGTGAAAACCTGAAATACAAAAACAGCCGAAAACAGAAACTGGCACTGGGGTGCACTGGATTAGTAAGTTAGTCCAAATATGATCAAAAGTGTATGGAAGTGTATGAATATCATAGCAATATCACCCAAAAGTGACATGGAGCAAGCAGAAATTATAGATACGTTTTGGACATATCAACATCCCCAAGCTTAATTCCTGCTCGTCCTCGAGTAGGTAAATGATAACAAGAATAATTTCTGTGGTGACATGCTATTAACCATATAGGACTTATTCATAGTCATATGACAAAAGCTTATGAGACAATGATTCTATAGTAATTAAGTTGCCGCAAGAGAAAATCACAAATGACTGAAAGTTTTACAACATGAAACTGAAGCATCAAAAAGATTTGCAATGAACATGATGTGCAAATATGACAAAGTGATATCTAGCTTGCCCCCTTTAGTGAAGCAAAACATAAATGCAGGGGCACCTTCAAGGTTTAAGTGATGACTAGATACAATGATTTCAGAAATAACGATATCACAATCATGCAAAAGACAATGCTACTTTGGGACAATGCACATTACACTCAGAATGACAATCATGCTCTCAGTAGTTGGTGCTTTTAAAAGAAGGTGGAGACTCAACATAAAAGTAAAAGATGGTTATGACTTTTTATTTTGAAAACATGGAAGCAATTTTGTCAACGGTAGTAGTACTTCATATGTGTCATGTATAAGACCTCCTATAAGTTGCAAGCCTCATGCATCGAATACCAATAGTGCTCGCTCCTTGTCCTAATTAGCTCGGATTTCCATGGGTTATTATTGCATTACATATGTTTCAACCAAGTGTCACAAAGGGGTACCTCTATGTCACCTGTACAAAGGTCCAAGGAGATAAATCGCATTTGATTTCTCGTTTTTGATAGATATCAACTTGAGGACATCCATACTGGGAAAACATAGAAAATAGATGATGGACTCCTCTTTAATGCGTAAGCAAATTCTCATAAGAGATTGAGGATTAAGTCCAAGCTAAAACTTCCACCATGATGCATGGCTTTGGTTGGCGGCCCAATGTTCTTCTCTAACAATATGCATATCCATTCAACCCACGGAAAATCACCCTTACTTCAGACAAGACGAACATGCATAGCAACTCACATGATATTCAACAAAAGTGTGATAGTTGATGGCGTCCCCAGAAACATGGTTACCGCACAGCAAGCAACTTATAAGAAATAAGATACATAGGCAACATATTCTTTACCACAATAGTTTTTAAGCTACTTTCCCATGAGCTATGTATTGCAAGGTTAGTTTGCTTAGTACAGGTGGAGGTTAGCAAAAGACTGGGAGCGACCAACTAAGAGAGCAATGACGGTCATAATCATGCAGAGCGACAAAGAAATATTGAATCAGGCATGGTAGTTATATCGCTACTCAGAAATAAAAGATCATCAAGGCTTGACAAACTTTCTTTATAGTCTTAAATATGCGTGAGCATACGCCAAGTCAATCAAAATAAATTCTCGAAGGAAGATATTACTAAACCATACCACATCATCTGCAAACAAATCAAGTTGGTATTCCAATAACACATTGGGAATCCCCCAGCTATTTGAGACTAACCATAAGAAAACCTGAACTACTAAGCACCATTATGCACGTAGCATCTTTATCATAGACATATTAACCAATGCAACGGAAGCAAACTCTCTTAACAAGGTGAGCATGATAATTAAAGAGAGTTCAAGCAACCAACTAAACAAAAGCTCTTTGAAAAGATAAGCATGAATACTAAGAGCGGAGCATGATAGTAGCTATTAAAAGACAAAGAACACACATAGCAAAGATAGATATGAAAATTCTATGTTATGTTCTAGGTAGAAGTGGAGCGTGTTTCTCTCCCACATAAAGGAATGTTGGGTTCCGACTCGTTATGAAAAATTAAAAAGAAAACTAAAAGCAAGACACTCCAAGCATAGCACATAACACATGAAGTGATAAAAATATAGCGGAACGAAAGACGAACTGATAATGTTGATGGAGAAGGGGATGCACGGGGGCATCCCCAAGCTTAGATGCTTGAGTCTCCTTGAATATTTCTTGGGGGTGCACGGGGGCATCCCCAAGCTTGAGCGCTTGACACTCCTGAATCTTTTCATCATCTTCCCTCGCACACTTGAAAACTCCCTTCATACATAACTCATCATAATCTGATTAGCGAGGTTAGTACCCTTAATAAAATAATTATAACTTGCTGGAAATAAAGATATTCTTGAAGTTCTACTGTTTCTCAAGATTGCCAAAAGGTTTTTGCAAAGAAAAAGCAAGCTCTTGATTTGCAAAATGAAGGAAAGGCAAAACAGGACAGAATCTGTGAAAAACAGAACAGCAGGTAGTAATTGATCTGTTCGGGATACTTCTGCAACTCAAATAAAAAAACTCAGAACAGAAGCACGAAAGAAAATTATATAGAGAACGCTGTCGAAAAAATTCAGACCAGAAAGATGATTTGGTGATTTTAGACAAATTTTTCTATCCAAGGACAGAATCTGCTTTCTGGACAGCACCTCACAACTTTTGAACTTTCTACAATCAGAGGCTATACTTGGCACAAATATGAAAAGCAAAGATACAATGATGATGCTACTGTAGTAAACAACATCAAGACAACTAAAACTGAAAGAACAAACTGAAAGCAAAGATAACAAGGGTTGTCTCCCTAGAGCTCTTTCTTTATAGCCGTAAAGATAGGCTTAAGACTTTAATGATGCTCTCGTAGGAATAAGAGTTGAAGAACAAGAGAGAGCATCAAGAAGCAAATACCAAACACATTTAAGCCTAACATGCTTCCTATGCATAGGAATATTGCAATACAATAATTCATTGAAGCACAAAGCAATAAGCATAGGAAGACAAAACAAGTGCAGCTTCAAAACCTTCAACATAAAGAGAGGGAACTTGATATTATTGAAATATCTATAAGCATATGTTCCCTTTTCATAATAATTTTCAGTGGGATCACGAATAAACTCAACAATATAAGCATCACCTAAAGCATTGTTACCATGATCCACATGCAAAAAGGTACTCTTACTCTCCACATAAGCATAATGAAGAGGATAAAACTTAGTATAAAAGAGAGACATAAGCTCTTGCCAATCAAGCAAGTGCGAGTTATCGAGAAGCTTATACCAATCTGAAGCCTTATCTATAAGTGATACGGCGAACAATTTCCTCATGACAAACTCCCTTGATACACCTGCAAGCTTAAAAAATGAACATAATTGTGACAGATATAGCAAGTGTTCACCGGGATGTCTGTCTCCTGCATAACGATTAGCCAAGATATAATTGATAATACCAGCTGGTATTTTATAGGGCACAATTTCAGTAGGGGGAGGAGCAACCACCACAGGTGTGGGGCGTCTTCCCGCAAGCAACGATCCAATAACAAGGTTGTCCATAAGCATAACTGGTGAAAAGACATAAAGAAAACTGAAAGGTAAACTAACAAGACTAAAAGCAAAGGTAAAAGATAGCGTGCAACTCCCCTATCCTGAAGAGTGGAGTCCCCGGCAACGGCGCCAGAAAATACTCCTTGATGGGCCTCGAACCCCTCGTTGGTTACCCCAAGTGGAAGGTGTAAGATGCAGTATGTAGAAGTGTTTTCCCTTAGCAAAGATACCAAGGATCGAATCCCCAGAGACTCCTAGGTTCAACAAGTAGGTGTCAATTGCTAACGGCGCAATTAGCAATCAACGTGGACCTGCACACAGATACAAATAACTTTGCTCCCAACGAGTACAGAGAGGTTGTCAATCCCTCCGGCCTTGTAGTTCACAAAGGGTTAAAAGCAATATGATAGTAGTGATAGATAATGTTTTGCAATAGTAAGTAAATAGCGAAAAGTAAATAGCGGGTGTGATCAATGATGGTAATATGGACCGGAGTCTCATGATGTTCACTAGTGATGTCTCTCTCCCAAAAGACGATAAAACAGCTATGTGAGGTAAACAAATTACAGCTGGGCAATTGACAGGACCACGAACGCAAACCAATGCTGATTACATTGCAGAAAGGTTGAGGTTCAATGCATGGGCGGTACACCAAAACAAGTAGGCCGGAATCCATCAATATCTACTACTAATCATCCACCTTGAGATATCTATCCAGAACATCTCGCTGGTATTAAGTTGCGAGTCCCACCCATAGTGTAAACTCAATGCAACAGACAACTGCATTAAAAGAACTTTGCGTAAAGTAAACAATCCTTGCACCCGCGGGCACAAGCACCGTTGTTTTCCCCCTTGTGGCAACAACACATCCCCTAGACTCATGTTTCTGTCACTCAAGCTAGTCATCGAGGGGCATGAACCCACAATCGAGCATAACGTTCCCTCTTGGAGTCACTACGTATTACTTGGCCAAAGCAATAAATAACAACGGAGAACATGGAAGAATTACTTATGAACATAAATATAAAAGAGGTAGATCAAATATATTACTCAAGATCAATCTGAACATAATCCCACAATCTATCGGATCCCAGCAAACTCAACATAGCAACAGCGTAAGGATTACATAGGTGCCTCGATAATGTAGGGCAGCTCACGAGGACTAATTAGTGAAGCACAAGAACGGGAGGAGAACATCACATAGCTACTGGTCATGGACTCATGGTCCAAGGGAGACTACTCACGAGTCATCCGGGAGGCGTCCATGGTGGTGGAGAAGCTCCCGGTGGTGATCCTCCCCTCCGGCAGGGTGCCGGGAAGAGTTCTCCTCGGGCTCCCGATCTTGGAAGCGGCGGCGGCGGCGGAACAGAGATGGGATCGCGAAAAGAGTTCCTGTTTTGAGGGTTTCGGAGGACGCTTTAAATATATGCCAAAGGGGAGCATCGGGGAAGCTTCGGGGGGCCCAGGCGCCCCCCCGGCGCGGCCCAGGGGGGGCGCGCCGCCAGGGCGCCTGGAGCCCTGGTGGCCCCCCAGGCTGCCCTTCGGACGCAGGGTTGTTTCCGAAACGCTGATTTTTTATATATTTTTTCTGGATTTTTCTGGGCAGTTCTCGTAACGTGAAAACCTGAAATACAAAAACAGCCGAAAACAGAAACTGGCACTGGGGTGCACTGGATTAGTAAGTTAGTCCAAATATGATCAAAAGTGTATGGAAGTGTATGAATATCATAGCAATATCACCCAAAAGTGGCATGGCAAGCAGAAATTATAGATACGTTTTGTACGTATCAGACGGCGGCGCGTCTCGAACACCTACGGCCACGGGAGAGGAAGAAGAGGAAGAGGAGCTCGTCGTGGAGGCGATCGGGTCCGCGTTGGCGACGTAGTCGAAGGAGTCGACGTCGTGGAAGCAGAAGGACACCTTTGGCGAGGCTGACGTCGACGAGGGGCTCGCCGGCGATGAGGGGCTGCTCTCATATGCGTTCGGGGGTCGATGGGAACGGCGGATCTGGAGGATCTCGGCTCTCCAGACGGCGAGAGGGGGAAGAGGAAACCTAGAGAAAAGGGGAGGACAAGCTTTGGGTTGAAATGGGGGGCTCGGGGCACGAGACCTCGACGTGTGTGAATTCACGGCGCGACGGTGAGTGCGCGCATTGCTCTGCTTTGCTGACGGAGGAAGACGGCGACGTGGCCCTGTGAGACAGACATGTGAGGCCAGGCGCGAAAAAGCCACGACGCGACTGTTGCGGCCTGTTGGCTGGGCCTGTGGGTGGAGTTGGGCCTACGCTGCGGAGAGAAGAGAAGAGATGGGCTTGGGGGGAGAGAGAATGAGGAGGAGGCCCAGGTGCACTGCTGGAGCTGCTTTTCTTTCTTTTTCTTTTATCCTAAGGCAGAAAATAAAAAGAAAAACACAGAAAAAAGGAGAGGAGTTAGGGGAAAAGAAAAATATCCCCATGCTCAGTGATTTATGTCCTATTTAAATAAGTTGACTTGGACATTTCCAGAGGCAGAAAAATACAAGGAGTTTGAATATGGTTCAAACTCAAGTCATTTTAAAACCCAACCAAATCAATTCTAAATGGGGTGATATTTGGCAGAGAGGTTGTAGGCATGGTGCAAGAATTATTGGGGAAGAAAGAACAATAGAGCACTAGGCTAGGTTGCTTGCACAATAGAGCAAAGAAAGGCCGGAAATGAAAAGAAGAAGAGGAAGAAGAAGAAGAAGAAGGGGGGGGGGTAGGGTTTAAGCTAGGCATAGCTCAAGCCACACACACAACACTCACAAGGCCTCACACACACACAACAATAAAGTAAACTATGATGCCATGATGATATGATGAAGAAGCAATGCAAGGGTGCAAAAATAATAAATGGTATGGCAATTCAAAAAAATAAAATGACAAGAACCCCCAAGGATAAGGACAAGGATCAAATTGAGAAGCTTTATTGCCATTATTGGAAAGTGTTACATCTGGGGCATTACACTTTCTCCCCTTAATCCACCTCCTAAATCTCGGGACGAGATTTCTTGTTATGGAGGACATTTGTAACGCCCAGGTAGTCAAGCTACAGTAACCCTCTGGCAATGATGCCACGTCACCATGATTACTGTTACTAAACTCGCTTCGGTTCGAAACCGGTTCAAATTCAATTTTTTTAAATAAAGTCAAATAATTATTTTCTTCAAACATAAAAACTAAATTGTTCAAAGTGTTGCAAATAATCCCTGGATAGATTTCATGGTGAAACCAATATTTTTGTAAAGAGATTAAATGCCTTAAACTAAATAAAACAGTACCTAAAACATCATTTAAATCCTTATCTAATTTAGGAAAATTCCAAGCGAATTCAAATCACTCCTAAACTTTTTGGCAGTGCTCTATATCCCCTAGCTTTTGTTTTGACCAGATCCACTTTTTCGAAGGCATTTGGTGGCTTATGTAAACACTAATAGTGTCTGTTAAAAAAGTAGAAGAAAGGAAGCAATTAAAAAGAAACAGGCCCACGTGGGACTAGGAGGCCCGACCCAACACACCTCCTCTCCCTCCTCACGCTACAGGAGACAGGGAGAGGGCGTGGCGGCCATCCCGCGGCCGTGGCCGCTCCCCGGCAACGTGCCGTCCATCCCCCGACCCCCCTCTCGGATAAGAGCAACCCTAGGCGCCCCTCTCTCCCCTGGAAAACCCTAGCTCCTCTCCCTCTTGTAACACCCCATATGTGATACCTTCCAATTATGACAATATATGCAACATTGATTTCATCAATTCCATTCTAGGCTCTTCCTTCATTTCGGGTTTCTTTGTTGTTGTCGTGTGCGTGTGTGCATTTCATCCATGTCATTTTATCATGTGCATTGCATTGCATTCGTGTTGTCACTTGCACCCGATCATGCTCGTCTCTTCCCGTTGTCCGTTTCGAGTTCCGACACTCACACACACGTGCCCGTGGCACCCTCGAGTCCTTCTTTCGTATGTGGCCGTGAAACGTTCCCGGAATGAGGTGAGAATTATCGTACGTTGATTCTTTTAGTATGTGGAGACCGTCTGTCTAGTTTCATCGTGTTTGGAGGTTGTTTGGTACTCCAACGGTTAACCTAGTGGGCTAAAAGCTCCTCTTCCTTTTGGCCCAAGACCCCCTCCACAACAGCCCACTAACCCAGCACAAGCACTCCCATCCTCTCGGTCGTCTGATCGTGATCGTGTGGGCGAAAACCGCACCCCATTTGGACATTCCAAGCTCCATATGCCTATAAAAACGTCCCTCGCTTCCAATTTGGGACGAAACCCTAGCCTCCTCCTAGCTCCAGCCCCGCCTCGGAATCTGCGCCGAATGGACGTGTCCGCTCTGCGCTGGACGAAACTCCGCCGCCGCCCGCAACCAGTGGCATCGCGCCACATGGCCACGCCGCCGCCTCCCACCGCGGGCCCGCCGCGGCCCGGACCGCCTCCGCCGCCGGACGCCTCCATGCCCGGCCGCCCGATGCCTCCGCCTCCGGCGCCGGCGGCTGCATCGCCGCCGCCGCCTCACGGTTCCGCCGCCGGCCCTTGCCCCGTCCGTCGCCAACCTCGGGCGCGCCGCCACCGGCGCTTCCTCCTCCGCCGCCGGCCCCGAGGCGCCCGTCGTCGCGGACCTCCGCCGCCGCCGCCGCCTCCGGCCGAGCTCCAGCAAGCTCCAGCCCCGATCCGGTGGATCCGGTCCAGGCGGGACCAGATCCACCCATTCATCCATCCAAACGGCCATCTCCATCCCGCACCGGCTCGTCCTGCTCCGACCCGTCCCGTTGACTTTCGGAGGGTATAATATTTGCCTAAGTCCCCAGATCTGCTAAATTTCTTGCCTCCTTTAGCATGTGATATGTGCTTGGTGCTCCGTTTTGCGCGTATGATAAGTCGAAATGTTCATCTTGTCGTGCTCTACATGTTAGCAACAGTTTCATGCATGTTAGAGTTCATCTAGTTGACTTAATCTTCGTGGCAAGAGTGCATCGTGATGAAACTGTTTCAGCACTTGTTGTCTGTGTAAATTTGTTGGCATGTTCGTGAGCTAGTAACTTTGTGCATGTTGGTCCGAATGGAGTGAATGATATGTCCAGATCTTCGTTGTGAAATGCTCTACATGATGGTTGCTGTAGAATTCATGTTAGGTGTCATATTGCCATGTTTATCTCTGTTGCAAAAGTGCATTTGGCTGATAAGTTTCCGAACTTGTTATGAGATGATGTTTTGTCTTGCTTGTGCATATTAATCCATGTGTCATATGAGCTAGGTGTGAACATGAGTTTTGCTCTTGGGAATGTGCTCTACATGATAGATTCATTTTCATGCCATGATATGTCTTGAAATGAGTTCAACAAGCTTGTTAACATGTCATCATAATGTTAAATTTCTGCTAAGTGTGAATCTGGTAATTTTTATGCCATGTATCCATGATGCCACCATCTTTGCTGTGCATGTTTAGAGTTGTACAGTGGGTGTTCCTTGATGTATATGTTATGCTCTAGCTATCCATGCTCTTGTTTGCTGTGATGCCATGATGTAGCTTGTTATTATGAGGCCCTCAAGTTGCTATAAATTGTTTCTGACAGCATGCCCAGATTTTGCTAAGTCTGGATAAACTTTTGCACTTTTGCCATGGTGTTTGGGACATGTTCTAGTATGTTGTAGAAGTAGCCATGTGGTTATTCTTTAAGAGCATGTTATGCATGTTATTGCCATGCCTTTTGCTTGCACGATGGCTTGCTGTAACTTGTTGTTTTCATGCTCTCAAGGGACTATAAAATGTATCTGTCAGCATGTTATCAACAAGTTCAGTTTTGCCACGAGTGTAGCTAGTGTTATATGCATCCTATGTGCATGTTCTTGCTTTGAGTAGCTTCTCAAATATGTCTTCTTGTTGTTGGATATAATCCCATGTCATGTTATGCTTTGAGTTGAGTTGCACAAGCTTGTAAACATGCCTATTCGTTGTAATTCTACCATGCCTTGTAATTTTCACGAAGTCTGAGAATTCTGTAAATTTATTGCAACTTGCCATGCTTTTTTAGTTGTGTTCCAGCAAGGTTTTGGGTGTGCTCTAAGTTCGTGCTTGTTTAGTATCATGTCTATTTCACATCCATGTATTTTGTCTCCATGTTTGGGTGCTGTAGCATAATTATTTCTTGCTCCAAAGATGCCATGTTGCTGTAAACTGTAGTTTTGCTTGAATATTGTTTTGCTTGAATATTGTTTTGCTTGTCATTTGCAAACCGTGCATCCGTTTCCGGTGATCTTTATATCGATTTCAACCGAAATATTCTCCTCTATCCAATGGCTTGCTTGGTTGCCCAAGATGAAGCCATTTCCATCATATTCTCCTTATGCTCAAGAGCTTCCTCATGCATACACACATCATACTCGCATCCCTTGATATGACTTGCATCATGTTGATTGTGCATTGCATCGTGTTTGATATTGTGTCGTTGTGGTGTTCTTGTGCTGGGTAGAGTCGGGAGCCGATTCGGAGTTCGAGGTTCCTTTCGAGGCTGAGTTTGAGGAGCAAGGTTACGATCCCTCCATGGAATCAACAGGCAAGATGACCATTCCCCGATATCACTTCTATCTTTGCCTATGCTAGATGTCTCGCTCTTTACATATTGCCTCAATGCATATTCTTGTTTGTCAGCCCTCCTATTGTTGACATGAAACACTCTAACCACCTTCTTAGCAAACCGTTGTTTGGATAAGTACGCATCGCCCAGCCCCTCTTATAGCGTTGTTAGTTGGAGGTGAAGTTTTGAAGATTGCTCCATGATGAAGTTGTTATTGGGATATCACAATATATAATACTTGTTAAACTAATTCACATATATATTGGTAATGGATGGAAGGCTAAGCCTCTTGCTTGGTGTTTCGTTCCACTCATGCCACCTTAGGAACCGATAAACCGCTGTCATGTTCCATGATTTTGCGTTCCTAACACGGTTGGGGTATATGGCCCCCCTTGATAATTCGCTCTGTTTAAAGCTTTTCCAGCAAGGCCCAACATTGGTCTTACATTTGCCTAACAACTAAAATTTTGCATAGGGACTAGTTACCCCGTGGACTTAATTAACAACCCGGGTCAGTGCTCCTCATGAGTGTTGGTCCAAACTGGGCGGACTGCAGGGCCACCTTGAGGAAACCCGAGGTCTGGTATTTTCCTGTAGGCTGACCTATCCGGTCGTGGCCTGAGACGAGATACGCGCGGCTACTATCAGGGTGTCGGCACGCCGGGAGGTCTTGCTGGATTAGTTTTACCTTTGTCAAAATATCTTGAGCACGGGATTCCGAGAATACTCGGGTCTTCCCACTTTGGAGTTGTGACTCCACAAATCGTGAGCTTGTGATGGGCTAAGTTAGGACACCCCTGCAGGGTTTGATCTTTCGTAAGCCGTGCCCGCGGTTATGTGGCAGATGGGAATTTGTTAATATCCGGTTGTAGATAACTTGACACCCTATTCATGAATACACTACCTGCGTGAGTAACCGTGATGGTCTCTTTCTGAAGGGCTTCGGGAAGTGAACACGGTGGGTTATGTTTGATCGTGAGTAGCTAGGATCACTTCTTGATCAACTTGGCGATCGTTGGCACTTGTTCTCTTCTCGCTCTAAAAATCGTAAGTTAGTGCTTAGTGCTTGCTGCAACCTTGTTTATGGCCTTTCCACACCTAAGGCTTTGGTAGTTTTCATACCCGGGAACGGGATTGCTGAGTCCTCTATGGCTCACAGATTCAACACACACTAGATGCAGGTACCGCTGAGACCTATGCAGGAGATGGTTCAGAGCTGTACTGGGAGTTCGATGAAGAGCGTGGACGTTACTATGTGTCTTATCCCGACGATCAGTAGTGGCTCTTACTAGGATGATCCGGGCTTGTGTTATTTATGGTATCTTTCTCATTTGTATTTCGTCCGTAGTCGGACCCTGATGTTATTTGGATGATGTATGTTATTGTATTTCATTGTGTGACATGGCGAGTGTAAGCCAACTATCATTTTACAATTTCATCCCTGAATTTTACATGAGTTGTGCAAAGATACCATACTTGAGATCATTCTAGTATGCGTTTATATCCTTAAGTCGTGCCTCGACACGTGGGGGACATAGCCACATACTGGGCATTACACCTCTCTTCTCCATTGCGGCACTTCTCTTCCCCAAGCACACACCCGTAGCACTATCTCCATGACAATGCTCGATCCCGCGGCCATCGTGCTCCCCGCGCCACCGGAGGATTTCCAGGAGCCCCAGGGGGTTCTTCTTCTTCAACGACACCACCAGATCAGAGCTGGGAGTCCGCCGCCACGTTACCATCGCTGTCTTCCCCGACTCGACCGCCACTGCCTTGCCAACATCGCCGTCGATCTACACCACCACGACTCCCCAGCCTCCCCAACCACACCGTTGCGCTCAAAGTGAGGCCCTCCGCCGATTCCCCTTTTTACCTGCCTCAATTTGTCGTCGTGTAGTCGCCCCACGAGCTCGGCCACTATGGCTGGAGCTTCGCTCACCGCGCCCACTGTCCGTTCCCTCGAGTCCCCAGGCGCGCCCTGTTTTACCCCGTGCGTGCGCGCGTGCGCGCGTGCGCACCCACACATGCACATCCCGCCACGCCGCTTCGCCTGCGCCTCGCCCTGCGCTCGCCATAGCCACCGCGCCCCCCTGCCCACCGCTCTCCGAGCTCACCGCCGCGCCCGTGGCTCCGCGCACTCGCCGCCCGCCTCCAGCCTCCTCCCCCACCCCCGCGTCGCCTTTGGTGACCGCCCCGGCCACTGTTGGCCGGCAAGGCCGCGCCCTCTCGCGCCTCGCCCCCGCGCCTGGCGCCACTTTGGCCTTCACCCTGCCGCCTCGGGCTCAGGTGCCCGCATCTGTTCACCCACGCCCGCGCGCCCGTTAACCCATTCCCGGGTGGGCCTATGACGGATGGGGCCCAGCCCCCTAAAAAGGTTTAAAAAAATACTAAATAATAAAAATAATATTAAAATAATAATTAATTAGTTAAATGATAAATTAACTTAATTAATTAGTCTTAATTAACCTAATTGACTAGTTAATGAAACCTATCTGTATGACATGTGGGCCCCCTAGGCCCAGTTGACCAGTCACCAGTTGACTTGGTCAACGGGGCCACTGTCAGCCTCTGGTGGCCTGCTGTGTGCACTCAGCCGTGTGCACATAGCATTTTCACCTTTTATTTTGAATTTGAACTAATTCTAGAATGTTGTTAAATCTTTGAAAATTCATAAAAAATAAACCGTAACTCGGATGAAAAGGTTTTATATATGAAAGTTGCTCAGAATTGCGAGACGAATCCGAATAAGCGGTCTGTTCGTCCACCACACATCTCTATCATACCGAACATGGGACAATCCCCCTCCGATTCGCCTGTTCGAAAATGCCTAACACCGGGAAAACTTTCCCGGATGTTATCCCCCTTCGCCGGTATCATGTAGCACCGTGTTAGATCACACCGAGCGCTGCTTTTGCTTTTCATGCAACTGTTTGCTTTATATTTACTGTTTATTCCCCCTCCTCTGTCTGGTAGACCCCGAGACAGATGATGCCCTGGTGATCGACTTTGGTGTTGACGACCCCTCCTTCTCGTCTGAGCAACCAGGCAAGCCAACCCCCTTGATCATTCCGATATTGCCCACTCTCTTCTCTCTTATGCTTGCATTAGAATTGCTTTTGCTTTTTGTATGATCCTATTCTGATGCATAGCCTGTTGTTGATACTTGCTTTCATACCTTACATGTTTATACGAAACTGCTTAGTATAGGCTGGTTAAAGATCCATCAGAGACCCCCCCCCACTTTGTCCTGTTTGCCCTGCTGGATTATCAGAAGACCCGATCAACATGATCGAATACCAGTCCCCGGCACCGCACATAACTTTCCCCTTAGTTGCTCGACACTACTGGGTTACTATCGAGTGCCAAGGGTGAGACCTCATCAGTACTTCTGATGTTAACCTTGTAGGTTAGTTCATCGGTTGTGGTCATCGAGGGTGATTTCCTCCATCTCCACTCCCGATAATGACACTGTCGTGCAACTCCTCAAGAGTGGACCTCAAGGGTGACTCCTCTTTCGTTCACCTTGACGATAAACATCAGGTGGGATTACATTGAGGGTGATTTCCTTAGGTCTCCCTTTGGTGTTAGACACACAGTTACATTGGTTAGTATGACTTTACACTGAACCTTGTTACTAAAGACGGGTCGACCCTGAGGGGTACCCGCGCGAGCTTAATTGCGAGTGATGTGTAGTCGGGTTGACCTGGAAGGTGCCCGCGAGATAAATACGAGACGTGGCTGGGCACTCGGCCTTGCCGCAAGTCCTCGAGACGGGGCGATGGGGTCACATGATCGTGAGTCTCTGCTCGTTATTGCGCGTTCCCAAGACACTAAACAGTTTGGATATTTGATCCAAGGGGCCTCTGGCCTGATAGCGCTAACCATCACGTGGGCATAGTATGGGCATTCTGCATCGTATGCATCAGCCGAAGCTTAACTGACATCATTGCGACTGAGCGGCGCGCGTCGGGTTGGACTGGTTATGCACCTACCTTTTTTAAGGAGGTAGCTAGGTCTGCTCACCAGCCGCCCACGCAACGTGCAGGAGTTCCCGGGGCGATTGGCCCATGACCCCTGGGGCATAGGGTTTAGTCCTACGTGCATGACCTCTCTATTAAGCCTAGGTCAGGTTGCGGCATATTGTTTGGCCGAGGGCGGGCATGACCTGATGGTGTGTCCGTCCGGAGTTATGCAAGCGTGGTGGGTCAGTTGGTGCACCCCTGCAGGGAAGAAAACATCTATCGATAGCCTGTCCTACGGTAACGGACACTTGGAGTTGTATCCCGATCGCTACAACTAGAACTAGATGCTGAGGCATGATTTGGATATGTTGCTTTGGGAGCCGAGAAAGGATCCCCAAGCGTTGAAACAACAACATAAATATGACTTATGTTATACTACTCTTCTCCCCCTGTTGCTGCAAGACGATGGTTTCCAGAAGATGCTAGTCTTCATAGGATGAGCTTATCCCCCTCTTATTCTGGTTGTCTGCAGCTTAGTCCACAGATACTATCCTTTTCATTGATATCGATGCATATGTAGTGTAGATCCTTGCTTGCGAGTACTTTGGATGAGTACTCACGGTTGCTTTGCTCCCCCTTTTCCCACTTCTTTCTTCTTTCTGGTTGATGCAACCAGATGGTGGAGTCCAGGAGTCAGAAGCCACCTTTGACGACTTCTACTACCCCGATGGAGCCTACTATTACGTGGAGACAGCTGACGACCAGGAGTAGTTAGGAGGTCCCAGGCAGGAGGCCTTGCCTTTTCGATCGTGTTGTTTTTGTGCTAGCCTTCTTAAAGGAAACTTGTTTTAACTTATGCATGTACTCAGATATTGTTTCTTCCGCCGACTCTCGTGTATTCGAGCTTATGTATTCGAGCCATCGAGGCCCCTGGCTTGTAATATAAAGCTTGTATTATTTTATTTGTGTCTAGAGTTGTGTTGTGATATCTCAAAGTGAGTCCCTGATCTTGGTCGTACACATTTGCGTGCACGATTAGTGTATGGTTAAATCGGGGGCGTCACACCGACCCCACATATATTTGTCCCCATCCGCTCGCCGGAGCAAACCCTAGCCACTTCACTCCACTCCCCTCCCCTCCGCCACCCGAGCTCGTCTCCGGTGAGTTTTGGTCGTCTCCGACATGGCAGGCAGCAGATCATACTCCGACCACTCCGGATCCGTCGACTGGGGTGTCATCCCGTGCGGGTTGGAGGAGGCAATGGCAGTCCACATTGCACTCCACCGCTCCCGGGAGGACAGCGTCGGACGGATCCGTCCGCCGCAACGCTATTGCATCAGCTCAGGGGTCACTCAGGTCCTCTGGTGCTGGATCCTCGCAGCCCCGACCAGAACATATGTCCTTCCTCATCACTGGTCGGGCAGAGTATGAGTCCCACCGGGAATGGGCGGCCCGCCATGGGCAGGAGAGGATAAGGGCCGCCGAGGCTTGTACCGACGTGAAAATGGCACCGACGGAGGCGGCTGATACGGCAGCCCGGGGGTGCGCAGAGGAGGAAACCACCTGCGCCCGCGTTATGAAGAAACGACAACAGAGGAACACACGCGCCCTCGCCCGAGAGAAGAATCGGGCGGTCCATGCCATGGCCGGACTGCCACCGAAGGAGGAGAAGGAAGACAGCTCCGGCAAGGACAGCTTCGGTGACGAGCAGATCCAGGTCGATCCGTACTGTGTCTTCGACCAGTACTTCCGTGAGAAGGACAACAAGGGCACCGGGAAGGGCAAGGGTAGCCGCGGATGAACTCCACCATAGCCAAACATGACAGTTTTTGGTAGTCTGATGGCATGTAGTTTAGTAGTGATGGAGTAGCCGGACGATGTATGTGCATCGACGTATTTGCATGTGATGCCCCTTCTTTGACCGTACACTAATCATGCGCACAAATGTGTATGACCAAGATCAGGGAATCACGGATAGAGATCACAACACAACTCTAGACAAAAATTAAAGATCATACAAGCTTCATATTACAAGCCAGGGGCCTCAAGGGCTCGAATACATAAGCTCGATCATAAACGAGTCAGCGGAAGCAACAATATCCGAGTACAAACATAAGTTAAACAAGGTGCCATAAGATGACTAGCACAAACATGGATACAGATCGAAGAGGCGCATGCCTCCTGCCTGGGATCCTCCTAAACTACTCCTGGTCGTCGGCGGACTCCACGTAGTAGTAGGCTCCGGCGGGGTAGTAGTAGTCATCGATAGTGGCATCTGGCTCCTGGGCTCCACCATCTTGTTGCATCATCCGAGAAGAAGGGAAAAAGGGGGGGGAAGGGGGAGCAAAGCAGCCATGAGTACTCATCCAAAGTACTTGCAAGCAAGGATCTATACTACATATGCATTGGTATATGTATAAAGGGGTAATATCTATGGGCTAAACTGCAGAATGCCAGAATAAGATGGGGAAGCTAGGACTATCGAAGACTACGCTTCTAGCAGCCTCCATCTTCCAGCAGTAGAAGAGAGTAGCTAGAAAGTAACAAGTGTCATCGCTTCTGGCAGCCTCCATCTTGCAGCAGTAGAGGAGATTAGTTGGAAAGTTCACCAAGTAACATCGTATAGCATAATCATACCGGTGATCCTCCCCTCGTCGTCCTGTGATAAAGCGATCACCGGGTTATATCTGGCACTTGAAAGGGTGTGTTTTATTAAGTATCCGGTTCTAGTTGTCATGAGGTCGGAATACAACTCCGGGTCGTCCTTTTACCGAGGGACGCGGCTATTCGAATAGATAAACTTCCCTGCAGGGGTGCACCACATTACCAACATGCTCAATCCCTTTGGCCGGACACACTTTCCTGGGTCATGCCCGGCCTCGAAAGATCAACACGTCGCAGCCCTACCTAGGCACAACAGAGAGGTCAGCACGCCGGTCTAAATCCTAAGCGCGCAGGGGTCTGGAACCATCGACCATTGCACTCCTACACATTACGTGGGCGGCCAGAAGCGGACCTAGCCTCTCCTAATACTAGAGTAGGTGTTCCAGTCCAATCCGGCGCGCTCCGCTCAATCACTGACATCAAGAAGGATTCGGCTGATCCCACGGCGTCGAGAGCCCATAATTGTTCCCGCGTAGCTGCTTAGTGTATATAGGCTCGTAGCCAGACTCGGATCAAATATCCTAACCCGTTAATCATGTTATTATGAAATAATTGTGGACAACGACCAGGGACCAGGCCCGCCTGTCTCCTATGTGGTCGCAACTTGCCCTGCCGCTCCGCCATAAAGAATCAAGTGGGGCCCATCAGGAACCCAGGCCCATCACTACCTAGATGGAACCACCTGTCCCTCTAGCCTCCACTCCGTGAATCAACTACGGGTACTCTACGAGCCGACCCGACTTTAGTCTCAACAAGTATCATGTATAATATGTATATAGTATATACTCGTGATCACCTCCCAAAGTGATCACAACCCAATAGAATAGCATGGCAGATGGACAATAATGTGGGGCCACAGATGGAATACTAGCATCCTATACTAAGCATTTAGGATAGCAAGTAAAGGTATCAACAGTTGTAGCAACAATGATAGGCCATTGATACGTCCAAAACGTATCTATAATTTCTGCTTGCTCCATGCCTCTTTTGGGTGATATTGCTATGTTATTTATACACTTCCATACACTTTTGATCATATTTGGACTAACCTATTAACTCAGTGCACCCCAGTGCCAGTTTCTGTTTTCGGCTGTTTCTGTATTTCAGGTTTTCACATTACGAGAACTGCCAGGAAAAATACAGAAAAATTATATAAAAAATCAGCGTTCCAGAAGCTACCTTGCGCCCGAAGTACAGCCGGGTGGGGGGGGGGGGCACCAGGGCTCCAGGCGCCCTGGCGGCGCGCCCCCCCTGGGCCGCGCTGGGGGGCGCCTGGGCCCCCCGAGGCTCGGCTGATGCCCCCCTTTGGCATATATTTACACTGCGTCGAGGAAACCCTGATTCCGGACCCCTTTTCTCCAGACGCGATTCCGATCTCCGCCGCCATCGCCATCAAGCTTCGGGGGACCAGAATTCCTGTGTCGGCACCCTGCCGGGACGGGGAAGTGCCCCCGGATTCATCTCCATCGACGTTGCTTCCTCCCTCCATGATGCGGGAGTAGTTCCCCCTCGGGGCCGAGGTTTCTACCAGTAGCTATGTGGTCAATTCTCTCTCCCATGATGTGATCTTCGTTGTGATCATAGGCTATGTTAATCTAGGGTGATCCCATGATATTTCCCCTTCCTCTATGTATTGGATTGATGTACTCACTTGTCTTTATCTAGTATAATCCCCGAGACCAAGGTGACAGCGGTCTATTGGACATGGATTAGAAAAATATTTTCATGAGTGATTTCCTCTCTTGTGTGTTGATTGAAGATTGAGAGTCTCTTGGTGCTTGTCTTTGACTATCCTTTAGATATGTTATGGTGATTGTGGGACTCTCTTTGGATGGCTGCGGTGACATTGGGAAATCCTTAGATTGAGAACTACGAACTTTGAGGTGTGCTTTTGTAGCCCTACATAATTCTCGTCCTCTCTTGACCACGGAGGAATGACCTCCGGGTGCGTCTCCATTGCATGTTTTATGGGAAATATCATGTGATTCGATTATGTTAATGTTGTTGGGAGTTGCCACTAGTGAAAGTATGAACCCTAGGCCATGTTTCCACCATTGCAATACCATTTGCGCTCACGTTTACCACTTGTTTGCTTGCTGCACTTTTTATTACAGATTTATATTACTTTGTTTTGCCATCCATATCACTTGCCATTTAACATCTCTTCGCCGAACTAGTGCACCTATACATCTAACAAGTGTATTAGGTGTGTTGGGGACACAAGAGACTTCTTGTATCTTAGTTGCAGGGTTGCTTGAGAGAGACCATCTTCAACCTCTACTTCCCTGAGTTCGATAAACCTTAGGTCATCCACTTGAGGGAAATTGCTGCCGTCCTACAAACCTCTGCGCTTGGAGGCCCAACATAGTCTACAAGAGTAGAAGCGTGTGTAGACATCGAGCTATTTCTGGCGCCATTGCCGGGGAGGTGAGCGCTTGAAGGTATATCTTTAGATCTTGCAATTAAATCTTTTTGTTTCTTGTTTTTATTTCACTAGTTATGTTTATGGAAAATCGTGCTATTGGATCGTTGCTTGCGGGAAGACGCCCCACACCTGTGGTGGTTGCTCCTCCCCCTACTGAAATTGTGCCCTATAAAATACCAGCTGGTATTATCGATTATGTTTTGGCTAATCGTTATGCATGAGACAGACATCCCGGTGAACACTTGCTATATCTGTCACAACTATGTTCATTATTTAAGCTTGCAGGTGTATCAAGGGAGTTTGTCATGAGGAAATTGTTCGCCGTATCACTTATAGATAAAGCTTCAGATTGGTATAAGCTTCTCGATAACTCGCACTTGCTTGATTGGGAAGAGATCTGGTCTCTCTTTTACTCCAAGTTTTATCCTCTTCATGAAGTCCATAAGAATAGGAATTATGTTTATAATTTCTATCCTCATGACGGAGAGAGCATAGCTCAAGCTTGGGGGAGACTGAAAACGTTAATGCTAAAATGTCCTAACCATGGGCTCCCCAAAGATATGATTATTACTAATTTCTATGCGAGGCTTTCTCGACAGGATAAAGATTTGCTCGATGCTTCCTCTATGGGTTCTTTCACAAACAAAAAGATTGATGCTAAATGGGAACTCCTTGAAAGAATTCAATGCAACACTGAAGATTGGGAGATCGACAAAGGTAAAGAGTCAGGTATAATTTATGAGTATGATTGCATTAAGTCCTTTGTTGAAACTACAAGTTTTAATAAGTTTAGTGCTAAGTTTGGGCTTGATTCTCAACTCCTTGTTGATTTCCTCAAATCTTTTGCTTCACATCTTAATATGCCTAAGGAGGATTGGATCAAGCATCATAAACCTTTTAAAGAGATTTGCAAAGAAAATGAAATTGTTCATGATGATTGCAACATGCATGATCCAATTCCTAAAAATGAAGTTTTATATAAGCATGTCAATTTTTGTGGAATGGATAGACCTTGTGAAAGGCCTATGATTGAAGAAGAGAAGTATTGTAAGCAACATAAGCATGAAAGAACAATCACTTGGGTCAGAGATTTAAATGAAATTGCTAGAGAATTGTGTGACCTTTATCCTTTTACTTGTGAACTTTGCCGTATAGAGGGTCATTTTAATTTTCAATGCATGAACTTTCAAAACATAACTGTTAACCAGTTGTGTGATAACATGATCACCTCTGATCTTTATGATGAGCTTATGTTATTTTTGATGTGTGAAGAGTTAACAGAAAAGACTTCTTGGCTAGATGTTAATGCCATAGGAATAAAAAACACTTTGCAAAACTGCCATCTCTATTGTGTTGTTAATTGCCATGAAAATGATTACATAAGTAAGATTAGAAAGGAGGGAACTTTACCAAAGTATAAAAATGTCTCTTATATTTCTGCTAATAATAAGGAGAGTTCCTCCCAAGTTTCCCCTATTGTTTCTAATGATAAACCAGGATATGTGGAGAAGCTTCATCTCCAACCACCCCCTCCTAAGGTGAAGAAGAAGAAAAAGAAGAGGAGGAGGAAGAGGAGCAAAAAGGAAGGAGAATGGGTATCAACCTGGCCTGAGCATATTCCTCCCATCAACCTTTATCCTAACGGTTGTAAGTTTAAAGAAGAAGGTGAAGTTTATTGCCTTAATTATCATCTTGATGATACGTCCGTAGGTACTATTGAAGATGATTTTGATTATGATATGCATGTTACTTATTGTGATTGGGAAAATGATGATAATGCTACTTATGATCTTGAAAATCTTTTTTGTACCAACTCTGAAAGTGATGATATGGAAAGCCCTAAGCATGGGGATGATAGGATTGCAAATCCTTTACCCACTAGTGATGTGACAATTGATAATTCTTTTGCTAGTAAGAATAAAGACAACATGTTTACAAATATAGTTGCTAGCAATGATAATGCTCTTCTCTACTATGATGATGTTATAACTCCAATCTATAGTGATTGTAAAGGTACCTATGACATAAGGAGAAATTATCCTTATGAAACTTGTCATAATCATGGAGGGAATTACTCCCTTGTTGAACACCATCTTCCTAATACACAATTAATCTATAGTGTTCAAGTTGTTTATGATAGTCCTACTCCCACTATTACCGATGAGAAAGATTATGCTTATGTGGAGAGTAAGAGTACCCTTTTGCATGTGGATCATGGTAACAATGCTTTATGTGATGCTTATATTGTTGAGTTTATCCGTGATCCTGCTGAAAATTATTATGAGAAGGGAACATATGCTTATAGATATTTCAATAATATCGAGTTCCCTCTCTTTATGTTGAAGCTTTTGAAGCTGCACTTGTTTTGTCTTCCTATGCTTATTGCTTTGTGCTTCAATGAATTATTCTATTGCAATATTCCTATGCATAGGAAGCATGTTAGGCTTAAATGTGTTTGGTATTTGCTTCTCGATGCTCTCTTCTGTTCTTCAACTCTTATTCCTACGAGAGCATCATTAAAGTCTTATGCCTAGCTTAAAGGCATAAAAAAAGCGCTTTTGGGAGGCAGCCCACAATGAATAAAATTTTATTTTGCTTTTGTCTTGATGTTGTTACTACAGTAGCATCATCATTGTATCTTTACTTTTCAGCTTTGTGCCAAGTGTAGCCTCTGATTGCAAGAAAGTTCAAAAGTTGTGACGTGCTGTCCAGGAAACAGATTATGTCCTTGGGTAGAAAAATTCGTATAAAATCACCAGATCATCTTTTTGGTCTGAATTTTTTCGACAGCGTGCTCTATACAATTGTCTTTCGAGCGTCTGTTCTGAGTTTTTTTATTAGAGTTGCAGAAGTGCCCCGAAAAAAATCATTTACTACCTGCTGTTCTGTTTTTCACAGATTCCGTCCTGTTTTGCCTTTCCTTCATTTTGCAAACCTCGAGCTTGCTTTTTCTTTGCGAAAACCTTTTGGTAATCTTGAGAAACAGTAGACCTTCAAGAATATCCTTATTTCCAGCAAGGAACAATTATTTTATTATGGGTACTAACCTCGCTAATCAGATTATGATGAGTTATGTATGAAGGGAGTTTTCAAGTGTGCGAGGGAAGATGATAAAAAGATTCAGGAGTGTCAAACGCTCAAGCTTGGGGATGCCCCCATGCACCCCCAAGAAATATTCAAGAAGACTCAAGCGTCTAAGGTTGGGGATGCCCCCGTGCATCCCCTTCTCCATCAACATTATTAGTTCGTCTTTCGTCCCACTATATTTTTATCACTTCATGTGTTATGTGCTATGCTTGGAGCGTCTTGCTTTTAGTTTCCTTTTTAGTTTTCTTTAGCTTTTCATAACGAGTCGGAACTCAGCTTTCTTTGTGTGGGAGAGAAACACGCTCCACTTCTACCTAGAACATAACATAGAATTTTCATGTCTATCTTTGCTGTGTGTGTTCTTTGTCTTTCAATAGCTACTATCATGTTCAACTCTTAGTTTTCATGCTTATCTTTTTAAAGAGCTTTTGTTTAGTTGGTTGCTTGAACTCTCTTTAGTTACCATGCTTATCTCATTAAGAGAGTTTGCTTCTGTTGCATTGGTTGATATGTCTATGATAAAAATACTACGTGCATAATGGTGCTTAGTAGTTCATGTTTTCTTATGGTTAGTCTCAAATAGCTGGGGGGTTCCCAATGTGTTATTGGAGTACCAACATGATTTGTTTGCCTATGATGTGGTATGGTTTAGTAATATCTTCCTTCAAGAATTTATTTTGATTGACTTGGCGTATGCTCACGCATATTTAAGACTGTAAAGAAAGTCTGTCAAGCCTTGATGATCTTTTATTTCTGAGTAGCGATATAACTTCCATGCCTAATTCAATGTTGCTTTGTTGCTCTGCATGATTATGACCGTCATTGCTCTCTTACTTGGTCGCTCCCAGTCTTTTGCTAACCTTCGCCTGTACTAAGCGGACTGACTGCTTGTGCATCCAAAATCCTTTAAACCAGTTATGCCATATGAGTCCACCATACCTTCCTATACATGGTATTTACCTGCCATTCCTAACGAAGACTTTCATGTGCCATCTCGAAATTATTCAAAAAAAATGCATTTCTATTTTGTGCCTCTATTTTAGCTCATGAGGAAGTAGTAGTTAATTCATGATCTTTTTAAGTTGGACAAGCTTCACCCCGGGATTGCATGTATAATGTGCAAACCCATAATACGAGAAGGAACTGGCAATGAGTGCGCCCGGCTCAAAATTAATATAACAAACAAACCCTCCTTCACGCTTTGTTCATGAGAAATCAGAAAACTTTGGCAGTGATAAACAAAGGAGATTAAGAGGATGTGATCGTCCTCATTCGGGAGCCGTTCCTCGAAACTTGTCCATCTCAAAAAGTAATTGAGTTATCTGCTAGCATTCGTTGACGAAACATGCATATTCAAAAAAATAATTATTACCTCTGTTTTTAAAACCAAGAGCTCTGGTACATGTTTTGTCTTTGTTTCCGACCACGGGTTTTCAACCTTGCCAACAAAAGTCACGGTTCGAGAGTCTCCACCTTCTTTTAAAGCACCAACTATTGAGAGCATGATTGTTATTCTGAGTGTAATGTGCATTGTCCCAAAGTAGCATTGTCTTTTGCATGATTATGATATCGTTTATTTTGAAATCATTGTATCTAGTCATCACTTAAACCTTGGAGGTGCCCCTGCATTTATGTTTTGCTTCACTAAAGGGGGCAAGCGAGATATCACTTTATCATATTTGCATACCATGCTCATTACAAATCTATTTTATGTTTCAGTATCATATTGTAAGACTTTCAGTTCTTTGTGATTTTCTCATGAGGCAACTTAATTACTACAGATTCATTGTCTCAGTAAGCTTTTGTCATATGACTATGTAAAAGTCCTATATGGTTAATAGCATGTCACCACAGAAATTATTCTTGTTATCATTTACCTACTCGAGGACGAGCAGGAATTAAGCTTGGGAATGTTGATACGTCCAAAACGTATCTATAATTTCTGCTTGCTCCATGCCTCTTTTGGGTGATATTGCTATGTTATTTATACACTTCCATACACTTTTGATCATATTTGGACTAACCTATTAAGTCAGTGCACCCCAGTGCCAGTTTCTGTTTTCGGCTGTTTTTGTATTTCAGGTTTTCACATTACGAGAACAGTCAGGAAAAATCCAGAAATATTATATAAAAAATCAGCGTTCCAGAAGCTACCTTGCGCCCGAAGTATAGCTGGGGGGCCACCAGGGCTCCAGGCGCCCTGGCGGCGCGCCCCCCCTGGGCCGCGCCGGGGGGGCGCCTGGGCCCCCCGAGGCTCCGCTCATGCCCCCCTTTGGCATATATTTACACCGCGTCGAGGAAACCCTGATTCAGGACCCCTTTTCTCCAGACGCGATTCCGATCTCCGCCGCCATCGCCATCAAGCTTCAGGGGAACAGAATTCCTGTGCCGGCACCCTACCGGGACGGGGAAGTGCCCCCGGATTCATCTCCATCGACGTTGCTTCCTCCCTCCATGATGCGGGAGTAGTTCCCCCTCGGGGCTGAGGTTTCTACCAGTAGCTATGTGGTCAATTCTCTCTCCCATGATGTGATCTTCGTTGTGATCATAGGCTATGTTAATCTAGGGTGATCCCATGATATTTCCCCTTCCTCTATGTATTGGATTGATGTACTCACTTGTCTTTATCTAGTATAATCCCCGAGACCAAGGTGACAGCGGTCTATTGGACATGGATTAGAAAAATATTTTCATGAGTGATTTCCTCTCTTGTGTGTTGATTGAAGATTGAGAGTCTCTTGGTGCTTGTCTTTGACTATCCTTTAGATATGTTATGGTGATTGTGGGACTCTCTTTGGATGGCCGCGGTGACATTGGGAAATCCTTAGATTGAGAACTACGAACTTTGAGGTGTGCTTTTGTAGCCCTACATAATTCTCGTCCTCTCTTGACCACGGAGGAATGACCTCCGGGTGCGTCTCCATTGCATGTTTTATGGGAAATATCAAGTGATTAGATTATGTTAATGTTGTTGGGAGTTGCCACTAGTGAAAGTATGAACCCTAGGCCTTGTTTCCACCATTGCAATACCATTTGTGCTCACGTTTACCACTTGTTTGCTTGCTGCACTTTTTATTACAGATTTATATTACTTTGTTTTGCCATCCATATCACTTGCCATTTAACATCTCTTCGCCGAACTAGTGCACCTATACATCTAACAAGTGTATTAGGTTTGTTGGGGACACAAGAGACTTCTTGTATCTTAGTTGCAGGGTTGCTTGAGAGAGACCATCTTCAACCTCTACTTCCCTGAGTTCGATAAACCTTAGGTCATCCACTTGAGGGAAATTGCTGCCGTCCTACAAACCTCTGCGCTTGGAGGCCCAACATAGTCTACAAGAGTAGAAGCGTGTGTAGACATCAGCCATGCAATAGAATAGGAGTTATCGAATCATCAACAGTAGCAAACCTAATGCGAGAATAAGAGAGAAGAGAATGGGCGATAGCTGGTGATCAAGGGGGTTGGCTTGCCTGGAAGCTCGGTAGACAAGGACGGGTCGTCAACACCGTAGTCAATCGGGGCAGCAGCAGTGGCTTCAGTCTCGAAGTCTACCAAAGAGAAGAGGGGGAAGAAACAATAAATACAATGCAAACAGATGCATGACATGGCAATAAACGGTGCTAGGTGTGCCCTAATGCGGTACTAGGCGGTACTGGCAAAGGGGGGAAATATCCGGGAAAGTATTCCCAGTGTTTGGCTTTTTCGGACAAATGAAACAGAGGGGGATGGTTGCATGTTTGCTATGCTAGGGACGTGTGGCAGACGAACGGACCTTGTATTCGGATTCGTCTCGTCAATCTGAGCAACTTTCATGTACAAAGTATTTTCATTCGAGTTACGATTTATTTCATATTATCTTACTAAGTTTTAATCATTTTCTGAAATCATTTTTATTAAGAAACCAAATAGCAAATGCTAAGTGTACCCACTATGGGTTAGCCACACTAGATGACAGGTGGGCCCAGAGGGCCCAGTTGACCCAATCAACACTCAACAGAATTGACCGTTGACTGGTTAAAGCTGTCAAGTGGGGTCCTATGTCATAGACTTAGCTAAATTTTAATGGAATTTTAGCATTTTAATTTTACTATGGGACCCATGCGTCATAGGTTCATCTAGTTTAAACGGTTTTTTCTTAGTTATTTTATTAGCAAGGAGGGCCCAATGGTCAGTGGGGTCAAGGGGTGGTTTAGTGGCTAATCTAACCTAGATTAGGCCTAATTAACACAGGATTAGGCCTTAACCAAAAAGGGGCCGTCCACACAGGGCATTGGCCCAGTAGGCCAACGCGGCCAGGCTCGCAAACGCACGCACCAGCAAAGTGCGGCCGTGGCCTGGTCGCGACGAGCGGGAGGTAGCGAGGGAGGAGGCAGCGCAACAGGAGCGGGGCCAGCGGCGGACAGAGCTGCCGAGGACGAGCGGCGGCGCAGGAGAGGAGCAGCGGCGCTAGGGGGAGTGGGGCGCGGTAGAGCAGCTTGGTAGAGCAGCAAGCTGGGGCGTGAGCGGGGAGGCTTGGCAGCCGGCGGCGAGCACGGCAATGGGAAGGCGCGACAGCGGCAAGAGCAAGCAGCAGCAGGAGGGGAGGGCTGCCGGCGCGAGGGGAGCACCGGGCGGACTCCAGCAAACCGGGGAGCGGAGCCGGAGCCACGGGGCTGGGATAGACACGGACAGCGAGGATGAGAGTGGGCGGGCACGAGCTGGCACTGATTGGTCTCTGACTATAGTGCCAGAAAAGCTCCTGTCTGCTAGGACTATGTCGGTATTTCCCCAAAGAGGAAGGGATGATGCAGCACAGCGACAATAGGTATTTCCCTCAGTGATGAAACCAAGGTTATCGAACCAGTAGGAGAACCAAACAACACAACGTAAACATCACTTGCACACAAATAACAACACCTCGCAACCCGACGTGTTAAAGGGGTTGTCAATCCCTTTTGGGTAACGATGCCAGAAGTTTGTAATAGATTGGAACAATAGATCGTAGATAAAATAAAATGCAGCAAATTACTTTTGTACTTTTGGTTTAATAGATCTGAATAAAAATGCAAACAAAAAGTAGATCGCAAGCAAATACTCCCTCCGTTCCAAAATATAAGGTGTATTATTTTTTCAAAAAGTCAAACGTCTCAAACTTTGACCGAATTTATAGACAAAAATATTAGTGTCTAGAGTACCACATCATTGTCACTAGATTCACCATAAAATATATTTTTATATTTTATATTTGTAGCGTTGTAAATCTTTATATATTTTCCTATAAAGTTGGTCAAACATAGATGATGTTTGACTTTTTGGAAAACTAATACACCTTACATTTAGGAACGGCGGGAGTATATGAGAAAGAAGACCCGGGGGCCATAAGTTTCACTAGTGGCTTCACTCGAGAAAGATAGCAAACAGTGGGTAAACAAATTACTGTTGGGCAATTGATAGAACCTCAAATAATTATGACGATATCCAGGAAATGATCATTACATAGGCATCACGTCCAAGATTAGTAGACCGACTCCTGCCTGCCATCTACTACTATTACTCCACACATCAACCGCTATCCAGCATGCATCTAGTGTATTAAGTTCATGGAAAAACGGAGTAATGCATTAAGAACGATGACATGATGTAGAAAAGATCCGTTTATCTATCGCATTAGATACGGATCTCGTCGTTTTATCCTTAGTAGCAATGATACATACGTGTCGGTTGCCTTTCTGTCACTGGGATCAAGCACCGTAAGATCGAACCAACTATCAGGCACCTCTTCCCATTGCAAGATAAATAGATCAAGTTGGCCAAACAAAACCCAAATATCGGAGAACAAATACGAGGCTATAAGAAATCATGCATAAAAGAGATCAAAGAAACTTAAATACTTTCATGGATATAAAAATATAGATCTGATCATAAACTCAAAGTTCATCGGATCCCAACGAACACACCGCAAAAAGAGTTAGATCATATGGATCTCCAAGAGACCATTGTATTGATAATCAAGAGAGAGAGAGAGGAAGCCATCTAGCTACTAATTACGGCCCCGAAGGTCTACAAAGAACCACTCACGCATCATCAGAGAGGCACTAATGGAGGTGGTGAACCCCTTCCGAGATGGTGTCTAGATTGGATCTGATGGTTCTGGACTCTGCGGCGGCTGGATGAATATTTCGTCGACTCCCCTAGGGTTCTGGTATTTTGGGGGTATTTATAGAGCAAAGAGGCGGTCCGGGGGGCACCCGAGGTGGGGACAACCCACCAGGGCGCGCCTGGGCCTCCTGGCGCGCCCTGGTGGGTTGTGCTCCCCCCGGAGCACCCCCCTGGTTATGCCTTGGCCCATTGGGTTTCTTCTGGTCCAAAAAAACCTCCAAAAAGTTTCGTTGCGTTTGGACTCCGTTTTTATATTGATTTCCTGCGATGTAAAAAAACATGCAGAAAACAACAACTGGCACTTGGCACTATGTTAATAGGTTAGTACCAAAAAATGATATAAAATGATTATAAACCATCCAAGTTGCTAATATAACAGCATGGGACAATAAAAAATTATAGATAAATTGGAGACGTATCAGCATCCCCAAACTTAACTCCTGCTCGTCCTCGAGTAGGTATGTGATAAAAACATAATTTTTGATGTGGAATGTTGCCTATCATTTCATATCATATTCTTTTCTTTATTGCATGGACATTTGGGACTTTTATGTGATTCGAAGCAATAGTCTAGTTTTGACAAAATAATTTAGATACTCAAGAATATCAACAAGCAATCATGTCATTCAAAATATCAATGCTAAAATATGGTATCCCTATCCCATTATGCTCAATCATTGATCCATTCATGAAACACACTCGCATATTAGTTACACCCAATGCTCAAGTACGATCATAGTGTTTCCTAGTTGGTGCTTGTAAGAGAAGATGGAGACTCAAATTCAAAAATAGAAATTGCATAAGTAAAAGAAAGGCCCTTCGCAGAGGGAAGTAGGGACTTGTAGAGGTGCCAGATCTCAAAGCTTAAATTGAGTGATAAAAAAAATTGGGAGGTATACTTTCCCCACCAATGAGAACGACTTGAGGTTCCCAACACTTTCCATGCTAGATATATCATAGGAGGTTCCCAAACAGAAAATAAAGTTTATTCCTTTTCCACCAAACTTTCACAAGCCATGGCTAGCCAAATCCACGGTTGCCTTCCATACCAACACTTTCCAAGGAATTTATTATTTGACAACATAAAGTAAATTTGTTTTTTATTTCGGGACTGGGCATCCCTAATACATTTGCCTTACTCTCGTGCAATGACAAGTGAATAAACACTCATCGTGAGAATAACACATCTAGCATGGAAAATATTGGCCACCCCTCACCGCCTCGCGAGCGGTACGGGCACACAAAAGGGAAACTTATTTTGAAAATTAGAGATGGCACATACAAATTTTCTTAGAACGGCAAGGGAACACCGCATATAGGTAGGTATCGTGGACTCATGTGGCAAAACCGGGATAAAGGATTTTGGATGCACAAGTAGAGATCATACTTAGTGCAAAATGAAGGCTAGCAAAAGACTCGGAAGCGACCAACCATGAAACGAATAATCTCATAAGCGAACATTGAGCATAAATAACACCGAATAATGCACCACAAGTAGGATATAACTTCATTGCATAATTATTGACTTCCGTGCTTGCATAGGGAACCACAAACTTTAACACTAATATTCTTACTAAAGCATACTCACTCATTAACATGACTCACAAATCATGTCATCATGTCTCAAAACTATTACAAGGAATCAAGTTTATTTTGTCCAATGATCTTCATGAAAGCTGTTATTATATCCTTCTTGGATATCTATCACTTTGGGACTAATTTTCATGTGTTGCTTTTGATAAGCTCAAACAAATATAAGTGAAGATCATGAGCATAATTTTTCTTCATTCTCTCAAAATAATATAAGTGAAGCAAGAGAGAATTTCTTTAAAATTTACTAACTCTCAAAGAAATCTAAGTGAAGCAAGAGATTATTTCTTCAAAAATATAAGCATACCGTGCTCAAAAAGATATAAGTGAAGCACTAGAGCAAGTCCTAGCTCATAAAAGATTTAAGTGAAGCATAGAGAGCAAATTTAACAAGTCATGATATAATTTTGGCTCTCTCAAATAAGTGTGTAAAACAAGTATTGATAACTTAAAAAGCAAAAAAAATAAGCAAAGACTCATATCATACAAGACGCTCCAAGCAAAACACATATCATGTGACGAATAAAAATATAGCCTCGAGTAAAATACCGATAGTTGTTAGAAGAAAGAGGGGATGCCACTCGGGGGCATCCCCAAGCTTAGTTGGTTGCTCATTCTTGGATAATAGCTTGGGATGCCGGGGCATCCCCAAGCTTAGGCTCTTCTATCCTTCTTTCATCCATCGTAAGATAACCGAAAACTTGAAAACTTCAATCACACAAAACTCAACAAAACCTTCGTGAGATCCGTTAGTATAAGAAAGCAAACCACTACTATAAGTGATGTATCAAACCAATTCATATTTTGTTTTTGTATTATTTCTACTGTATTCCAACTTTTATATGGCAAAAACTCATCAAAGAAAACCATAGAGCCATCAAACTAAGCACACAACACAACGAAAACAAAATCTGTCAAAAACAGAACAATCTGTAGTAATCAGGAAGTTTCGAATACTTCTGGAACTCTAAAAATCTTGAAAAAATAGGGTCACGTGAGAAATTTTTATATTAATCTTCTGCAAAAAGAATCGGCATTTTATCACGTTCTGGTGATTTTTAACAGTTATTTTTGTGAGCACAAAGTTTCTGTCTTTTTCAGCAAGATCAAACAACTATCACCCAAGAAGATCCTATCGGTTCTACTTGCCACAAACACTAATTAAAACACAAAAAACACAAGCATAACAGTAGCATAATTGTGCTAACACTCAATAACAGAAAGCAAAAAGCAAAAATAAGTTTTATTCATTGGGTTGCCTCCCAACAAGCGCTATAGTTTTATGCCCTTAGCTAGGCGTAAAGCAAGGATCTAAGTTTTCTCATCCTTGTCCAACTCTTCAATCAAACACTTAGAATCCTTCAAAGATTTAGCATGAAGACTTTCAATAGCAATACTCCTCGGAGTAAATTTAAATATTTCATTCTTACAAAAAGGATCTCTTATCACTTCAACAGAATTCGGATGGATGCTAATCATCTTAGGGTCTCCCATATCATTATTACTAGAAGTTGCACCCTTGTTCCTAGATCTCCTACTATTTACGGGAGTTTCCTTAATAATTTTAGTGGTAGTAAAATCCGTGCTTAGATTACTAAAGATTTCTTCCAGTTTATCGATCCGAGACGGACTTTCTTCTATTCTTTCATGGATTAAGGTACCCCCTCTCTTTTAACAACTTAAAAATATCACCCGCTTTTGACCCAAGATTAGTAGCAAAATTATGCATCTTTTTATGTATAATTTCCATATGATCATTGGTAAGCATTTTCTTTTCAATAGCATCTAGTCTTTCCATAATATGCTCAAGAGTAAAAAAATTTCATTAACCATAAGAGGTGGTGAGCCCACTAAATTTCCCATAGCATTAAGAGCATCAAAAGGAGGACTCATTAGAAAATTTCCACTTGTAATCGTATCAAGGACGAATCTATACAAAGTGGTGATGCCAACATAAAAACAATGCAGAAGCACAATGGTAGATTGCTTACGGATAGATCTATTATGAGCATTGCAAATTTTATACCAAGCATCTTTTAAATTTTCTCCTCCACTTTGTTTAAAGTTGAGGACCTCGTCCTCGGGAGTGCAAGTGATAGAGGAAGAACTATCCATAACGGCAAACAAGAATGCACGCAGAAACAGATCCGGCAAGAAAATGGCGAACAGAAAAAGAAAGGCGAATAAAATGGCAAATTTTGTGAAGTGAGGAAGAGGAAAATGAGAGGCAAATGGAAAATAATGTAATTGTAAGGAGATGAGATTTGTGATTAGGAACCTGGTTATGTTGAAGGTGCTCCCCGGCAATGGTGCCAGAAATTCCTTTTGATTGCTCTCTAACTATAGCGCCAGAAAAGCTCATGTCTGCTAGGACTACGTCGGTATTTCCCCAAAGAGGAAGGGATGATGTAGCACATCGATGGTAGGTATTTCCCTCAGTGATGAAACCAAGGTTATCAAACCAGTAGGAAAACCAAGCAACACAACGTAAACAACACATGCACACAAATAACAACACCTCGCAACCCGACGTGTTAAAGGGGTTGTCAATCCCTTTCGGGTAACGATGCCAGAAGTTTGTAATAGATTGGAATAATAGATCGTAGATAAAATAAAATGCAGCAAAGTATTTTTGTATTTTGAATAAAAATGCAAAGGAAAAGTAGATCACGAGCAAATATATGAGAAAGAAGACCCGGGGGCCGTAGGTTTCACTAGTGGCTTCTCTCGAGAAAGATAGCAAATGTTGGGTAAATAAATTACTGTTGGGAAATTGATAGAACCTCAACTAATTATGACGATATCCAGGCAATGATCATTACATAGGCATCACATCCAAGATTAGTAGGCCGACTCCTACCTGCCATCTACTACTATTACTCCACACATCGACCGCTATCCAGCATGCATCTAGTGTATTAAGTTCATGGAAAAACGGAGTAATGCATTAAGAATGATGACATGATGTAGACAAGATCCGTTTATCTCAGGCATTAGATATGAATCTCGTTGTTTTATCCTTAGTAGCAATGATACATACGTGTCGGTTCCCTTTTTGTCACTGGGATCAAGCACCGTAAGATCGAAGAAACTCAAATACTTTCATGGATATAAAATGATAGATCTGATCGTAAACTCAAAGTTCATCGAATCCCAACAAACACACATCAAAAAGAGTTACATTATATGGATCCCCAAGAGACCATTGTATTGATAATGAAGAGAGAGAGAGAGAGAGAGAGAGAGAGAGAGAGAGAGAGAGAGAGAGAGAGAGAGGAAGCCATCTAGCTACTAACTACGGACCCGAAGGTCTACAATGAACTACTCACGCATCATCGGAGAGGCGCCAATGGAGGTGGTGAACCCCATCCGAGATGGTGTCTAGATTGAATCTGGTGGTTCTGGAGTCTGTGGCGGTTGGATGAATATTTCGTTGACTCCCCTAGGGTTCTGGTATTTTTGAGGTATTTATAGAGCAAAGAGGCAGTCCGGGGGGCACCAGAGGTGGGCACAACCCACCAGGGTGCGCCTGGGCCTCCTGGCGCACCCTGATGGGTTGTGCTCCACTTGGAGCACCCCCAGGTGCTGCCTTGGCCCATTGGGTTTCTTCTGGTCCCAAAAAATCTCCAAAAAGTTTCGCTGTGGTTGGACTCCATTTGATATTGATTTCCTGTGATGTAAAAAACATGCAGAAAATAGCAACTGGCACTTGGCACTATATCAATAGGTTAGTACCAAAAAATGAAATAAAATGACTATAAAATTATTATAAAACATCCAAAATTGATAATACAACAACATGGAACAATCAAAAATTATAGATACGTTGGAGACGTATCACGCACGGGAAGGGGCGTGACGAATGCGGTGAGCGGGAGTTCGACCGCATCAACGCGAGGTTGGGGCGGCGATTGCAGCGACGAGGAATGAAGGGAAACAAGGGAGGACGTAGCTGAACGGCGGGGCTCAACCCGGGGAGGCCGATGACGAGCTCTGATGGGCCGGGGGCTTGCTGGAGCGTGGATCCAAGGCAGTGGAGGTCGGGGTCGAAGGTGGAAGAAGATGGCGAGGGCGTCGATGTGGCGGTGATCTGGGTCGATCCGGACCGGTAGATGATGTAGTCGTGGACGATGGTCTTCCTAGACAGCGGACAGGGGTGGCTCTGGAGCGCGTCAACATCAATGGCGCAACGGCGGCCGAGCTCGGGTGACAACTTCGAGCGAGGAGAGGGGCGTGAGGGAGGGGGTTCTGGCGTCCTAGGATTTCCAGGGGTTCGAGACGACCTTGTAGGACGCCGGTGCATTGTTCGATGTCCGGCACGTGACCGGTCCGGCCATGGACGCCGCGGTCGCGTCCAGTGCGTAACTGTGAATAGGATGTAGGAGGAAACCTCTTGGTGGGCTGGGCTAGCTACTGACCTTTTGGGCCTTAAGTGTATAGTAGTTAGGTTTCCTCAATTGCTTATTTTTCTGTTTTGTTTTTCTCTTCTCTTTTTTATTTTAGATAACTACTGAATGAATTTTGCTATATACAAAACTTTGCACAAAAGTCCAAGGCAATATGTCCACACAACACACAAAGTTTCAGGGCAGTTTGAGATGTTCAGAATTTTATTTGCATTTAAAAGCCCAATTTTTAATGCGGCTACTCCACTAAAATGTTGCTATGGTCAACTAGGGGTTCCAAATGGAGTTGGGTCTACTTGGACAACTACTTGGGGATATTATGGAATAATGTCAACATTTATGTTTCTTTGTTTGAAGAAATATTATTATTGACTTAATTATAAATTTTGAATTTGAACCGAGTTTGCATCAAAATCAAGTTTAGCAAAGTTTAATTGTGATGTCATGGCAACTTAATTAGCACAACTAGTGTTTAGTAATCTGGGGGTGTCGCATTGCATGATTTTGTATGGATTTGAGATATGGTAATTGAGGTGTCTGGATGTAGACACCTTTATTTGAGGGATGACCAGTCAGTGCCCGCGGGCCATGCCCGGGCGCGTCCGTGTGCGTTTGAGGGGCCGGATTTTCCAAGTCCGGTTGTAGATGCTCTTAGAGCAACTCTAACATGCCGATCCAAATAGACGCTTTGTCCGCTTTTCGTCTGTTTGGGTTGGCCAGGTGGACGTGCATGTCTGCATTTCGTTTTGAATCGGCCAGTGCGCCCAACAGGAGGCATGCCTTTTATAACCCGCATGATCAAAATTAATTTAGGAAAATATAATTATACATAAAGTGGTCGATCAACGCCGGCCAAAGTCACCTTAAACATTAATTAAACGTAAAAAATGTGCACACTGCCCTGGTCGTCGTCCTTGCCCTTGTCCTTGTTGTTGTCATCGCCGCCAGTGAAGTTGATGAAGACGGGCGGCGGCCTAGCCCAGTCGAAGGCGGCTTGATAGGCCGCCAGGGCTGCCTCCTTCGGCGTCTGCTGCGGCGGTGGCAATGTGGCGAGGCGTGCATGCTCTTCCCCCTCCTTCTGGTAGCAGTCATCCTCTTCCCCGCACTCCCTTTGCATGTGTCGCTCGCCGTCGGCACGCTCCTTCACCGGCATGTGCCGCCTTCAATGCTCGAGGTAGGCGGTGTACTGCGCCGGTGTCGCACCGAGCCAAATGGGGGGGGGGTGCTAACTCACTCCCACAGCTGGCCGATGCAGACATACCAGTCAGCTGGCTCGGGCTTAGGCGTCGCGGGGGAGAGCGGCGGCGGCGATGGTGGCTCCACTTAAAAACACCCGCTGCAGAGAGGGCGATGGCCTGAGCCAACCTCGCATGGTAGTCTGCCTCCTCTATCTCCGCCTTGATGGAGGTCTCCAAGACCGCCTCTAGCGCCGCCTGGTAGGCAGCCTTCTCCTCCTGCTCCTTCGGCTTGACGGCTGGGGGCGGTAGGGGGCTGGCGTGGTGGTGCTACACGCTAAGCCGTCGTTGCTCCTCGTGCTTGAGGAAAAAACAAACATCCCAATGGGGAGAGTCCGTCACGTACACTGGCATCCCTTGTGATGGGCCTCGGACCCCTCGTTGGTTACCCCAAGTGGAAGGTGTAAGATGCAGTATGTAGAAGTGTTTTCCCTTAGCAAAGATGCCAAGGATCGAATCCCCAGAGACTCCTAGGTTCAACAAGTAGGTGTCAACTGCTAACGGCGCAAATTAGCAATCAACGTGGACCTGCACACAGATACAAATAACTTTGCTCCCAACGAGTACAGAGAGGTTGTCAATCCCTCCGGCCTTGTAGTTCACAAAGGGTTAAAAGCAAATGATAGTAGTGATAGATAATGTTTTGCAATAGTAAATAAACGCGAAAAGTAAATAGCGGATGTGATCAATGATGGTAATACGGACCGGAGTCTCATGATGTTCACTAGTGATGTCTCTCTCCCAAAAGACGATAAAATAGCTATGTGAGGTAAACAAATTACAGTTGGGCAATTGAGAGGACCACGAACGCAAACCAATGCTGACTACATTGCAGAAACGTTGAGGTTCAAAGCATGGGCGGTACGCCAAAATAAGTAGACCGCAATCCATCAATATCTACTACTAATCATCCACCTTGAGATATCTATCCAGAACATCTCGCTGGTATTAAGTTGCGAGTCCCACCCATAGTGTAAACTCAATGCAACAGACAATTGCATTAAAAGAACTTTGCGTAAAGTAAACAATCCTTGCACCCGCGGGCACAAGCACCATTGTTTTCCCCCTTGTGGCAACAGCACATCCCCTAGACTCATGTTTCTGTCACTCAAGCTAGTCATCGAGGGGCATGAACCCACAATCGAGCATAACGTTCCCTCTTGGAGTCACTACGTATTACTTGGCCAAAGCAATAAATAACAACGGAGAACATGCAAGAATTACTTATGAACATAAATATAAAAGAGGTAGATCAAATATATTACTCAATATCAATCTGAACATAATCCCATAATCCATCGGATCCCAGCAAACTCAACATAGCAACAGCATAAGGATTACATATGTGCCTCGATCATGTAGGGCAGCTCACGAGGACTAATTAGTGAAGCACAAGAACGGGAGGAGAACATCACATAGCTACTGGTCATGGACTCATGGTCCAAGGGAGACTACTCACGGGTCATCCGGGAGGCGTCCATGGTGGTGGAGAAGCTCCCGGTGGTGATCCTCCCCTCCGGCAGGGTGCCGGGAAGAGTTCTCCTGGTGCTCCCGATCTTGGAAGCGGCGGCGGCGGCGGAACAGAGATGGGATCGCGAAAAGAGTTCCTGTTCTGAGGGTTTCGGAGGACGCTTTAAACATATGCCAAAGGGGAGCATCGGGGAAGCTTCGGGGGGCCCAGGCGCCCCCCCCGGCGCGGCCCGGGGGGGGGGGGGGGGCGCCGCCAGGGCGCCTGGTGCCCCCCCCCGGCTGCCCTTCGGACGCACGGTTGTTTCCGGAACGCTGATTTTTTATATAATTTTTCTGGATTTTTCCTGGCAGTTCTCGTAACGTGAAAACCTGAAATACAAAAACAGCCGAAAACAGAAACTGGCACTAGGGTGCACTGGATTAGTAAGTTAGTCCAAATATGATCAACAGTGTATGGAAGTGTATGAATATCATAGCAATATTACCCAAAAGTGGCATGGAGCAAGCAGAAATTATAGATACGTTTTGGACGTATCAACATCCCCAAGCTTAATTCCTGCTCGTCCTCGAGTAGGTAAATGATAACAAGAATAATTTCTGTGGTGACATGCTATTAACCATATAGTACTTTTTCATAGTCATATGACAAAAGCTTACTGAGACAATGATTCTATAGTAATTAAGTTGCCTCAAGAGAAAATCACAAATGACTGAAAGTTTTACAACATGACATTGAAGCATCAAACAGATTTGCAATGAACATGATGTGCAAATATGATAAAGTGATATCTAGCTTGCCCCCTTTAGTGAAGCAAAACATAAATGTAGGGGCACCTTCAAGGTTTAAGTGATGACTAGATACAATGATTTCAAAATAAACAATATCACAATCATGCAAAAGACAATGCTACTTTGGGACAATGCACATTACACTCAGAATGACAATCATGCTCTCAGTAGTTGGTGCTTGAAGAAAGAAGGTGGAGACTCAACATAAAAGTAAAAGAATGGTTATGTGCTAGAGCTTTTTATTTTGAAAACATGGAAGCAATTTTTTCAACGGTAGTAGTACTTCATATGTGTCATGCATAAGACATCCTATAAGTTGCAAGCCTCATGCATCGAATACCAATAGTGCTCGCACCTTGTCCTAATTAGCTCGGATTTCCATGGGTTATCATTGCATCACATATGTTTCAACTAAGTGTCACAAAGGGGTACCTCTATGCCACCTGTACGAAGGTCCAAGGAGATAAATCGCATTTGATTTATCGTTTTTGATAGATCTCAACTTGAGGACATCCATACCGGGACAACATAGAAAATAGATGATGGACTCCTCTTAAATGCATAAGCATATTCTCATAAGAGACTGAGGATTAAGTCCAAGCTAAAACTTCCACCATGATGCATGGCTTTGGTTGGCGGCCCAATGTTCTTCTCTAACAATATGCATATTCATTCAACCCATGGTAAATCACCCTTACTTCAGACAAGACGAACATGCATAGCAACTCACATGATATTCAACAAAAGTGTGACAGTTGATGGCGTCCCCAGAAACATGGTTACCGCACAGCAAGCAACTTATAAGAAATAAGATACATAGGCAACATATTCTTTACCACAATAGTTTTTAAGCTACTTTCCCATGAGCTATGTATTGCAAGGTTAGTCTGCTTAGTAGAGGTGGAGGTTAGCAAAAGACTGGGAGCGACCAACTAAGAGAGCAATGACGGTCATAATCATGCAGAGCGACAAAGCAATATTGAATCAGGCATGGTAGTTATATCGCTACTCAGAAATAAAAGATCATCAAGGCTTGACAGACTTTCTTTACAGTCTTAAATATGCGTGAGCATACGCCAAGTCAATTAAAATAAATTCTCGAAGGAAGATATTACTAAACCATACCACATCATAGGCAAACAAATCAAGTTGGTACTCCAATAACACATTGGGAATCCCCCAGCTATTTGAGACTAACCATAAGAAAACCTAAACTACTAAGCACCATTATGCACGTAGCATATTTATCATAGACATATTAACCAATGCAACGGAAGCAAACTCTCTTAATAAGGTGAGCATGATAATTAAAGAGAGTTCAAGAAACCAACTAAACAAAAGCTCTTTGAAAAGATAAGCATGAATACTAAGAGCAGAGCATGATAGTAGCTATTAAAAGATAAAGAACACACACAACAAAGATAGACATGAAAATTCTATGTTATGTTCTAGGTAGAAGTGGAGCGTGTTTCTCTCCCACATAAAGAATGCTGAGTTCCGACTCGTTATGAAAAACTAAAAAGAAAACTAAAAGCAAGACGCTCCAAGCATAGCACATAACACATGAAGTGATAAAAATATAGCGAAACGAAAGACGAACTGATAATGTTGATGGAGAAGGGGATGCACGGGGGGCATCCCCAAGCTTAGACGCTTGAGTCTCCTTGAATATTTCTTGGGGGTGCACGGGGGCATCCCCAAGCTTGAGCGCTTGACACTCCTGAATCTTTTTATCATCTTCCCTCGCACACTTGAAAACTCCCTTCATACATAACTCATCATAATCTGATTAGCGAGGTTAGTACCCTTAATAAAATAATTATACCTTGCTGGAAATAAAGATATTCTTGAAGTTCTACTGTTTCTCAAGATTGCCAAAAGGTTTTTGCAAAGAAAAAGCAAGCTCTTGATTTGCAGAATGAAGGAAAGGCAAAACAGGACAGAATCTGTGAAAAACAGAACAGCAGGTAGTAATTGATCTGTTCGGGATACTTCTGCAACTCAAATCAAAAAACTCAGAACAGAAGCACGAAAGACAATTATATAGATAATGCTGTCGAAAAAATTCAGACCAAAAAGATGATCTGGTTATTTTATACGAATTTGTCTATCCAAGGACAGAATCTGTTTCCTGGACAGCACCTCACAACTTTTGAACTTTCTAGCAATCAGAGGCTATACTTGGCACAAATATGAAAAGCATAGATACAATGATGATGCTACAGCATTAAATAACATCAAGACACAACAAAAGCAAAAAATTTATTCATGTGGGCTGCCTCCCAAAAGCGCTTTCTTTTATGCCTTTAAGCTAGGCATAATGCATATAGATCAAGTTGTATCAATTGAACCATCATCAAGATCATCAAAAAGCTCTTCAATAATACAACTAGTCTTAAGAGGACTCTCAAATAAAGGCCTCATAGAGATACTTCTAGGTAGAAGACCAAAAGGATAAAAGTCAAGGGAAGATTCATTTATAAATTCATCACGGAGAGGTGTTTCCTCCAAAGTCTTTACAGTTTCAACCCCTTTGGCAATAGATGGATTACTTTTAGAACGGGGAGCCTTTGGAACGTGAACGAACTTAGGCTCCCTCATTGCCGGAGTTTCTACCTTTTTGGTTTTGATTGAGGAGAAGGTGGTTCCTAGAGTGTCAAAGATATCCTCAATCTTGTCTATCCTAGAAGAGTCCAAGTCATGGAATTTGATGGTCTCCAAAATTTTAAAAAATTTATGCATGGAGCTATCAAGTCTATTCAAATTCCCTTGGATCTTGCGATCCAACTCATTTATGTTATTAATGCTTGGCATCTCTAGCTCTATCTTTGCAAGTTTTTTCATAATGTGAGCTAGGGTGATGTCCTCTCGAATGCTAACAACAGGGAGATTCCCAACAAGATTTTCAATAATACTAAGAGACTCCCAAACTGGGGCCTCTAGGAAATTCCCATTGATAGCAGAATCTAGAATAAACCTATTCCAAAGAGTAATTCCAACATAGAAATTTCTAAGCAAGATAGTAGTAGGTTGCTTCTTGGTGGCTCTTTTTTGTGAATCATTAATTCTATACCAAGCACCTTTCAAACTTTCCCCACCTCTTTGTTTAAAGGTGAGAACTTCTGCCTCGTCAAAGACAAAAGGACCCGACATAATGATAACTAAAGAACAAGATAACTATTTTTGTGATTTTTGATAAAAGGTACTAAAGCAAAAAACTGAAAGGTAAACTAACAAGACTAAAAGCAAAGGTAAAAGATAGCGTGCAACTCCCCTATCCTGAAGAGTGGAGTCCCCGGCAACGGCGCCAGAAAATACTCCTTGATGGGCCTCGAACCCCTCGTTGGTTACCCCAAGTGGAAGGTGTAAGATGCAGTATGTAGAAGTGTTTTCCCTTAGCAAAGATGCCAAGGATCGAATCCCCAGAGACTCCTAGGTTCAACAAGTAGGTGTCAACTGCTAACGGCGCCAATTAGCAATCAACGTGGACCTGCACACATATACAAATAACTTTGCTCCCAACGAGTACAGAGAGTTGTCAATCCCTCCGGCCTTGTAGTTCACAAAGGGTTAAAAGCAAATGATAGTAGTGATAGATAATGTTTTGCAATAGTAAATAAACGCGAAAAGTAAATAGCGGATGTGATCAATGATGGTAATATGGACCGGAGTCTCATGATGTTCACTAGTGATGTCTCTCTCCCAAAAGACGATAAAACAGCTATGTGAGGTAAACAAATTACAGCTGGGCAATTGACAGGACAACGAACGCAAACCAATGCTGACTACATTGCAGAAAGGTTGAGGTTCAAAGCATGGGCGGTACGCCAAAATAAGTAGACCGAAATCCATCAATATCTACTACTAATCATCCACCTTGAGATATCTATCCAGAACATCTCGCTGGTATTAAGTTGCGAGTCCCACCCATAGTGTAAACTCAATGCAACAGATAACTGCATTAAAAGAACTTTGCGTAAAGTAAACAATCCTTGCACCCGCGGGCACAAGCACCGTTGTTTTCCCCCTTGTGGCAACAACACATCCCCTAGACTCATGTTTCTGTCACTCAAGCTAGTCATCGAGGGGCATGAACCCACAATCGAGCATAACGTTCCCTCTTGGAGTCACTACGTATTACTTGGCCAAAGCAATAAATAATAACGGAGAACATGCAAGAATTACTTATGAACATAAATATAAAAGAGGTAGATCAAATATATTACTCAAGATCAATCTGAACATGATCCCATAATTCATCGGATCCCAGCAAACTCAACATAGCAACAGCATAAGGATTACATATGTGCCTCGATCATGTAGGGCAGCTCGCGAGGACTAATTAGTGAAGCACAAGAACGGGAGGAGAACATCACATAGCTACTGGTCATGGACTCATGGTCCAAGGGAGACTACTCACGGGTCATCCGGGAGGCGTCCATGGTGGTGGAGAAGCTCCCGGTGGTGATCCTCCCCTCCGGCAGGGTGCCGGGAAGAGTTCTCCTGGTGCTCCCGATCTTGGAAGCGGCGGCGCGGCGGAACAGAGATGGGATCGCGAAAAGAGTTCTTGTTCTGAGGGTTTCGGAGGACGCTTTAAATATATGCCAAAGGGGAGCATCGGGGAAGCTTCGGGGGGCCCAGGAGCCCCCCCCCCGCCCCCGGCGCGGCCTAGGGGGGCGTGCCGCCAGGGCGCCTGGAGC
>LR738714.1:483469472-483494581 GCA_902687465.1 Secale cereale
CCTTCGGACGCACGGTTGTTTCCGGAACGCTGATTTTTTATATAATTTTTCTGGATTTTTCCTGGCGGTTCTCGTAACGTGAAAACCTGAAATACAAAAACAGCCGAAAACAGAAACTGGCACTGGGGTGCACTGGATTAGTAAGTTAGTCCAAATATGATCAAAAGTGTATGGAAGTGTATGAATACCATAGCAATATCACCCAAAAGTGGCATGGAGCAAGCAGAAATTATAGATACGTTTTGGACGTATCACCTTGCTGCTTCGGCGTGAGCAGCGGCCGGCGCATGTGCACCTCCTCAGCGTGCAACCGCGACACCGCCGGTACCGGTATCCGTTGTGGATCGAGGTACCAGTGGTGCGGCAGCATGACGTCGGGGTATGGTAGCGGCTTCCTGAACTCCAAGTGCCACTGGGCTTGGTGCACCGGGATGTGCAAACACTTCATCGTGGGGCGGGCAGGCGCCGACGACGCAGGAGGACGAAGAGCGCGGGAGGAGGAAGCGCCGGGGTGAACTTCTGCTTGACCTTGTGGATCCACTACCATTGAAGAACCACATGTCTAGGGTTTTGGTTGGCGCCGACGAGGAAACACGCTGGGCGACGGGGGGTAGGGGCCAGATGTGGACAGAAGTGGAAGTGGATGAGTGCTAATTCTAGAGCTTGCGTTGTATTCCCTCGAAGAGGAAAGGGTGATGCAGCACAGTACCGTAAGTATTTACATCGGTTTTTGAGAACCAAGGTATCAATCCAGTAGGAGATCACGCGCGAGTCCCTCGCACCTACACAAACAAATAAGAACCTCGCAGCCAACACGATAAAAGGGGTTGTCAATCCTTTCTCGGTCACTTACGAGAGTGAGATCTGATAGATATGATAATATGATATTTTCGGTAAAGAGATTGAAAGTAAATAATGCAAAGTAAAGTAAATAGTTGATGGAAGATTAATATGATGAGAATAGACCCGGGGGCCATAGGTTTCACTAGTGGCTTCTCTCATGATAGCAGATTTCGATGGTGGGTGAACAAATTACTGTCGAGCAATTGATAGAAGAGCACATAGTTATGAGAATATCTAGGAATGATCATTGTATATAGGCATCACGTCCGTGACAAGTAGACCGAAACGATTCTGCATCTACTACTATTACTCCACACATCGACCGCTATCCAGCATGCATCTAGAGTATTATGTTCATAAGAACAGAGTAACGCCTTAAGGAAGATGACATGATGTAGAGGGATAAACTCAAGCAATATGATATAAACCCCATCTTTTTATCCTCGATGGCAACAATACAATACATGCCTTGCTGCCCCTGCTATCATTGGGAAAGGACACCGCAAGATTGAACCCAAAGCCAAGCACTTCTCCCATTGCAAGAACTATAGATCTAGTAGGCCAAACCAAACCGATAATTCGAAGAGACTTACAAGGATATTTAAATCATGCATAAAAGATTTCAGAAAAGAATCCAATATTGTTCATACATAATCTTGATCATAAACCCACAATTCATCGGATCTCGATAAACACACCGCAAAAAGATTACATCGAATAGATCTCCTCGAAGATCGAGGAGAACTTTGTATTGAGATCCAAAGAGAGAGAAGAAGCCATCTAGCTAATAACTATGGACCCGAAGGTCTGTGGTAAACTACTCACAACTCATCGGAGAGGCTATGGTGTTGATGTAGAAGCCCTCCGTGATCGATGCCCCCTCTGACAGAGCTCCGGAACAGGCCCCAAGATGGGATCTCACAGATACATAAGGTTGCGGCGGTGGAATCAGGGTTTCGTCAATTGCCTCGATGTTTTCAGGGTATGGGAGTATATATAGGCTGAAGAGGGGCATTGGGGGAGCAACAGGTGGCCCACGAGGGTGGGGGGCGCCCCTACCCCCTGGGTGCGCCCCTGCCCTTCTGGCCACCTCCTTCGCTTCCTGGCGTGTACTCCAAGTCTACTGTGTTGATATTGTTCCAAAAATAACTCTCCCGAAGGTTTCATTTCGTTTGGACTCCGTTCGATATTCCTTTTCTGTGAAACACTGAAATAGGCAAAAAAAACAGCAATTTGCACTGGGGCTTGGGTTAGTAGGTTAGTCCCAAAAATAATATAAAAGTGTATAATAAAGCCCATTAAACATCCAAAATAGAATATATAATAGCATGGAACAATCAAAAATTATAGATACGTTGGAGACGTATCAGGCATCCCCAAGCTTAATTCTTGCTCGTCCTCGAGTAGGTAAATGATAAAAACAGAATTTTTGATCTGGAATGCTAACTAACATAATTCTCAATGTAATTTTGTTTATTGTGGCATGAATGTTCAGATCCGAAAGATTCAAGACAAAAGTCTATATTGACATAAGAATAGTAATACTTCAAGCATGCTAACAAAGCAATCATGTCTTCTCAAAATAACATGGCCAAAGGAAGTTCATCCCTACAAAATCATATAGTTTGGCTATGCTCCATCTTCGTCACGCAAAATAGTCAAATCATCCACAACCCCGGTTTCAACCAAGCAATTGTTTCATACTTAATTTTTTTTCAAACCTTTTCAACTTTCACGCAATACATGAGCGTGAGCCATGGATATAGCACTACAGGTGGAATAGTGGTGGTTGTGGAGAAGACAAAAGAGGAAGATGGTCTCACATCGAATAGGCGTATCAACGGGCTATGGAGATGCCCATCAATAGATATCAATGTGAGTGAGTAGGGATTGCCATGCAATGGATGCACTAGAGCTATACATGTATGAAAGCTCAACAAAAGAAACTAAGTGTGTGTGCATCCAACTTGCTTGCTCACGAAGACGTAGGGCATTTGAGGAATCCCATCGTTGGAATATACAAGCCAAGTTCTATAATGAAAATTCCCACTGGTATATGAAAGTGACTAAACAAGAGACTCTCTATCATGAAGATCATGGTGGTACTTTGAAGAACAATTGTGGAAAAAGATAGTAGCATTGTCCCCTTTTTTTCTTTTCTTTTTTGGGCATTTTTTTTATCTTTGGCCTTTCTTATTTTTTCTTCTTCGGGACAATGCTCTAATAATGATGATCATCACACTTCTATTGATTTATAAATCGATACTAGAACAAAGTATGACTCTATATGAATGCCTCCGACGGTGTACCGGGATGTGCAATGAATCAAGAGTGACATGTATGAAAGGTTATGCATGGTGGCCTAGCCAAAAATACGATGTCAACTACATGATCATGCAAGGCAATATGACAATGATGAAGCGTGTCATAGTAAACGGAACGGTGGAAAGTTGCATGGCAATATATCTCGGAATGGCTATGGAAATGCCATGATAGGTAGGTATGGTGGCTGTTTTGAGGAAGGTATATGGTGGGTGTATGGTACCGGTGAAAGTTGAGCGGTACAAGAGAGGCTAGCAATGGTGGAAGGGTGAGAGTGCGTACATACTTATTGCAAAAATCTACAAGTCATCAAAACAAAGTACTACACGCATGCTCCAAGGGGAAGGGTTGGTATGAATTAACCATCGCGCGATCCCGACCTCCACACAAAGGATGACACTCAATGAAATACCTCATGCTTCAAATTTGTCACACAACTGTTACCATATGTGCATGCTACGGGACTTGCAAACCTCAACACAAGTATTTCTCAAATTCCCAACTACTCTAGTAGCATGACTCTAATGTCACCATCCTCATATCTCAAAACAATCATCAAGTATCAAACTTCTCATAGTATTCAATGCACTTTATACAAAAGTTTTTACTATACCCATCTTGGATGCCTATCATATTAGGACTAGTTTTATATCCAAAGCACATTACCATGCTGTTCTAAAAGACTCTCAAAATAATATAAGTGAAGCATGAGAGATCACTAATTTCTACAAAATAAAACCACCATCGTGCTCTAAAAGATATAAGTGAAGCACTAGAGCAAAACTATCTAGCTCAAAAGTTATAAGTGAAGCACATAAAGTATTCTAATAAATTCCAAATCATGTGTATCTCCCTCAAAAGGTGTGCCAGCAAGGATGATTGTGGTAAACTAAAAAGCAAATACTCAACTCATACAAGACGCTCCAAGCATAACACATATCATGTGGTGACTAAAAATATAGTCTCAAGTAAAGTTACCGATAGACGAAGACAAAAGAGGTGATGCCTTCCCGGGGCATCCCCAAGCTTAGGCTTTTGGTTGTCCTTTAATTTTACCTTGGGGTGCCTTGGGCATCCCCAAGCTTAGACTCTTGCCACTCTTTGTTCCATAGTCCATCAAATCCTTACCCAAAACTAGAAAACTTCACAACACAAAACTTAGCAAAAAATATCGTGAGCTCCGTTAGTATAAGACAAAAAAACCACCACTCAAAGGTACTATAATGAACTAATTTTTTGTTTATATTGGTGTTAAACCTACTGTATTCCAACTTCTCTATGATTCGTATCCCCCGATACTACTCATAGATTCATCAAAATAAGCAAACAACACACAAAAAACATAATCTGTCAAAAACAGAACAGTCTGTAGCAATCTGTAACTTTCGAATACTTTTGTAACTATAAAAAAATTGAAATAAATTGGGGGACGTGAGGAATTTGTCTATTAATCATCTGCAAAAATAATCAAATAAAAATCACTCTCCAGTAAAAAATGGTAGCAAATCTCATGAGCGCTAAAGTTTCTGTTTTTTATAGCATGATCGCATAAACTTCACCCAAGTCTTCCCAAAGGTTCTACTTGGCACAAACACTAATTAAAACACAAAACCACATCTAAACAGAAGCTAGATGCAATATTTATTCCAAAACAGAAGCAAAAGCAAAGAAAATAAAATTGGGTTGCCTCCCAACAAGCGCTATCATTTAACGCCCCTAGCTAGGCATTGATAATGTTAATGATGCCCACATGAAAGACAATGATTCAAGCACAAAGAGAGCATCATATAGCATGTGAAAATTACATATAAGTCTAACATACTTCCTATGCATAGGCATTTTATAGGAAAACAAATTAGCAAGACAAGCAAGATCTAACATATGCAAGGAAGAAGAAAGAAACAAGATCAATCTCAACATGAAGAGAGGTAATTTAGTAACATGAAGATTTCTACAAGCATATTTTCCTCTCTCATAATAATTGCATGTAGTATCATAAGCAAATTCAACAATATAGCTATCACAAAATGTATTCTCAACACGATCCACATGCATGCGAAGTTGACACTCTTCCAAAATAGTGGGATTAACATTAACTAAAGTCATGACCTCTCCAAACCCACTTTTATCAAAAAATTCATAAGATTGAACCTTCTCCAAATATGTGGGATCTAAAGTTGGCACTCTTCCAAACCCACTTTCAATATTATTGCAAACATTATTATCAATCTCATATATATCATGGGGCTTAAACAAATTTTCAAGATCATAAGAAGAATCGCCCCAATCATGATCATTGCAACAAATAGTAGTCATAGCAAAACTAGCATCCCCAAGCTTGAGGTTTTGCATATCATGAACACAATTAACATTAAGAGAATTTATAATAACATCATTGCAATCATGCTTTTCATCGAAGGAACTATCAAGTATGGGTGCAATAGCAACAATCTCATGTTTAACATAAGGAACTATAACAAATTCATCTTCATAAATATTGGCATCATGACCACAAGAATAACAAGCGTCATGTTCATCAAGGGATATTTTAATAGAATCATCAGAACATAATTATCTATAGATTCATGCATATCATTATTTTCTTCCAAAGTAGCGGTCATTCTTTCCATCAATTCTTTGACAGAGGCATTATGAGCATAGTTTTCATAGCAATATTTAAGTATGTCAAAATTTTCAGAATCGTAGAGAGTAATATCATACTTTTCAATCAGAGAAGCAACTTCATAAGCACCCTTAAAAGCAACAAATTCTTTAGTTTGTTCGATATCGTAGTAACTATAAACACCCATTGCATAAGAAGATAAGATTTCATTATCATTAAACTCACATAGGTAGGGGAGGTGTTTTTTAGGGTTCTTAGAGCAACAAGTAAAATCATAAATTTCACAAAGATTCCAAGAATAACACAGCAATCTGTTTATTTGATCCCATAAGAGTCTCCCCTTTTCAGACAAACGGTGATGCACAAAATGAGCATGCTCATCTAAAGATTTCCCATCAACTAGCCTAGTTGGGGTTTCAGCACGAGCGCATAAGGATCGAAGATGATCAAGTAGAACACTTTAAGTGGATCCATATCAATAGCTTTTTAACAAGCAAAGATGCAAGCAAATAGAAGGCACATGGCAACACAAGCAAACAAAAAGGCGAGCGAAAAAAGGGCGAATAAAATGGCAAAAGTGAAGTGGGGGAGAGGAAAACGAGAGTCAAATAATGTAATGCTAGGGGAAGGGTTTGTGATAGGTACTTGGTATATGACTTTTGCATAGATCTCCCCGGCAACGACACCAGAAATTCTTCTTGCTACTTCTCGAGCTTGCGTTTTATTCCCTCAAAGAGGAAAGGGTGATGCAGCACAGTAGCGTAAGTATTTCCCTCGGTTTTTGAGAACCAAGGTATCAATCCAGTAGGATACCACGCGCGAGTCCCTCGCACCTGCACAAACAAATAAGAACCTTGCAGCTAACGCGATAAAAGGGGTTGTCAATCACTTTTCGGTCACTTACGAGAGTGAGATCTAATAGATATGATAAGATGATATTTTTTGTCTTTTTGGTATAGAGATTGAAAGTAAATAATGCAAAGTAAAGTAAATAGTTGATTGAAGATTAATATGATGAGAATAGACCCAGGGGCCATAGGTTCCACTAGTGGCTTCTCTCATAATAGCAGATTTCTACGGTGGGTGAACAAATTACTATCGAGCAATTGATAGAAGAGCGCATAGTTATGAGAATATCTAGGCATGATTATTGTATATAGGCATCACGTCCGTGACAAGTAGACCGAAACGAGTCTGCATCTACTACTATTACTCCACACATCAACCGCTATCCAGCATGCATCTAGAGTATTAAGTTCTTAAGAACAGAGTAATGCCTTGAGCAAGATGACATGATGTAGAGGGATAAACTCAAGCAATATGATATAAACCCCATATTTTTATCCTCGATGGCAACAATACAATACGTGCCTTGTTGCGCCTGTTGTCACTGGGAAAGGACACCGCAAGATTGAACCGAAAGCCAAGCACTTCTCCCATTGCAAGAACTATAGATCTAGTAGGCCAAACCAAACAGACAATTCGAAGAGACTTGCAAGGATATTTAAATCATACATAAAAGATTTCAGAAAGGAATCCAATATTGTTCATACATAATCTTGATCATAAACCCACAATTCATCGGATCTGGACAAGCACACCGCAAAAAGATTACATAGAATAGGTCTCCTCGAAGATCAAGGAGAACTTTGTATTGGTATCCAAAGAGAGAGAAGAAGCCATCTAGCTAACAACTATGGACCCGAAGGTCTGTGGTAAACTACTCACAACTCATGGAGAGGCTATGGTGTTGATGTAGAAGCCCTCCTTCATTGATGCCCTCTCTGGCGGAGCTCTGGAACAGGCCCCAAGATGGGACCTCACGGGTACAAAAGGTTGCGGCATGGAATTAGGGTTTCGTTGATTGCCTCGATGTTTTCAGGGTATGGGAGTATATATAGGATGAAGAGGGCACTACTAGGAAAAGGCCTACTAATGGCGCACCTGATTTGGCCATTAATGGCGCATTAGTGGTGCGCCATTAGTGCCACGCCATTAGTATATTTTACTAATGGCGCACCTCTGGTGCGCCATTAGTATCTGGTATACTAATGGCGCACCGCTGATGCGCCATTAGTATGCACAGTAGTGCGCCATTAGTATGCCTCCCAGGGGCCATGTGTACCCAGGTGCTTTGGCATACTAATGGCGCTCTATCTGGTGATGCGCCATTAGTAATGTCCGCATAGTAATGGCGCACTATCTGGTGATGCGCCATTAGTATGTCCGCATAGTAATGGCGCACTATCTGGTGATGCGCCATTAGTATCCTTTGGCATACTAATGGCGCACTGTGTTGTGATGCGCCATTAGTATGAATATTAGGATTCTTTTTATTATTATTTTTCTGTTTTTTTGCACAGATTACAAAATATATAATTGCACAGAATATAGACAGCACACATCAACAACAAATTCATCGAATACAATAGAAGATTAGTCTCTGAATACAATTCATCATATTAGTCTCCGAATACAATTCATCATATTAGTCTCCGAATTGAAAAGACCGAACAAAGATAGAACAATATATTACAAGTCTCGAGACCGCGAGTAGCGAGTTTGTCTTCACATTACAAGTCGATATCGATCATCTAAACTACCATCACATAGAAGAGAGTTGCGGTCATCACGATGAGCATCATCACGATGAAACTCGTCTTAATCCGGTTCCTCCAACGCTCCCTCCCCTCTCCCGCTAGATAGCGGGCGTATCTAGATTCGGCCTCGGCCCTAGTGGTGTACCCTTTGTAACTGTTACCGCTGAATCGGTGAACCTGTCTCCGACACTCCTCCCAGTCGTCGTAGACTCCGGGAACCTTACCCTTGTACACGTCATACGACGGCATCGCTATGCACTAGCCAAACGAAACGTTAGTACCAATTCACAGACAATACATTAGCAATATATAAGTATGCAACAGAACGATCGAAAGAGAAAAGCAAGACATTAATAGCATCGATTACATCTAAGTTGAACGACTCTCGAAACCAAAGAGACATACTACAAGTTCATTAAAGTTAAATTACAACATGAGCCAATCGATGTTTCAGAACTAGACACAGCATCACTGCTTTCGACTCGACTCAAGGGACCGGAGCGTGGATGAAGCCGCCGTCTATCGTGGGAGTCATGAAATCACGGGCGTTGTCAGCTTGCATTTGTAGCATTGTGTCGATGTCACTGTTCGACGGTTGATTTCTGAGGTAGAACTGCCCCGAGGTACGAAGGACATCTTGATGGATGATTTCCACAAACTCCGACTGGATGCGAAAGAATTCTTGTCTGATGTCCGCGTCCTGGATTGCCAACACGCTCTTTGCCCAATCTTTGAGTTTACTCGGTAGCAGAAGTTGATGATGGTCCCGTACGATCGCCCGCATTTGATGGATGGCGTAGTAGGCACCCTTCTGACCGCCAGGCGGCTGCTTGACGCAGCAGAACGTCGTATTGTGGGAGAACATGTGCTTGCCGGTCTTACGAATAGGCCTGGTGAAGGTGCCTCCAGATTTGGCGTAGCCGGGGAGAACATCATCAAGAACCTTCTTGACATTTGTGTAGTCTACTTTCGACTGACGGTCCGGGTCGAAATACATGGCCATGGAATATTTGGGGCTTAGGAGGATGAGCGTGCAATGTGTGTCACTGCAGAAAACACGGAATGTTAAAAGAAGAACGATCGAAATCTAAGAATTCATATGTTACGGGGCGGTTGAGGCGGAGGACTTACTCGGGAAAGTAAGGCACGAGGAAGTTATCCTTATCTCGGTTTGGCAGAATGACGCCTTCGAGGTAAGAACTCGCGACTTGCCGGTCCCCAGCGCTGCCCAAGATCTTGGCAAGCATGTAGAAGGGGTCGACTATCACGATGTCCGGGGTCTTGTCGCGAATGATCCGCATCTCCATACTCAGCGAAAATAGCCGAACGAAGGTGTAGTGCAGCGGAAGAAGGTTCAACATAGCGTGGATGTCATCAAACCGCAGGACGATCGTACCCCCGATGGAGTTATCCACAAAGCCCTTGCCCTCTGGCACCTTGGCCGCGAAAACCGGGTATGCCACATCCTTCTCTCTGAGACGCCGCTTCTCCAAAGAAAGAACACTGTCATGCAGACTCTGCATAGCACCGGTTGCAGCATCGAGCATATTTCTCGGTAGCATCGGCCTACCCGCCACATGCACCCTCCTCATTACATCCTCAGGTGAAGGTGGCCCGTCCTGAGCACGGATCGTACTCGGTGCCGGCTGGCTCGCACCCTTGTTAGTTTTTCTTTTGCGTGCCTTCTTCTTGATCTCCTGAATTGGGACCGAGTTCTGCTCAGAGACCGCCTTCTTGAGTGTGTTGGGGTGATAATATTTCGCAGCTCGCCTATCTGAGGCTCGGTGAAGTCGGCAGCTGGAGGCGTCTCTTGAGAACTGAACGGCAGACGACGCCTGTTGCAACTTGGCTTCTCCGCAGTACCAGCTAGATTCGCACGTCTTTTATAGGGTTGGGTTCTTGAGAAGGAGGCCCCATGAAGTCGTCATCGTACCCATGATCGGCAAAGTACTCATCGACGTTGCCAAATGTATCGTCGTCGTCATCGTTCTGATCCTGTGCCATATGCATGTGTGGATCCAGTGGCATAGGGATGTCCGGCACCGTTGCGGCGGTCTTGCCATGGGGACGACTTGGCGCCGGCACGACTGGCGGTGTTGTCTTTGGGGTGGTGTCCCCCGCCCCCAAACGAATCTGGCTCTTCGGCCAAAGCAGGGGCCAGCTCAGGCAGGCGCTGAGGGTCATCACGTCATCATCGTCGGCCCCGACGGGTCGAATCGGAGGTAACACCTCGTCGCAGCCTGGCAGCACCTGAACCAGTTGAACCCTGAACAAGTTGGGTGGCATCTGGGTACCGTGGAACAAGGGGTTGCCCGGTTGAACGATTTTGCCCTTGGCGACATCGACCAACTCGTTGTTCACGAAGTGCAGGAGAGTGCACGGAACGTCGGCGGCGCCCTGCGAAAACATGTAGGGCGTCAGGGATGCCCAGTCAAAGGCAAGGAGATGAAGTCCTCGGGCGAGAGAGGCTTAATTAGTTACCGTGATGATGGCGTCGAGCTCGGCTAATGTCGAGGCACCGCCAACGGCGGGCGTGCAGTTGACGGAGGGGCCGCTTGCTGCAGAGGTGCCGGCCGGCGTACACCCGGGTGCATTAAGCTCCCGTGCCGGCGTCGGAGACACCAATGCCGCCTCCGCCGGAGACACCAATGGCCCCGCCATCGCATTCTGCGAGTTGCTGGCCGTGAAGCTGGGAATCGGGGGCGGCCCCTGTTGGCCGCTCGCAATCCACGCCTGCAACCCCTCGATCAAGCTAGGCACAATGGCGGTGATCGTCGCTCCGAGCTGTTGTTGCACTTGCTCTTGGACAATCTCCGGAATCCGCGCCACCTGTGCCTTGAGTTCTTGAACCTCGCGCGCCTGGCTTTCCGAGCTGGTCTTTTTCTCCTTTCGCCCACCAGCGTTATAGTATGACGACCATTTTGTCGACAAGCCTTTGCCGGCCACACGACCAGCTGACGTCGGCTTCTCGAGCTTATCCTTGTTCGTCATTACATTCAACGCCCTATTTAGAGTCGTGTCCCAAGGGTTGCTCTTAGTCGACCCCATGCTACTGCTTTCAGTCGCCTGCGGAAGGAATGTGAATCATTTAGAATTTTGGCTTCATTAATTATAATGCAACCATATGGAGCTAATTACGCGGGGGTGTATTCCTTACCAGAACAAGCTCAAGCGCCCTGGTCTTCGGATCCGTGGTAAGCTCCTTTGTTTTCGGGTCCTTCTTGTACCGGGCCCTGACAAAGTTCCTGGTCTGCTTGTCACCGTATTTATCGAAGAGGGGCGGTAGGCCTTGCTCGGCATGCTCCGCCTCCTCCTTGTCCCATATAGGCTCCGCCACTCTGTAACCGCCGGGACCGAGTGTGTGTTCCCCTAAGTTGAGCTCCCGCATTTCTTTCCCCCACAGACTTGATTCAGAGGTTGCGGTGCTCGAGCACTTGATCTTGAAGTCGTTGTAGTCATCTTCGGTGATCGAAGGATTTTTCTCCTTGATCTTCTCATAACTATCACCTTTCTCGATCATTCTCTTCACATTGCTTCTCCAAGTAGACAGGGTCGTGCTCATCCTCGTGAGGGCATTATTGTTCACTTTATTCCCTTTGAGGCTTGTGTTTTCAAATTCAGCGGGGAACTTGTATCGTTCGTGCAGCTTCGTGAAGAGGAGGTTGCGCAAATTCCCTCGGTCAGGATGCCTCAGGTTCTCGGCGTTGATCGAGACGGTGCTCCGGAGAATGCACCCGAGCTGAAGTGAGTACCCCTTGACTATTCGTTCGGGCGCCGTTGGATTCCCGTCGGAGTCCACTTCAGTAACTTCCTCCTTGAGGGTGCGGAGCACGGTCGGGCGCCGGTCCTTCCGTTGCCTCTTCGGTTGGCTGCCATCTGTGTGTGCTGGCCGGCCCCATAAGTATGGGGGGATTACTAATGGTGCACCGCAGCTATGTGAGCCATAAGTATGTAGACACTAATGGTGCACCACCCCCAGGTGCGCCATTAGTATTGTGTTCTAGTCAGTAGCCCGACAGAAAGCTATATCTCCCACCTAACCCACTACCTAACAGAACCCCCGCACTAGCCCGACTGGTCAGCACTCTGCACACTGTGACGCCCGAGACCGACGTCCCAGAAGATTCCAGAAGATTCCAGATGTTCCGGGTTGCCCGTGTGTTTTATTTTGCTTGTGTTATTTATTTTTGCATTGCATCATGTCATCATGCCATCATGTCATTTTATTTTGCATCTCAACCTAATAAATTGTGTGGATCTTCGGTCCATTTAAATCGAGGGAGGATGACTTCTCTTTATAACATATAAAAGCCTCTCAATATTTAGGGAGCTATATTTATTAATTATTCCATTGCTTCGGAATCACCATAACACACTTGCATATTTTTCCCCATGTCTTTTCACTTCGAGTTTCACCTTCAAAATCTTGCCAATAATTCTTTTCCGTTGTTTCGAGGTTCCTCCGAAAATTCGAACATTTTTGGACACCTCAATAATCAAGTCTTAGTTCAAAACTATTTGAAGTAAATTCAAATATGTTTGAATTATTTTCCGATCACGCCTTTTCTATTTTTCTCGGACCGTGCTCTTTTTATGATGCCCGAGTAAAATAGTCCCTTGTGCTAGTTTTGCCCTAACACCCTCCTTCTCTTTTCTTCTTGGCTTTTTATCTGTTTTGGAAGTGGCAGAAAAATTAAAAACAGGAGAGAGCCCAGCCTCCCTTTCCTCCTGGCCTTTACTTCTCCTCCCTGGCCCAGTCCCTTCGGCCCATCCGGCCCGGCTACCACCGAACCCTAGCTCTCCAGCCTCTCTCTCCCTTTTCCCTCAGTGCGCCGCCACCGCTTGTCCCTCTCGCTCCCTCACAGCCCGCACCCGATCCCTCGACCGCGCACCCCCTTCTGGCTCGATCTCCTCCCTCCCTCTATCTCCAGTCGCCCGCACCCCTCCTCCTGGGCCTCGCCGGCCAGCGTGGGCCTCTGCCGCGCCCCTGCAGCCCCCCAGCGCTTCCATCTCCAGGGCACAGGTGCCCGCCCCGCTCAAGCACTTCCATCGTCTCCAAGCCTCCAGGCCACGCGCCCGTGCCCCTCCCCTCTGGCGCCCAGCAAGGCCGGCCGGGAGTGCGCCCCAGCCAGCGCCTCCGTCGCCTCTTCCTCCATCTGCAGGCCGCGATGGTGCGCCCGCCTCTGCCTCGCCCGCACCAAGCCTTTCGGCCGCCCCCGAGCTCGACGCCCTCCTCTCCTCCGAGCTCCGGCGCGCCAGGGACCCGTCCTCGCCACCACGTCTCCCGCAGAGCCGAGTCCGTCCCTCCTCCCTCGCCTTCTCTGTGCGCCGTCGGCCAGGAGACCTTCCTCCGCGAGCCGCCCCGCAGCTCCGCCCGTGGCCTCATGCCTCCTTGGACTGTCCCGTCGTGCTGTTGTTGTTTGTTTTGTTGTATTGCCATGTACTGCTGCTGTTTTTTTTTGTTTTCGTCAAGTGCACGAGGACCCCAAGTTTCGGCAAGTTCGACTACTCGAGGGATCATCAAGTACCCCTTCATTTTGTCAAGACCGGTGAGTTGAAGACCCAAGTACCACGACGACCGAACGGCTACGATGGCGAGTACCTCTCCGATGAACGTGAACAACTACATGGCGATGCGACAAGTACCCCTACGGAACGTGTACCACTACCGTCGCTCGACGACCACGAGTACCACTACCGTCGCCCGAGTACAACTACCGCTACGAGAACGACTACCTTCGGTGAAGAAATGAGAACGTCTACTTCCTCTCCGAACGGATCATCTACTTCCACTACCGCCATGTGAACGACTTCTTCCTCTTCGGAAACGGAACGCCTACTTCCTCTCCGAACGTGAACGCCTTCTTCCTCTACGTCTCGAACCGCCCCGAAACGCACGCTTCGAAGGTATACCGAGACGACCCCGTGGATGACCCGTGAGATGCTTGTTGTGTTGTATGACATGTTTCCCGTGTGTGCTTGTGTCCGTTTCGTCCCTTTTGTCGTGTTCCTCGGTTGCCTCGTCACCGACTCATGGGAACTCGGTAACGGGATCGCCCCACCTTTCATCTCGTTTGACTCGCTCACGCCATCTTTCCTTTTGCACCGGACTCTCAACGAGTTACCGGAACCGAGATGTTGCGTTGCTTCATTTTCGGATCGTTGCCGTGGCACCCTTTCTTTCCACCACAGTGACAATACTCTATATCTCTTTTAAGTCAACCTTTTAATAAAAATTGCATAAACTTGATCATGTCATCCGCATCATGTTAACAACATTAATATGTGTGAATTGTTGTTTGCTTATAATTACTAAACATGCTCATGGGGATTTTCCGGATATGTTGTTGTTATTTTCCGGCCTCATTTAAAATGTCTAAATAGGTAGTTTATTTTTTTGCTTCACCTCTTGCCATGTTAAAAAACATTTAATCTTGTCTTGTAAATAACGAGAGTCAACTAAATAATTAAATGTGGTGTTTCGTCAATATGCAACTCGTTGCATATTGAGCTCCACTTAACTTGTAGTGTTGTTTGTGCACTTTGCCATGCCATGCATATTTAAACCGGACATGCATCATACTTGGATGTGCATCGTATGCCATGTTTATGCTTGTGTGTTTACCGTGTTGTTTTGCTTCTTTCCGATTGCTTCTCTTGTTAGCTTCGGTTTCGTTCCGGAGTTGTGAGGATTCGCTCGACTGTGTTGCTTCGTCTACTTCGTGGACTTGTTCTTCTCCCTTGCGGAATCCCAGGCAAGATGACCGAACCCCGATACCATTACTATCTTTGCCTATTGCTAGTAGTCTCGCTCTATAGTATTGCCTCGATGCCCATGTTTTCCTGTCAGCCTCCTATTGTAACCATGATCCTGTTTAACCACCCTACCTATGCAAACCTTTGATTGGCTATACGTAGGCTCGCTCAGCCCCTCTTATAGCATTGTTAGTTGCAGGTGAAGATTGAAGATGCTTGCTTCATGTTGAAGTTTGGTTGGGTTATATCACACTATATAATGCTTAAATGAAATCATCTATATATTGGCAAGGGTGGAAGGCTAAGCCTTTTGCTTGGTGTTTTGTTCCACTCATGCCGTTAGGAACCGTATAAACCGGTGTTATGTTCCTTGATTATGCGTTCCTAACACGGTTGGGGTGTATGGGACCCCCTTGATAAACCGCTAAGTGCTAAGTCTTTTCCAGCTAGTCCCAACATTTGGTACTATTTGCCTCATAATAACAACTTAATTAATTAATTAAATTTGCATAGGGGGTCGCGTCCCCGAGGATTCTTAATTCTACATAGCAGGGGGGCCAGTGTTGATGGTGTTGGTCCCAAACGGGGAGCCTGCGGGGCCGCCTTGGGGAAACCCGAGGTATCTGGTATAACCCGTAGCTTTGCCCATCCGGTCGTGTCCTGAGACTTAGATACGCGCGGCTACTATCAGGGTGTCGACACGCCGGGAGGATTTGCTGGATTAGCCTTACCTTAGTTCGGTTTAACTTGAGCACGGGATTCCGAGAATACTCGGGTCTTCCCACCTATGGAGTTGCGACTCCGCGGATCGTGGGCTTGTAATGGGTCAAGTTGGAACACCCTTGCAGGTTATGAACTTTCGAAAGCCGTGCCCGCGGTTATGTGGCAGATGGGAGCTTGTTAATATCCGGTTGTAGAAAACTTGACACAATGTTTCAATACACTACCAGCGTGTGTACCGTTACTGTCAATTTCCGAATAGGGATTCGGGAGTTGAACACGGTGGGGTTATGTTTGACCGGTTTTAGTTAGGATCACTTCGTGATCATCTTTCGACCGAGGCACTTCTCTTCTCGCTCTCTATTACGTAAGCTAGTGCTAGTTGCTGCTGCAGACTCTTGTTGTTCCTTCACCTCTCGTTCTTTCTTCAGCCTTGTCCTCACCCAAGGCTTAAATAGTCTTGTTACCTGGGAACGGGATTGCTGAGTCCTCTGTGGCTCACAGTTACTTCACCACCCCAGATGCAGGTTCAGCCGAGTTTGATGCAGGAGCTGGTTCAGTACTTCAATGGGAGCTCGATGAAGAGTGTGACCGTTTACTTGTGACGTTTCGACGATCAGTAGTGGTTTCTACTAGGATTCGATCCTGACCTGTGGCTTTTTGTTGTTTTGGTATCTTTCTTTTGGATCTTCACCCGTAGTCGGGTTGTGATGTTTTTGAATGATGTATTGTTTATGTATTGTACTGTGTGAAGTGGCGAGTGTAAGCCAACTATCTCCTTTTGCAATTTAATCCCTCTTTTACATGAGTTGTGCAAAGATACCAAACTTGAGATCATTCTTGGATGGGCTTATACCTTTAAGTCGTGCCTCGACACGTAGGAGGTATAGTCCCATCCTGGGCATTACAAGTTGGTATCAGAGCCTTCTCCGACCTAGAAGCCCCCACTGATTGATCGAATCGTTGACGGTTGAGTCTAGGCACACACTGAAAATGTTTTGAGTCCTATATATATATCGGAGAGTAGGATTTATTTTGCTCCTCATCTCTTTTCTCTCTGGTGAGGACTACTGACGATTACTCTTATCTCTTCTACTCTCAAAAATTGCACAAATTTTTTTTTAGGATCTCGCGAGTATTGTTTGGATTGTTTCGATGTCTTTGTGACGAGAACATTGTTCTCGATGCCTCCTGTCATTAGGGGTTGTGGCAGTGTCCCGGGGAGTTGAGCTCCGAGGTGTTGTCGTCACAAATCCATCGCGGCAGTACTAGAATACTTAAGACGGCCGACATCGAAAATCTCTCCTATGCGGTTAGTGGCAAGATAACCCCGACATCACCCAGTACTGGGGAGGTAGTTCGAGAGTATTGCCATAGCTTGTATAGTGGATGCGTTTCGAAGGTCCGAGGTAAACAGTTTCCGAGAAAGACTGGTTATGTGTTGAAGGATGGATACACCTGGATGTAGGTTTAGAGTTGATTGTGCGGTGCTTCCCGTGTATCCCCAACACCTGATTGCATAACTGGAAACTTTCGGAAATCTATAGGTGGGTTCATCCAGTAGTTCTAGGCATTCTTCCAACGGATGCACGATATGAAGTTCGGGGTTCTACATTGAGTGAAGTGGTTTTATGGACTTGTTCTGATCGGGAGTTGCATCTTAAAGGGTCCTTGGCTATGCTGATCCGGGGATTGCAAAACCCTTTTGTAACACGTTCCATGAGCTTTCAGCACGAAGATGTCGAACGAAGCTTCTATCTTGTATTTGTTCTATCTGATCCTTGTTCCTTTTTTATTTACCTTCTGTTCTCCAAGTGGCTTCTCGACAAGTTGATGTACCTACGGAATTCATTCGTTCAATTCTCTGTTGGGATGATATTGTGAAGATCATGTTGCATATCTATCCTTTGTTCTTGTTTTGATTCTGGTATTCGAGTTGCTTCAATGTCAAATGTTGATTCCATACCTTTCCTTATCGGTGTTCTCATATTGCTATGGGAGTGCTAATTCTTCTTGACCATCAAGATGGTCATGTTAAATCGTTTTCAACCGGTGTGCCTTCTCTTCAAGTTATTCCATACGGACGTCGTTGAGAAATCTGGCAATTTGTCTGTTTCATTCATTCCAAGTTGTCTTTGTTTTCCCCACCCTCCCACCCTTTTCTTTTGGAGCCATAATTGTTAATGAAGTATCCATTTTATTCATGTGATGTTTCTTCATTCTTCCCTTCAATGTTCTTATCCGGTGATTCTCGTGAATACGCTCAAGAGCTTCAAGTTCATCATTCTTTTGTTCTCATATTCTGCCGGTGGATGTAATTCAAGATTTCGGTGTTGATCTTACCCTTTTCCTCTTTTCACAATGCTTTCTTATTCCGGTGCACCAATTAATCATTCTCCTCTTGCTATTCATATCTGGAGTGGTGAAGATTCATAATTCCATTCTTAATCCGTACAAATTATTTTGAGCATTGTTATCTTATTCAAGCCATTTAATTCAACCGGTGCAATATCTCTTCAGCAATCTTTTTCAATGGTGATTTCTTTGAGTGGGCCCTAACCCACAGGTCTTTTCCAGGATCTTACCTGACTCTTCTATTTGTTTTCTGGAGTTATACTCAAATTCTTGTCAAAGTGTGACGTAAGAATGATTTCCATCAGTCACATGCCTTCTCCAAGCTTGTTTTCAATTATTTCCATCTTTAGCTCCACCTCCCATCTTTTTATTCTTCCGGAGTGCTCAACAATTCTTATGGCATTTCTCGTCTTCACTCTCAACAATTGAAGACCGGAGAAGTGTTTCTCTTAAATCTTGGACCGTTCTTTTCAAGATTCGTGGTTCTAGCTTCATGCCATCCTCATTATTGTTCCGATTGTGAGGAATCCTTTTCACACCCATCCGAAGCATTTCATGAATTCTTTTCCTTGTGATCCTCCGAAGGCCATCATTTCAGAAGATTTCTTCGTTCTCAGTTTTCAACTTCGTCCTCCAACTATTATTCATTGATGTCTCTTCGTTCGTCTCCTAATTCTTACGATGGTTCTTTCAAGATTACCCTTCCGTTGTTATCATTTTAATTCACTCGTTCTTTTCACAATCCTACCGGTGGTTCGTTCAAGATTTACCCAAGCTTGTGCGAGATCTATCTTAATCCTTTCCAACGAGAATAAGTAGTATGCCAAATCCTTTGGTCGTCATCAATTTAAATTGGTGAAGGATATGCATAACATAAACCTTATTCTAGTTTCTTCCAAGAGGTTAAATCCCTTCTGAGCTTGTTCATCATATCATATTCTAGGTTCTAAATTCTTTATCTTGCTTTCCGGAGCTTCAAGTTATTTCAATTATATCATTTCAAACCTCCATCTAATTCACCGCAGGCCTTGAATCTTATTCTTTCATCTTTCACTTCTCATGCTTTCATTACCGGAGTTTTCATGATGGTTCATCATGTTTTAATTCATCCTTGAAGTCTTCATCAAGATTTTGTTCGAGCTCAAGCATTCTTCATCATGCTTTCCAAGTGCAATTCTTTCTCCCTTATCTTTTGAGATGGTGTTATGTCATTCTTGACAATTCCTTCATGTTTCATGATTCACGAGTTATCAAGAATGAGATATTTAAACCCATCATTTTTCCTTGTTCAGGAGATCCTTTCAACCCTTCAATTTATTCATTGGAGTTATCTTGGGTTGTATTTCACCTAAAAGCTTTCCCTAAGAATTGTTGCTATTATGGTGCTTATAATGACCCAAGTTCTTCATTTATCCTTCCGGTGAGATAAGTTTATCGTCTCCTTGTTGATCTCAATCCAAGCAATTCATTTCCGTCAGTGGCTGGTTGTCACCTCTTAATTTTGGGATGTTTTCCATAAGCCCACAACAAGAGTTTGTTCGTTTTCGTGTTGATTTTTCCATCAACTCCGCTCAACCCTTCTTCGTAAGGATGCTCTTTCAAATTCAATTTTGAGAGATGTTGTCATTTTCTTCTCCATTCATTTCTTTCATTGATTTATATTCTATTCTTTCATTCCGGAGGCTTTGTGATATTGCTCTCTTCGTTCCATCATCTCGTTTTTATCAAGATCATGTTCTTTCCCTTGCTTATCATTTAACCGGAGTGTTGTATTCTTCATTCTAGTTCTCTCATCTTATCAACTTTTGACTCTCTTTCAACCGGAGTGTTGTCTGAATCTTTCTTAACCTTGTGCCATTCTTTTATTTGTTCCGGAGGCTGTGAGTTGTTGATTTCATCAAGTATTATTCCATCTCCTCAAGTTCATGTTCAATTCCTTCCATTTCAGACGGAGTGCTGTCCAAATTATTTCGTTCTTATTCATTCTCAATCTTGGTTAACCGGAGTGGTTTTGGAATTCTTTCCGTCCGTGAGCTCATGTTTCATGTCTTTCAACCTGCACGGTTCTCGTGATGCTCCTTGTCCCTCTTGTCTAACGGAGTTTTCATCTTCGTTCATCTCCGTTGTATTCTTCTTTCATTTTGGCAACCTCTCAAGGTTCGTGGTTTCACTCGTCTGTCAAAGAAGCACCTTTGTTTTACCTCCTCCTTTTCGTTTTTACCCGATGATATCTCTAGGATCTCGGGTCGAGATCCTCCGTTAGTGTGGGAGAGTTGTGACGCCCGAGACCGACGTCCCAGAAGATTACAGAAGATTCCAGATGTTCCGGGATGCCCGTGTGTTTTATTTTGCTTGTGTTATTTATTTTTGCATTGCATCATGTCATCATGCCATCATGTCATTTTATTTTGCATCTCAACCTAATAAATTGTGTGGACCTTCGGTCCATTTAAATCGAGGGAGGATGACTTCTCTTTATAACATATAAAAGCCTCTCAATATTAAGGGAGCTATATTTATTAATTATTCCATTGCTTCGGAATCACCATAACACACTTGCATAATTTTCCCCATGTCTTTTCACTTCGAGTTTCACCTTCAAAATCTTGCCAATAATTCTTTTCCGTTGTTTCGAGGTTCCTCCGAAAATTCGAACATTTTTGGACACCTCAATAATCAAGTCTTAGTTCAAAACTATTTGAAGTAAATTCAAATATGTTTGAATTATTTTCCGATCACGCCTTTTCTATTTTTCTCGGACCGTGCTCTTTTTATGATGCCCGAGTAAAATAGTCCCTTGTGCTAGTTTTGCCCTAACACCCTCCTTCTCTTTTCTTCTTGGCTTTTTATCTGTTTTGGAAGTGGCGGAAAAATTAAAAACAGGAGAGAGCCCAGCCTCCCTTTCCTCCTGGCCTTTACTTCTCCTCCCTGGCCCAGTCCCTTCGGCCCATCCGGCCCGGCTACCACCGAACCCTAGCTCTCCAGCCTCTCTCTCCCTTTTCCCTCAGTGCGCCGCCACCACTCGTCCCTCTCGCTCGCTCACAGCCCGCACCCGATCCCTCGACCCCGCACCCCCTTCTGGCTCGATCTCCTCCCTCCCTCTATCTCCAGTCGCCCGCACCCCTCCTCCTGGGCCTCGCCGGCCAGCGTGCCTCCCTCTGCCGCGCCCCTGCAGCACCCCAGCGCCTCCATCTCCAGGGCACAGGTGCCCGCCCCGCTCAAGCACTTCCATCGTCTCCAAGCCTCCAGGCCGCGTGCCCGCGCCCCTCCCCTCTGGCGCCCAGCAAGGCCGGCCGGGAGTGCGCCCCAGCCAGCGCCTCCGTCGCCTCTTCCTCCATCTGCAGGCCGCGACGGTGCGCCCGCCTCTGCCTCGCCCGCACCAAGCCTTTCTGCCGCCCCCGAGCTCGACGCCCTCCTCTCCTCCGAGCTCCGGCGCGCCAGGGACCCGTCCTCGCCACCACGTCTCCCGCAGAGCCGAGTCCGTCCCTCCTCCCTCGCCTTCTCTGCGCGCCGTCGGCCAGGAGACCTTCCTCCGCGAGCCGCCCCGCAGCTCCGCCCGTGGCCTCATGCCTCCTTGGACTGTCCCGTCGTGCTGTTGTTGTTTGTTTTGTTGTATTGCCATGTACTGCTGCTGTTTTTTTTTGTTTTCGTCAAGTGCACGAGGACCCCAAGTTTCGGCAAGTTCGACTACTCGAGGGATCATCAAGTACCCCTTCATTTTGTCAAGACCGGCGAGTTGAAGACCCAAGTACCACGACGACCGAACGGCTACGATGGCGAGTACCTCTCCGATGAACGTGAACAACTACATGGCGATGCGACAAGTACCCCTACGGAACGTGTACCACTACCGTCGCTCGACGACCACGAGTACCACTACCGTCGCTCGAGTACAACTACCGCTACGAGAACGACTACCTTCGATGAAGAAATGAGAATGTCTACTTCCTCTCCGAACGGAACATCTACTTCCACTACCGCCATGTGAACGACTTCTTCCTCTTCGGAAACGGAACGCCTACTTCCTCTCCGAACGTGAACGCCTTCTTCCTCTACGTCTCGAACCGCCCCGAAACGCACGCTTCGAAGGTATACCAAGACGACCCCGTGGATGACCCGTGAGATGCTTGTTGTGTTGTATGAAATGTTTCCCGTGTGTGCTTGTGTCCGTTTCGTCCCTTTTGTCGTGTTCCTCGGTTGCCTCGTCACCGACTCGTGGGAACCCGGTAACGGGATCGCCCCACCTTTCATCTCGTTTGACTCGCTCACGCCATCTTTCCTTTTGCACCGGACTCTCAACGAGTTACCGGAACCGAGATGTTGCGTTGCTTCATTTTCGGATCGTTGCCGTGGCACCCTTTCTTTCCACCACGGTGACAATACTCTATATCTCTTTTAAGTCAACCTTTTAATAAAAATTGCATAAACTTGATCATGTCATCCGCATCATGTTAACAACATTAATATGTGTGAATTGTTGTTTGCTTATAATTACTAAACATGCTCATGGGGATTTTCCGGATATGTTGTTGTTATTTTCCGGCCTCATTTAAAATGTCTAAATAGGTAGTTTATTTCTTTGCTTCACCTCTTGCCATGTTAAAAAACATTTAATCTTGTCTTGTAAATAACGAGAGTCAACTAAATAATTAAATGTGGTGTTTCGTCAATATGCAACTCGTTGCATATTGAGCTCCACTTAACTTGTAGTGTTGTTTGTGCACTTTGCCATGCCATGCATATTTAAACCGGACATGCATCATACTTGGATGTGCATCGTATGCCATGTTTATGCTTGTGTGTTTACCGTGTTGTTTTGCTTCTTTCCGGTTGCTTCTCTTGTTAGCTTCGGTTTCGTTCCGGAGTTGTGAGGATTCGCTCGACTGTGTTGCTTCGTCTACTTCGTGGACTTGTTCTTCTCCCTTGCGGAATCCCAGGCAAGATGACCGAACCCCGATACCATTACTATCTTTGCCTATTGCTAGTAGTCTCGCTCTATAGTATTGCCTCGATGCCCATGTTTTCCTGTCAGCCTCCTGTTGTAACCATGATCCTGTTTAACCACCCTACCTATGCAAACCTTTGATTGGCTATACGTAGGCTCGCTCAACCCCTCTTATAGCATTGTTAGTTGCAGGTGAAGATTGAAGATGCTTGCTTCATGTTGAAGTTTGGTTGGGTTATATCACACTATATAATGCTTAAATGAAATCATCTATATATTGGCAAGGGTGGAAGGCTAAGCCTTTTGCTTGGTGTTTTGTTCCACTCATGCCGTTAGGAACCGTATAAACCGGTGTTATGTTCCTTGATTATGCGTTCCTAACACGGTTGGGGTGTATGGGACCCCCTTGATAAACCGCTAAGTGCTAAGTCTTTTACAGCAAGTACCAACATTTGGTACTATTTGCCTCATAATAACAACTTAATTAATTAATTAAATTTGCATAGGGGGTCGCGTCCCCGAGGATTCTTAATTCTACATAGCAGGGGGGGCCAGTGCTGATGGTGTTGGTCCCAAACGGGGAGCCTGCGGGGCCGCCTTGGGGAAACCCGAGGTATCTGGTATAACCCGTAGCTTCGCCCATCCGGTCGTGTCCTGAGACTTAGATACGCGCGGCTACTATCAGGGTGTCGACACGCCGGGAGGATTTGCTGGATTAGCCTTACCTTAGTTCGGTTTAACTTGAGCACGGGATTCTGAGAATACTCGGGTCTTCCCACCTATGGAGTTGCGACTCCGCGGATCGTGGGCTTGTAATGGGTCAAGTTGGAACACCCCTGCAGGTTATGAACTTTCGAAAGCCGTGCCCGCGGTTATGTGGCAGATGGGAGCTTGTTAATATCCGGTTGTAGAAAACTTGACACAATGTTTCAATACACTACCAGCGTGTGTACCGTGACTGTCAATTTCCGAATAGGGATTCGGGAGTTGAACACGGTGGGGTTATGTTTGACCGGTTTTAGTGAGGATCACTTCGTGATCATCTTTCGACCGAGGCACTTCTCTTCTCGCTCTCTATTACGTAAGCTAGTGCTAGTTGCTGCTGCAGACTCTTGTTGTTCCTTCACCTCTCGTTCTTTCTTCAGCCTTGTCCTCACCCAAGGCTTAAATAGTCTTGTTACCTGGGAACGGGATTGCTAAGTCCTCTGTGGTTCACAGTTACTTCACCACCCCAGATGCAGGTTCAGCCGAGTTTGATGCAGGAGCTGGTTCAGTACTTCAATGGGAGCTCGATGAAGAGTGTGACCGTTTACTTGTGACGTTTCGACGATCAGTAGTGGTTTCTACTAGGATTCGATCCTGACCTGTGGCTTTTTGTTGTTTTGGTATCTTTCTTTTGGATCTTCACCCGTAGTCGGGTTGTGATGTTTTGAATGATGTATTGTTTATGTATTGTACTGTGTGAAGTGGCGAGTGTAAGCCAACTATCTCCTTTTGCAATTTAATCCCTCTTTTACATGAGTTGTACAAAGATACCAAACTTGAGATCATTCTAGGATGGGCTTATACCTTTAAGTCGTGCCTCGACACGTAGGAGGTATAATCCCATCCTGGGCATTACACACACCCACCAGGAGGTCCTGGGTTCGATTCCCAGCCTCCCCAATTTTTTTTTCTTTTAAAAAATGTTGTTTGACACTTATTTGTGTTTAAATATGTTCAAACTTGTTTAAATCATAACAGTAATATTTTTTTATAAAAAAGTAATATTTTTTTAAAAAATATCATCAAATTTGTTATTTGAAAATATTTATGAGTATGAAAAAATATCATCAAATTTATTATTTTGAATATATCATGGGTCGGCGGCGGCGGTTGAGTAGGGGAATCGAGTAGGGGAGGGGTGCGGGGCGTCGGCGGCGGCGGTTGAGTAGGGGAGGGGTGC
>LR738714.1:483494591-483509526 GCA_902687465.1 Secale cereale
GTGCGGGGGGTCGGCGGCGGCGGCCGGTGGACCGGGGGGTGCTCGGCGACGAGGGGGATCGAGATCGAGTGTCCATGAAATTTAAAAATATTCATGATAGTTCAAAAAGTGCCCATGAAATACAATCGAGAAATGAAGGCTACGATTTAAATACAAACGATCTTAGCTAGCTATCTGTTCACAATCTTCTTGCCCTTCTTTTTCGCAAATGGAGTTCTTCTGTGGAACGGACGTCCTTTAGGTAGGGTGGTCCTGCTTCTTCTTGTGGTGTAAGCTGCTACTTCATCATCGTCGTCATGTTCGATCCTCGGGTCGCCGTACTTGTCGAAGTCTTGCTCATTGGCTACTCCATCCATTCCGATGATCTTCCTTTTGCCTCTCCTCACGAGAACACGACTGGGCTTTGACGGATCGGTAATGAAGAAGCATTGGTCAACTTGGGAAGCCAGTACCCATGGCTCATTTTTCGCGGTGACGTTTGCGCCCGCGGTCTTGGATTTGGCTTCGGGTATAACCATGGTGGTGAAATACCGGTCTTCTTTTAGGACGCTCTTGGCCCATCTAACACGGAACATCGGGACCTTCTCTCCAGCGTAGCTCAGCTCCCAGATCTCCTCGATCCTTCCGTAGTATCTGTCCTTGTCATTACTGGTGTAGGATTCCATCGTTACCCCGGAGTTCTGATAACCATTGCTCTTCATGTCCTTAGCCTCGGTGTAGAATGTGTAGCCGTTGATATCGTACGCCTCATAGGTCATCAGGTTGTGCTCGGCGCCCTGTGACAAGGCGAATATGAGTTGTTCTTTCGCGGAAGAATCATCATGTAAAGGGTACGACAGAAGCTTCTGCTTGAACCAACGCGTGAAACATGAGTTGTGCTCTTTGATTATATCTCCATCCGTCCTCTGTTGGCCTCGGTCATTGTACGTCTTCTCAATAAAGGTTTTGTGCTGAACCACCCAAGGATCGACCACGTCTATGTGTTGTAGCGCGACTAGGTTTGCTCTTTCAAAGTCGGCGAGTCGACCCTCGAAGTCGACATGCATTTCGCGGCGACCCTCACGGTGACCCCATCCAGCGAGCCTACCGAGGTGCCTGTTGACGGGCAGACCAACGGGGTTCTCGATGCCTAGATAATTCGTGCAGTAGGAGATGCACTCTTCGGTCAGAAAGCCCCTGGCTATGCTTCCCTGTGGACGTGACATGTTGCGAACGTATCCTTTGATGACACCATTCATCCTTTCGAATGGCATCATGCTGTGCAGGAACATCGGCCCGAGTTGGATGATATCGTCCACGATATGGACCAGCAGATGCACCATAACGCCGAAGAATGTGGGCGGGAAGTACATCTCAAGCTCGCATAGTATCACCACGATCTCTTCATGTAGCCTTCTGAGTTGCCTCACGCCAACAGACTTCCGAGAGATGACGTCGAAAAAGTTGCATAGGCCAAATAGGGTTTCACGGACGTGCGCGTCCATGATACCACGGATTGCAACTGGAAGTATCTGCGTCATCAGCACGTGACAGTCGTGAGACTTCATCCCGCTGAACTTCAGCTTCGCCCGGTCTAGGTATCTGCTTATCTTCCCCGCGTAACCGTAAGGAAGTTGTACTCCTACGAGGCAGGTGAAAAACTGCTCGATCTCCTCCTGACTTAGAGTGAAGCACGCGGGAGGGTAGTCATTTCCGGTCTTCTTGGCCCTTTTGCCTTTGCGACGACTTTCCGTGTCCTGTTTCGCCTCATCATCATCATCATCATCATCATCATGATCATCATATATAGCGTGAAGCTCCTGCCTGATGCCCATTGATTTCAAGTCTGCCCTTGCTTTCGGCCCATCTTTGGTCCTCTCTGGCATGTTGAGCAGGGTACCAAGCAGACTCTCGCACACGTTCTTCGTGATATGCATTACATCAAGGCTGTGAGGCACACGGTGGATCTTCCAGTACGACAAGTCCCAGAAAACAGACCTCGTTTTCCATACCTTCAGCAGCGGCTCTGGCGCCTTTCGCTTCTTTCCCGGCTCTGGCGCCTTTTGCTTCTTTCCCGGCAGTGGGCAATCTTTCCAATTTTTCAACAGCTCGTCTATTTCCTCGCTGCTCCTCGTACGCGGGCGTCCTCGGGGTTCGGTTTCACCATCGAACAGATCCTTGCGTTTTCTCCACAGGTCATCGTCGCGAAGCCACCTTCGATGTCCCATGAACACGGTTTTCGAAGACCCGGGATCTCTATCTAGCTGGTGATACGTTGTGTCATCCATGCACCTGACGCATCCAGAAAATCCGTGGACCACCTGCCCCGCGACATATCCGTAACCGAGATAGTCGTGCACCGTCGTGAGCAGCACGGCTCTCATAGGGAAATATTCTTTCTTTGCGGCGTCCCACGTATTGGCTGGCGTTTTCCACAGCGTGTCTAGCTCCTCTTTCAGCAGCCCCAGATACAGATTGATGTCGTTCCCTGGTTGTTTCGGTCCTTCAATTAGCATACTCATGTGAATGTACTTCCTCTTCATGCACAACCAGGGGGAAGGTTGAACATCCACACAAACACAGGCCAGGTGCTATGTGTGCTTCTCTGGCTGCCAAACGGATTGACTCCATCGGTGCTCGCGCCCAGCACGATGTTCCTTGGATCGTTCCCAAATTCTAGGTCTTCGAAGTTCAACGCTTGCCACTGGCTCGCATCCTTAGGGTGACTCAGCATCTTGTTTTTTTTATCTATCTCCGAATCATTTGCGTCATCTTCTCGCTTCTTCTCCTCCCTATCCGCGTGCCAACGCAGGAGCTTTGCTACCTTAGGGTCCGCGAAATACCGCTGCAGACGAGGAGTGATCGGAAAGTACCACACCACTTTTCGAGGAGCTTTCTTCCTCTTCTTGTATCGAGTGACGCCGCACACCGGACATATGGTAGACTCTGCGTGCTCGTCCCGATAAATGATGCAATTGTTCATGCACACATGGTATTTCACGTGCGGTAAATCCAGAGGACACACGATTTTCTTCGCCTCCTCCAAACTGGTGGGGCACTTGTTCCCCTTGGGAAGACGTTCATGCCAGAATGACATGTTCTCGTCGAAGCATGCATCGGTCATTTTGTGTTTTACCTTCATCTCCAGAGCCATGAGCGTTACTTTCAGGCGGGTATCCTCGGGCCTGCATCCTTCATACAATGGAGTAACCGCGTCTAACTCAAGTTGATCCATCTTGGCTTTCTCTCGGGCGGCAGCTCTTGCGTTATCGGTCTGCTTGAGAAGCAGCTCTTGAATATGAGGGTCCTGCACCCAGCCCATCGATGGTCCAGCGTCGTCTGCTCCGCCGGCATCATCATTTTCATGATCATGCCCGTCGTCTGCTCCGGCATCTTCCTCATCATCATGTCCTGCATCTTCTACATGATGACTGTGTACAGCATCACCGTCGTGATCATCTCCTGGGGATTCTTCGTCTTCTCGCCCGCCCGAGCCGCGGTGGTTGTCTTGCTGCCCTTCCTCATTTCTTGCCCGGCCCCCATGGACGACTTCGTAGTCATCTTCATCACCTTGCCACCGATAGCCATCCATGAAACCACGCAAGAGCAGGTGGTCCCGCACCTGCCCGGAATCCGGGTCCGCAATAAGGCTCTTCAGCTTGCATCTTCGACACGGACATCTTATCTCCGTCTCGTTCTTTTGAAGCATCTCGGCCTTCGCAGACCTCAAAAACCTATTCACGATGCCTTCGGTCATCGTGCGCACCATGGTCGCCTGCGGGGTAGAGCAAAACGATATTTTAGAACCAAGAAAAAATTTGCCATGACTTTCCCTAAAAATAGGACAAAAAAGAATGCTTAATGCCAAAATTCTCACCGAAACGGAAATGAATCAACATTCCGGGAAAATATTGGCAACTATCGCATTTCAAATACCGGTACACCTCCAAACACAAACACATATGCAACACAACAAACATATGCAACACCACGAACATACATAGATCTAGCTAGGCCATAAAAAGTGCATGTGCACATTGTTGTATGGAGAACAACATAAATATAGCTTCCCCCCTTACTTACCTATCAAAACAAGGTAATTTAACCACTTAATTTGAATGAATATATGGTGGAAATGAGGTGAAAAAGAGGAGGGACCCGAGAGGAGGAGGAGGTGGAGAGAATGAAGTGGGGGAGAAAGTGAGTGTGGGTAGGAGAGAGGCTGTCCAAAATATCTTGTTGCTGCCCACTTACTAATGGCGCACCCACAATAAATGCGCCATTAGTAATCAAGGTTACTAATGGCGCATTTATAGTAGGTGCACCATTACTAGTTTTGCAAAAAAAACATACTAATGGCGCACTGTCGCACAGTGCGCCATTACTAGTTTAAACTAGTAATGGCGCACTGTGTGACAGTGCGCCATTAGTAGTTTTGTAAAAAAAGAATAAAAAATATCATAAAAAAAGAACATTAATGGCGCACTTTACTGCTGGTGCGCCATTACTAGTTACAACTAGTAATGGCGCACTTTGTTCCGATGCGCCATTAGTATGTTTGGACAGGCGCACTAGTTCAAAAAAAACTTTTTGATACTAATGGCGCACGCTGGGCCTGGTGCGCCATTAGTAGTTTGAGCTCTAATGGCGTATCTATTGTTGGTGCTCCATTACTATATACTAATGGCGCACTGCTTGTCTGGTGCGCCATTAGTATCAGTTCCATCTATAGCCCTTTTCCTAGTAGTGGGGGCGTCGGGGGAGCAAGAAGTGGCCCACGAGGGTGGGGGCGCGCCCCTGCCCTTGTGGCCACCTCCTTCGCTTCCTGGCGTGTACTCCAAGTCTTCTCTATTGATATTGTTCCAAAAATAACTCTCCCAAAGGTTTCATTCCGTTTGGACACCGTTTGATATTCCTTTTGTGTGAAACACTGAAATAGACAAAAAACAACAATTTGCTCTGGGCCTTGGGTTAGTAGGTTAGTCCCAAAAATAATATAAAAGAGTATAATAAATCCCATTAAACATACAAAACATAATATATAATAGCATGGAAGAATAAAAAATTATAGATACGTTGGAGACGTATCAAGCATCCCCAAGCTTAATTAATGCTCGTCCTCGAGTAGGTAAGTGATAAAATCAGAATTTTTGATGTGGAATGCTAACTAACATAATTCCCAATGTAATTTTCTTTATTGTGGCATGAATGTTCAGATCCGAAAGATTCAAGACAAAAGTCTATATTGACATAAGAATAGTAATACTTCAAGCATACTAACAAAGCAATCATGTCTTCTCAAAATAACATGGCCAAAGAAAGTTCATCCCTACAAAATCATATAGTTTGGCTATGCTCCATCTTCGTCACACAAAATACTCAAATCATGCACAACCCCGGTTTCAGCAAAGCAATTGTTTCATACTTAAATTTTTTCAAACTTTTTCAACTTCCATGCAATACATGAGCGTGAGCGATGCATATAGCACTATAGGTGGAATAGAGTGGTGGTTGTGGAGAAGACAAAAGAGGAAGACGGTCTCACATTGACTAGGCGTATCAACGGGCTATGGAGATGCCCATCAATAGATATCAATGTGAGTGAGTAGAAATTGCCATGCAATGGATGCACTAGAGCTATAAATGTATGAAACCTCAACAAAAGAAACTAAGTGGGTGTGCATCCAACTTGCTTGCTCACGAAGACCTAGGGCATTTGAGGAAGCCCATCGTTGGAATATACAAGCCAAGTTCTATAACGAAAATTTCTAGTAGTATATGAAAGTGACTAAACAAGAGACTCTCTATCATGAAGATCATGGTGCTACTTTGAAGCACAAGTGTGGAAAAATATAGTAGCATTGTCCCCTTTTTCTTTTTCTTTTCTTTTTTTGGGCATTTTCTTTTTTTCTTTGGCCTTTCTTCTTTTTTTTCTTCGGGACAATGTTCTAATAATGGTGATCATCACACTTCTATTGATTCACAACTCGATACTAGAACAAAGTATGACTCTATATGAATGCCTCCGGCGGTGTACCGGGATGTGCAATGAATCAAGAATGACATGTATGAAAGGTTATGCATGGTGGCCTAGCCACAAATACGATGTCAACTACATGATCATGCAAGGCAATATGACAATGATGAAGCGTGTCATAGTAAACAGAATGGTGGAAAGTTGCATGGCAATATATCTGGGAATGGCTATGGAAATGTCATGATAGGTAGGTATGGTGGCTGTTTTGAGGAAGGTATATGGTGGGTGTATGGTACCGGCGAAAGTTTCGTGGTACAAGAGAGGCTAGCAGTGGTGGAAGGGTGAGAGTGCGTATACTTCATGGACTCAACATTAGTCACAAAGAACTCACATACTTATTGCAAAAATCTACAAGTCATCAAAACAAAGTACTACACGCATGCTCCTAGGGGAAGGGTTGGTAGGAGTTAACCATCGCGCGATCCCGACCTCCAGACAAAGGATGACACTCAATGAAATACCGCATGCTTCAAATTTGTCACACAACGGTTACCATATGTGCATGCTACGGGACTTGGAAACCTCAACACAAGTATTTATCAAATTCACAACTACTCTACTAGCATGACTCTAATATCACCATCCTCATATCTCAAAACAATCATCAAGTATCAAACTTCTCATAGTATTCAATGCACTTTATATGAAAGTTTTTACTATACCCATCATGGATGCCTATCATATTAGGACTAGTTTTATAACCAAAGCACATTACCATGCTGTTCTAAAAGACTCTCAAAATAATATAAGTGAAGCATGAGAGATCAATAATTTCTACAAAATAAAACCACCATCGTGCTCTAAAAGATATAAGTGAAGCACTAGAGCAAAACTATCTAGCTCAAAAGATATAAGTGAAGCACATAGAGTATTCTAATAAATTCTAAATCATGTGTATCTCCCTCAAAAGGTGTGTCCAGCAAGGATGATTGTGGTAAACTAAAAAGCAAAGAATCAAATCATACATGACGCTCCAAGCAAAACACATATCATGTGGTGAATAAAAATATAGTCTCAAGTAAAGTTACTGATAGAGGAAGACGAAAGAGGGGATGCCTTCCCGGAGCATCCCCAAGCTTAGGCTTTTGGTTGTCCTGTAATTTTACCTTGGGGTGCCTTGGGCATCCCCAAGCTTAGGCTCTTGCCACTCTTTGTTCCATAATCCATCAAATCCTTACCCAAAATTTGAAAACTTCACAACACAAAACTTAGCCAAAAATCTCGTGAGCTCTGTTAGGATAAGAAAACAAACCACCACTCAAAGGTACTGTAATGAACTCACTCTTTTTTTATATTGGTGTTAAACCTACTGTATTCCAACTTCTCTATGATTCATACCCCCCGATACTACTCATAGATTCATCAAAATAAGCAAACAACACATGAAAAACAGAATCTATCAAAAACAGAACAGTCTGTAGCAATCTGTAACTTTCGAATACTTTTGTAACTCTAAAAAAATTGAAATGAATTGGGGGACGTGAGGAATTTGTCTACTAATCATCTGCAAAAAGAATAAACTAAAAATCACTCTCTAGTAAAAAATGGTAGCTAATCTCATGAGCGCTAAAGTTTCCGTTTTTTACATCATGATCGCATAAACTTCACCCAAGTCTTCCCAAAGGTTCTACTTGGCACTAACACTAATTAAAACACAAAACCACATCTAAACAGAAGCTAGATGCAATATTTATTCCTAAACAGAAGCAAAATCAAAGAAAATAAAATTGGGTTGCCACCCAACAAGCACTATCGTTTAACGCCCCTAGCTAGGCATTGATAATTTTAATGATGCCCACATGAAAGACAAGGATTGAAGCACAAAGAGAGCATCATATAGCATGTGAAAATTACATATAGTTCTAACATACTTCATATCCATAGGCATTTTATAGGAAAACAAATTAGCAAGACAAGCAAGATCTAACATATGGAAGGAAGAAGAAAGAAACAAGATCAATCTCAACATGAAAAGAGGAAATTTAGTAACATGAAGATTTCTACAACCATATTTTCCTCTCTCATAATAATTGCATGTAGGATCATAAGCAAATTCAACAATATAGCTATCACAAAACATATTCTCAACACGATCCACATGCATGCGAAGTTGACAGTCTTCCAAAATAGTGGGATTAACATTAACTAAAGTCATGACCTCTCCAAACCCACTTTTATCAAAAAATTCATCAGATTGAACCTTCTCCAAATATGTGGGATATTGTGTTGACACTCTTCAAAACCCACTTTCAATATTATTGCAAACATTATTATCAATCTCATATATATCATGGGGCTTAAATAAATTTTCAAGATCATAAGAAGAATCACCCCAATCATGATCACTACAACAAATAGTAGTCATAGCAAAACTAGCATCCCCAAGCTTGAGGTTTTGCATATCATTAACACAATTGACATTAAGAGAATTTATAATAACATCATTGCAATCATGCTTTTCATCGAAGGAAGTATCAAGTATGGGTGCAATAGCAACGATCTCATGTTTAACATAAGGAACTATAGCAAATTCATCTTCATAAATATTGGCATCATGGCCACAAGAATAGCAAGCGTCATATTCATCAAGGGATATTTCAATCGAATCATCGGAATCATAATTATCTATAGATTCATGCATATCATTATTTTCTTCCAAAGCAGCGGTCATTCTTTCAACAAATTCTTTGACAGAGGCATTATGAGCATAGTTTTCATAGAAATATTTAAGTATGTCAAAATTTTCAGATTCGTAGAGAGTAATATCATGCTTTTCAATCAAAGAAGCAACTTCATAAGCACCCTTAAAAGCAACAAATTCTTCAGTTTGTTCGATATCGTAGTAACTATAAACACCCTTTGCATAAGAAGGTAAGATTTCATTATCATTAAACTCACATAGGTAGGGTAGGTGTTTTTTAGGGTTCTTAGAGCAACAAGTAAAATAATAAATTTCACAAAGATTCCAAGCATAACACAGCAATCTGTTTATTTGATCCCATAAGAGTCTCCCTTTTCAGACAAACGGGGACGCACAAAATGAGCATGCTCATCTAAAGATTTCCCATCAACTAGGCTAGTTGGGGTTTCAGCACGAGCACATAAGGATCGAAGATGATCCAAGTAGAACACTTTAAGTGTTGGGAAACGTAGTATTTTCAAAATTTTCCTACGATCACGCAAGATCTATCTACTAGATGCATAGCAACGAGATGGGAGAGTGTGTCTACGTACCCTCGTAGACCGAAAGCGGAAGCGTTTATCAACGCGGTTGATGTAGTCGTGCACCTTCACGATCCGTCCCGATCTAGTACCGAACGTACGGCACCTCCGCGTTCAGCACACGTTCAGCTCGATGACGTCCTCGCCTTCTTGATCCAGCAAGATGGGTGAAGTAGTAGATGAGTTCCGGCAGCACGACGGCGTGGTGACGGTTGTTGATGAAGAACAATCTCTGCAGGGCTTCGCCAAGCACTACAGAAACTAGACGGAGGATAAACTAGAGGGTCGGGGTAGCCGGCACACGGCTTGGTGTATCTTGATGTGTCTTGGGTGCTAACCCTACCCCTCTATTTATATGTTGAGCCTTGGGGTCGAAACTTGGAGTAAAAGCCTTCACAAAGTCGGTTTCACCCGAAAGGCAAGAGTCCTTCTCGGACTCCAGGGCCAGACGCCAGGGTTCCCGGCGTCTGGACCCAGACGCCAGGGACCCTGGCGTCTGGCCCTTGGACTCCGCAAAACTTCCTTTTGCGCCTTCCAAAAACCTTGTGTGCTTTCCCTTTTGGCCCAAATAAAGTGTTCTCGTACCCAAACACTTCGGGAAACATCCGGAACCCCTTCCGGAGGTCAAATACTATTATCCCATATATTAATCTTTATCTCCGGACCATTCCGGAGTTCCTCGTCATGTTCGTGATCTCATCCGGGACTCCGAACAACATTCGGTCACCAACATACATAACTCATTCAATACTGTATCGTCAACGAAACGTTAAGCGTGCGGACCCTACGGGTTCGAGAACTATGTAGACATGACCGAGACACTTCTCTGGTCAATAACCAATAGCGGAACCTGGATGCCCATATTGGCTCCTACATATTCTACGAAGATCTTTATCGGTCGACCGCATAACAACATACGTTATTCCCTTTGTCATCGGTATGTTACTTTCCCGAGATTCGATCGTCGGTATCATCATACCTAGTTCAATCTCGTTACCGGCAAGTCTCTTTACTCGTTCCGTAATACATCATCTCGTGACTAACTCATTAGTCATTTGCTTGCAAGGCTTATTATAATGTGCATTACCGAGAGGGCCCAGAGATACCTCTCCGACAATCGGAGTGACAAATCCTAATCTCGAAATACGCCAACCCAACAAGTACCTTCGGAGACACCTGTAGAGCACCTTTATAATCACCCAGTTACGTTGTGACGTTTGGTAGCACACAAAGTGTTCCTCCGGTAAACGGGAGTTGCATAATCTCATGGTCATAGGAACATGTATAAGTCATGAAGAAAGCAATAGCAACATACTAAACGATCAAGTTGCTAAGCTAACGGATGGGTCTTGTCCATCACATCATTCTCCTAATGATGTGATCCCATTGATCAAATGACAACTCATGTCTATGGTTAAGAAACATAACCATCTTTGATCAATGAGCTAGTCTAGTAGAGGCATACTAGGGACACTCTGTTTTGTCTATGTATTCACACATGTACTAAGTTTCCGGTTAATACAATTCTAGCATGAATAAAAGACATTTATCATGATATAAGGAAATATAAAATAACAACTTTATTATTGCCTCTAGGGCATATTTCCTTCATTAAGTGGATCCATATCAATAGCTTTTTAACAAGCAAAGATGCAAGCAAATAGAAGGCACATGGCAACACAAGCAAACAAAAAGGCAAGCGGAAAAGGGTAAATAAAACGGCAAAGGTGAAGTGGGATAGAGGAAAACGAGAGGCAAATAATTTAATGCGAGGGATAGCAGTTTGTGATAGGTACTTGGTATATGACTTTTGCGTAGATCTCCCCGGTAACGGCGCCGGAAATTCTTCTTGCTACTTCTCGAGCTTGTGTTGTATTCCCTCGAAGAGGAAAGGGTGATGCAGCACAGTAGAGTAAGTATTTCCCTCGGTTTTTGAGAACCAAGGTATCAATCCAGTAGGAGACCACGCGCGAGTCCCTCGCACCTGCACAAGCAAATAAGAACCTCGCAACCAACGCAATAAAACGGATTGTCAATCCCTTCTCGGTCACTTACGAGAGTGAGATCTGATTAGATATGATAAGATGATATTTTTGTTATAGAGATTGAAAGTAAATAATGCAAAGTAAAGTAAATAGTTGATGGAAGATTAATATGATGAGAATAGACCCGGGGGCCATAGGTTCCACTAGTGGCTTCTCTCATGATAGCAGATTTCTACGGTGGGTGAACAAATTACTATCGAGCAATTGATAGAAGAGCGCATAGTTATGAGAATATCTAGGCATGATCATTGTATATAGGCATCACGTCCGTGACAAGTAGACCGAAATGAGTCTGCATCTACTACTATTACTCCACACATCAACCGCTATCCAGCATGCATCTAGATTATTAAGTTCTTAAGAACAGAGTAACGCCTTAAGCAAGATGACATGATGTAGAGGGATAAACTCAAGCAATATGATATAATCCCCATCTTTTTATCCTCGATGGCAACAATACGATACGTGCCTTGTTGCACATGTTGTCACTGGGAAAGGACACCGCAAGATTGAACCCAAAGCCAAGCACTTCTCCCATTGCAAGAACTATAGATCTAGTAGGCCAAACCAAACCGATAATTCGAAGAAACTTGCAAGGATATTGAAATCATGCATAAAAGATTTTAAAAAAGAATCCAATATTGTTCATACATAATCTTGATCATAAACCCACAATTCATCGGATCTCGACAAACACACCACAAAAAGATTACATCGAATAGATCTCCTCGAAGATCGAGGATAACTTTGTATTGAGATCCAAAGATAGAGAAGAAGCCATCTAGCTAATAACTATGGACCCGAAGGTTTGTGGTAAACTACTCACAACTCATCGGAGAGGCTATGGTGTTGATGTAGAAGCCCTCCGTGATCGATGCCCCCTCCGACGAAGCTCCGGAACAGGCCCCAAGATGGGATCTCATGGATACAGAAGGTTGCAGCGGTGGAATTAGGGTTTCGTCGATTGCCTCGATGTTTTCAGGGTATGGGAGTATATATAGGCTGAAGAGGGGCATTGGGGGAGCAACAGGTGGCCCACGAGGGTGGGGGCGCGCCTATCCCCCTGGGTGCGCCCCTGCCCTTGTGGCCACCTCCTTCGCTTCCTAGCATGTACTCCAAGTCTTCTGTATTGATACTGTTACAAATATAACTCCCCCAAAGGTTTCATTCCGTTTGGACTCCGTTCGATATTCCTTTTCTGTGAAACACTGAAATAGGCAAAAAAAACAGCAATTTGCACTGGGGCTTGGGTTAGTAGGTTAGTCCCAAAAATAATATAAAAGAGTATAATAAATCCCATTAAACATACAAAACATAATATATAATAGCATGGAACAATAAAAAATTATAGATACGTTGGAGACATATGAAGCATCCCAAGCTTAATTCCTGCTCGTCCTCGAGTAGGTAAATGATAAAATTAGAATTTTTGATGTGGAATGCTAACTAACATAATTCCCAATGTAATTTTCTTTATTGTGGCATGAATGTTCAGATCCGAAAGATTCAAGACAAAAGTCTATATTGACATAAGAATAGTAATACTTCAAGCATACTAACAAAGCAATCATGTCTTCTCAAAATAACATGGCCAAAGAAAGTTCATCCCTACAAAATCATATAGTTTGCCTATGCTCCATCTTCGTCACACAAAATACTCAAATCATGCACAACCCCGGTTTCAGCAAAGCAATTGTTTCATACTTAATTTTTTTTTAACTTTTTCAACTTTCACGCAATACATGAGCGTGAGCGATGCATATAGCACTATAGGTGGAATAGAGTGGTGGTTGTGGAGAAGACAAAGAGGGAGATGGTCTCACATTGACTAGGCGTATCAATGGGCTATGGAGATGCCCATCAATAGATATCAATGTGAGTGAGTAGGAATTGCCATGCAATGGATGCACTAGAGCTATAAATGTATGAAAGCTCAACAAAAGAAACTAAATGGGTGTGCATCCAACTTGCTTGCTCACGAAGACCTAGGGCATTTGAGGAAGCCCATCGTTTAAATATATAAGCCAAGTTCTATAATGAAAATTCCCACTAGTATATGAAAGTGACTAAACAAGAGACTCTCTATCATGAAGATCATGGTGCTACTTTGAAACACAAGTGTGGAAAAAGATAGTAGCATTGTCCCCTTTTTTTATTCTTTGTTTCTTTTTTTGGGATTTTTTTTTTCTTTGGCCATTCTTCTTTCTTTTCAGTACAATGCTCTAATAATGATGATCATCACACTTCTATTGATTCACAACTCGATATTACAACTCGATACTAGAACCAAGTATGACTCTATATGAATGCATCCGGCGGTGTACCGGGATGTGCAATGAATCAAGAATGACATGTATGAAAGGTTATGCATGGCGGCCTAGCCACAAATACGATGTCAACTACATGATCATGCAAGGCAATATGACAATGATGAAGCGTGTCATAGTAAACAGAACGGTGGAAAGTTGCATGGCAACATATCTCGGAATGGCTATGGAAATGCCATGATAGGTAGGTATGGTAGCTGTTTTGAGGAAGGTATATGGTGGGTGTATGGTACCGGCGAAAGTTACGCGGTACAAGAGAGGCTAGCAATGGTGGAAGGGTGAGAGTGTGTATAATCCATGGACTCAACATTAGTCATAAAGAACTCACATACTTATTGCAAAAACCTAAAAGTCATGAAAACAAAGTACTACACGCATGCTCCTAGGGGAAGGGTTGGTAGGAGTTAACCATCGCGCGATCCCGACCTCCACACAGAGGATGACACTCAATGAAATACCTCATGCTTCAAATCTATCACATAACGGTTACCATATGTGCATGCTACTTGACTTGGAAAACTCAACACAAGTATTTCTCAAATTCACAACTACTCTACTAGCATGACTCTAATATCACCATCCTCATATCTCAAAACAATCATCAAGTATCAAACTTCTCATGGTATTCAATGCACTTTATATGAAAGTTTTTACTACACCCATCTTGGATGCCTATCATACTAGGACTAGTTTTATAACCAAAGCACTTTACCATGCTGTTCTAAAAGACTATCAAAATAACATAAGTGAATCATGAGAGATCAATAATTTCTACAAAATAAAACCACCATCGTGCTCTAAAAGATATAAGTGAAGCACTAGAGCAAAACTATCTAGCTCAAAAGATATAAGTGAAGCACATAGACTATTCTAATAAATTCTAAATCATGTGTATTTCCCTCAAAAGGTCTGTCCATCAAGAATGATTGTGGTAAACTAAAAAGCGAATACTCAAATCATACATGACGCTCCAAGCAAAATACATATCATGTGGTGAATAAAAATATAGTCTCAAGTAAAGTTACCGATAGACGAAGACGAAAGAGGGGATGCCTTCCCGGGGCATCACCAAGCTTAGGATTTTGGTTGTCCTTTAATTTTACCTTGGGGTGCCTTGGGCATCCCCAAGCTTAGGCTCTTTCCACTCTTTGTTCCATAGTTCATCAAATCCTTACCCAAAATTTGAAAACTTCACAACACAAAACTTAGCCAAAAATCTCGTGAGCTCTGTTAGGATAAGAAAACAAACCGCCACTCAAAGGTACTGTAATGAACTCATTCTTTGTTTATATTGGTGTTAAACCTACTGTATTCCAACTTCTCTA
>LR738714.1:483509569-483557439 GCA_902687465.1 Secale cereale
GCTACTCATAGATTCATCAAAATAAGCAAACAACACACGAAAAACAGAATTTGTCAAAAACAGAACAGTCTGTAGCAATCTGTAACTTTCGAATACTTCTGTAACTCTAAAAAAATTGAAATGAATTGGTGGACGTGAGGAATTTGTCTATTAATCATCTGCAAAAAGAATAAACTAAATAGCACTCTCCAGTAAAAAATGGTAGCTAATCTCATGAGCGCTAAAGTTTCCGCTTTTTACAACATGATCGCATAAACTTCACCCAATTCTTCCCAAAGGTTCTACTTGGCACTAACACTAATTAAAACACAAAACCACATCTAAACAGAAGCTAGATGCAATATTTATTCCTAAACAGAAGCAAAATCAAAGAAAATAAAATTGGGTTGCCTCCCAACAAGCACTATCGTTTAACGCCCCTAGCTAGGCATTGATAATTTTAATGATGCCCACATGAAAGACAAGGATTGAAGCAAAAAGAGAGCATCATATCACATGTGAAAATTACATATAATTCTAACATACTTCCTATCCATAGGCATTTTATAGGGAAAAAATTAGCAAGACAAGCAAGATCTAACATATGCAAGGAAGAAGAAAGAAACAAGATCAATCTCATCATGAAGAGAGGTAATTTAGTCACATGAAGATTTCTACAACCATATTTTCCTCTGTCATAATAGTTGCATGTAGGATCATAAGCAAATTCAACAATATAGCTATCACAAAACATATTCTCGACATGATCCACATGCATGCAAAGTTGATAGTCTTCCAAAATAGTGGGATTAACATTAACTAAAGTCATGACCTCTCCAAACCCACTTTTATCAAAAATTTCATAAGATTGAACCTTCTTCAAATATGTGGGATCTAAAGTTGACACTCTTCCAAACCCACTTTCAATATTATTGCAAACATTATTATCAATCTCATATATATCATGGGGCTTAAATAAATTTTCAAGATCATAAGAAGAATCACCCCAATCATGATCACTGCAACAAATACTAGTCATAGCAAAACTAGCATCCCCAAGCTTGAGGTTTTGCATATCATTAACACAATTGACATTAAGAGAATTTATAATAACATCATTGCAATCATGCTTTTCATCGAAGGAACTATCAAGTATGGGTGCAATAGCAATAATCTCATGTTTAACATAAGGAACTATAGCAAATTCATCTTGATAAATATTGGCATCATGGCCACAAGAATAGCAAGTGTCATGTTCATCAAGGGATATTTCAATAGAATCATCGGAATCAGAATTATCTATAGATTCATGCATATCATTATTTTCTTCCAAAGCAGCGGTCATTCTTTCAATAAATTCTTTGACATAGGCACTATGAGCATAGTTTTCATAGAAATATTTAAGTATGTCAAAATTTTCAGATTCGTAGAGAGTAATATCATACTTTTCAATCAAAGAAGCAACTTCATAAGCACCCTTAAAAGCAAAAAAATCTTCAGTTTCTTCGATATCGTAGTAACTATAAACACCCTTTGCATAAAAAGACAAGATTTCATTATCATTAAACTCACATAGGTAGGGGAGGTGTTTTTTAGGGTTCTTAGAGCAACAAGTAAAATCATAAATTTCACAAAGATTCCAAGCATAAGACAACAATCTGTTTATTTGATCCCATAAGAGTCTCCCCTTTTCAGACAAACGGTGACGCACAAAATGAGCATGCTCATCTAAAGATTTCCCATCAACTAGGCTAGTTGGGGTTTCAGCACGAGCGCATAAGGATCGAAGATGATCCAAGTAGAACACTTTAAGTGGATCCATATCAATAGTTTTTTAACAAGCAAAGATGCAAGCAAATAGAAGGCACATGGCAACACAAGCAAACAAAAAGGCGAGCTGAAAAAAGGGTGAATATAATGGCAAAGGTGAAGTGGGGGAGAGGAAAACGAGAGGCAAATAATGTAATGCGAGGGATAAGAGTTTGTGATAGGTACTTCATATGTGAATTTTGCGTAGATCTCCCTGGTAACGGTGCCAGAAATTCTTCTTGCTACTTCTCGAGCTTGTGTTGTATTCCCTCGAAGAGGAAAGGGTGATGCAGCACAGTAGCGTAAGTATTTCCCTCGGTTTTCAAGAACCAAGGTATCAATCCAGTAGGAGACCACACGCGAGTCCCTCGCACCTTCACAAACAAATAAGAACCTCGCAGCCAACGCGATTAAAGGGATTGTCAATCCCTTCTCGGTCACTTACGAGAGTGAGATCTGATAGATATGATAAGATGATAATTTTGGTATAGAGATTGAAAGTAAATAATGTAAAGTAAAGTAAATAGTTGATGGAAGATTAATATGATGAGAATAGACGCTGGGGCCATAGGTTTCACTAGTGGCTTCTCTCATGATAGCAGATTTCTACGGTGGGTGAACAAATTACTATCGAGCAATTGATAGAAGAGCACATAGTTATGAGAATATCTAGGCATGATCATTGTATATAGCCATCACGTCCGTGAAAAGTAGACCGAAACGATTCTGCATCTACTACTATTACTCCACACATCGACCGCTATCCAGCATGCATCTAGAGTATTATGTTCATAAGAACATAGTAACGCCTTAAGCAAGATGACATGATGTAGAGGGATAAACTCAAGAAATACGATATAAACCCCATCTTTTTATCCTCGATGGCAACAATACAATACGTGCCTTGTTGCGCCTGCTGTCACTCGGAAAGGACACCGCAAGATTGAACCCAAAGCCAAGCACTTCTCCCATTGCAAGAACTATGCATCTAGTAGGCCAAACCAAACCAATAATTCGAAGAGACTTGCAAGGATATTTAAATCATGCATAAAAGATTTCAGAAAAGAATCCAATATTGTTCATACATAATCTTGATCATAAACCCACAATTCATCGGATCTCGACAAACACACCGCAAAAAGATTACATCGAATAGATCTCCTCGAAGATCGAGGAGAACTTTGTATTGAGATCCAAAGAGAGAGAAGAAGCCATCTAGCTAATAACTATGGACCCGAAGGTCTGTGGTAAACTACTCACAACTCATCGGAGAGGCTATGGTGTTGATGTAGAAGCCCTCAGTGATCGATGCCCCCTCCGGCGAAGCTCCGGAATAGGCCCCAAGATGGGATCTCATGGGTACAGAAGGTTGCGGCGGTGGAATTAGGGTTTCGTTGATTGCCTCGATGTTTTCAGGGTATGGGAGTATATATAGGTTGATGAGGGGCGTCGGGGGAGCAACAGGTGGCCCACGAGGGTGGGGGGCGCGCCTACCCCCCTGGGCGTGCCCCTGCCCTTGTGGCCACCTCCTTCGCTTCCTCGCGTGTACTCCAAGTCTTCTATGTTGATATTATTTCAAATATAACTCTCCCGAAGGTTTCATTCTGTTTGGACTCCATTTGATATTCCTTTTCTGCGAAACACTGAAATAGGCAAAAAAAACAGCAATTTGCACTAGGCCTTGGGTTAGTAGGTTAGTCCCGAAAATAATATAAAAGTTAATAATAAAGCCCATTAAACATCCAAAATGGAATATATAATAGCATGGAACAATAAAAAATTATAGATACGTTGGAGACGTATCAATGAGCCCCCACACCCCCACGCACGCGTGGATTAAAAAAGGACGCTTCTACTAGCTGGCGCGTCGGCCCGGTGTCCGTGGCCACTATTAATATGATCGTGTTCTGTCGTTGGCCAGCCGCCATGCGGGGTCACGGCGGACACCATGCGGACGCTCAGCGCGTTTGCACCGATGCATTTCAGGCCCAAATTTGGGCCTGAAATGGATCAGACGCATTTTCTGAAAAGGTCGGCACGTTAGGCCACTAGTTTTGTCCGCGGTGGCCAAAATGGACGTGAGTGGGCGAAATGGATCGGCGCATTCGAGTTGCTCTTAGAGCATCTACAACCGTGCATCTCAAACCTTTCTCATAAGCCCGGTCGGATGGCTTGGTCAGTGACCGGCCAAAAAATGACCTAGCTAGGCGCCTCAAACCCTTGTCAAACGTTCTAAACTAACCGACACCCCTCATATCCAACTCAAATATGGAGCGGGTACGGGAAGGCCCCGGCGTGCCAAGGTGCGTTCGCCACGTTGGACTCCGCCAACGCTGGCCCACCCACCCCCACATATATTCCACCTAATCCACTCATTGGACCAAAACCCTAGCCACTCCCCTCCGCCTTCCAAGATCCCGTACGATGATCTCCAGCCTTCTCTGGCATGGCAGATAATGGATCTAATGGCGATCAGTACAGATCCGTCGACTAGGGTGTCGTCCCATGCGGTTTGGAGGAAGCAATGGCCGTCCGCATTGCACCCCGCCGCTCCAGAGAGGACATTGCCCACCCGATGGGGGATCTATCTTGCATGAGTCCACTGCGTTGGCCCATCGGGAGCCTGGATCCTCCGGCGCGGGATCATCGTGGTCCACTCGGGAGCCTTCCAATCTTCTTTCCCCATCACCGGCTCACCGGGTTGAGTCCTACCGAGACCGGTATGCCCACTATGGGAAGGAAAGGATGAGGGCGGGCGAGGCCCGCCTCGCTGCCGACATGGCGGCGGTGTGGGCGGCCGCAGAGGAGGAAGCCATCCACATCCACATTGTAAAGAAGCGGCAGCGGAGGAACACACGCGCCCTCGCCGGAGAGTAGAATAGGGTTGTTCGTGCCATGGCCAGACTCCCCCTCCCCAAGGAGGAGAAGGAGGACAACGATGGGTCAGACAGCTCCAATGATAAGTAGACTCGGCTTGATTTGCACTGCGTCTTCGACCTATACTTCCGCGAGAAGGATGGCAAGGGTGTCGGGTAGGCAAGGCAGCCATGGATGATCTTTTGCATAGCTAGCATGTAGGTTAAACATGCCAAATTTTGATAGTCCAATGACATGTCCTGATGTAGTAGGCGGATGATGTGTGTAATGCATCATTATGTAGTTGCATGGTTTTGTATGGAATTGAGATTTGTCAATTCAGGTGTTCGGTTGTGAGAAGGGAAATTTAAGGTGTAATTGATCAGTGTCAGCGGACGCGTCTGAACCCATGCACGGATGTTTAAGGGGACAGATTTTCCAAATCCAAATGTACATGCTCTTATAAGGCTCGCGTGATGGCGTATCAGGAAGAGATTTTTAGCGCACACATGTACGGTCTACTCCCTCAACTTTTTACTTAAAGAAATAATATATTTTCCCCAGGAAAAAACGATAAAGTTTATCCTAAAAATTGATGTTAAATGCTAACATCTCAAATTTAAGTATGCTCACTCAAATCTATATTAATTATCGCTTCACTTAGACTAGAGGCTAACGCGCACCTTGTCGTTCTTCACTCATGAAATTTACCTTTTTATGTCTATAGATTATTATGATTGATTGTTTTGTTTTGATTTCATTTGTGTTGGATTTTTGTTTTAAATTTTATTGGTGGTGTTATATTGTTCATATATCGTGTTGGTTGCTGTTGGAGTTCTTTTAAGAGAAGAGAGTTATTTGGTGGGTGATTTTGAATTCTTTGCACGTTTTGGCCTTGGTGTCTGCCCGATGATGATTGTTTGAACCTCTTAGGAGTTGGAGTAAATTGCACAGAAGTACCACGACTGAGGCATTGGAAGCAGATTGGTACCGAGAATGGTAATTTTTTCATGGCAGTACCAACTTTGGGGCATGCCGTTGCAAAAGAGGCTAAAAGCGTTGTTTATACGTATTGACAGTTAAACTAACGGGTTGGGCCCACCAGTCAGACACCACGCTGGCCAGTGAGCGCGTGCCCGCGCGCTGACTCGGACGAGGCCAGGTCGAACTGCTTATGGGCGGCTGGTACGGTCGAGCCAGGCCCCGACCCTACTATGTCTTCTTCCTCCTCCTCTCTGCCTCGTCGTTGGTTGGTCCCTCGTCGCCGCCTGCGCCCCCCCCCCCTCGCCCGCCCCGCCGGCCGTCATGGCTCGAACCACTTAGCGCTCTCCTCTCGCGCCATCCTCTCCCCCGCGGGTGCTACTCCCTCCCCTCGCGCCCTCCTCTCCCCCGCAGCTGTTCTGCTATAGGAGACGATGGCGTCAATGACTCCGGCAGGCAGCAAGGGGCGGGGCAATGATGGCGGCAGCGGCGGTGACCACCCCTGCTTAGGCGTCGACGGCATTGGCGGCTACTCCACCTCAGACTACAGTACCGACGACGACGATTTTGCGGAGCCGGCGTTGTCGATGGAGCAAAGGTTGCAGTTGGCGCGTATTTGGGTGGCCAACCCTAGCACCGCCCATCACTGGACTCATGGAATCGGCGGTGTGCTATAAGTTCTCCACTATTCCATGTTAGCTAACTCAAATTGGGGATTAGGGCTAGGGTTTACTGTACATTGTTTTTTCTTATTCCAAATTGAGATTAGATGTTAGCTAACTAGAGTGCAACATTATTATGTTAACCAGTTCTCTGAGATAGTTATTTAGACTTAGTTATTTACATTGTATACTATCAATATTCTGTTAACTAGAGCAGAGCAACATTTTTCTCAGTTTAGTTATAATATGTCTGATTTGTAGTAATTTTGTTTATTGGAATTGTTGACTAGTGCTAAGGGTAAATAGAAGCTTTGTTTATCTGTTAACTAAAACAATGCTTTGTTTATATGTTAACTAAAGAAGTGCTTAGATGTTAGTTAAATTGTTAAGCATTATTTTATGTTATTTCATTTTTGTAGTTTGTATGATGACATTGTGGATGTTAGGTTCCATTTTGATGCTTCAGAAATGTTTGAGCTGAAGCTCTGCAGTTCAGCTGTAACATTTCTGAATATGGTTGCAGTGATGAAAACCCAAGGATTTAGTGAATATGATCTGTTGTTACACATTGAGAATCCTGCCTTAGGGGAGAAAGGATTGGAGATGGTAGAGAGTAATGCTGAGTTGCAAATAAAAAAGAGGCAGGTTGAGGAGTGTAAGGTTATAAATTTGCTAGTGAGGGCCTGTCCACCTCCTTCCAGCTAGATTCAGAGGCAAGAACAGGAGCTATCCACAGTTGTTTTGGAAGAGCCTGTTTTATATGATCTTAGTGAGCCACCCATCTATGTTGTTGATCCAAAAGGAGTTGTCTTTGAAAGTCAGAGTAGCAGTTGCAGTGCAGCTCATGGTACTGGTGTTTGCACACAAGAGAGCAAGACTGTAAAAGGAAAGTTGAAAGCTGTTTTGGAACTAGAAGAAGAAGAGGGATATGAGGGTGGTGGTGGTTCTGCTTGTGAAGGTGAAGATGACAGTGATGGAGACCATTTTTATATGGGTGATGCTAATGACATAGAGATGGAAGAGGGGAAGAGACAGAGAGAGTATGATGACTTAGAAGAGGAAGAAACAGATGATGAAGAATCTGAGGAGGAAGAAGTTGTGCATTATGAGGGAGACACCGAGGTTGAGGAACTATTTCAAATGGATGGAGATGAGAAGGTTGTTTCACAGAATGAAGACACTATATTTCCAAATGAAGAGAAGAAGAAGAAGAAGAAGAAACAGAAGCTTCCAGTCAGGAGAGGGCCTACAACAAGGTCACATTCAAGTGTAGTTGAAGAGGAGGAGTCTGATTTCAAACCTTCATCTGATGAAGAAGAGAAATGGATGTTGAAGGAGGCTGATGATGATGGTTTTGAGCCAATGTCATTTGTGCTGCCAAAGAAAAGGAAGAGCAGGGCAAAGCAGAGGCCTCCTAGGAAATGGTACAATGAGAAAATGGAGCAACCACATGAGCAATTAAGTCTAAAGAACGGGGTGCTCATGGTAAGACAAGTCTTGCTGAAGATCAATCTCTTCGAAAGGAATGGTGCATTCAGGCGTCTTGAAGCACTTGCGGAGTTGTGACACGTGAAACACATCATGCACATTTGCAAAGTTGGAGGGAAGCTTGAGTTCGTAGGCTAGATCACCTCTCTTGCCAATTATCTTTAAAGGGCCCACGTATCTTGGCGCAAGCTTGCCCTTGATACCGAACCTCTGAGTGCCCTTCATGGGAGAAACACGGAGATAGACATGATCTCCAATGTCGAAAGCCAAGTCACGATGCTTGTCATCATAGTAGCTCTTTTGGCGCGATTGCGCGGCTTTTAGATTCTCATGTATGACTTTGCACATTTCTTCGGCTTCTGAGATCAAATCATTTCCAAGAAGTTGACGTTCACCAGTCTCGGACCAGTTGAGAGGGGTACGACACTTTCTGCCATAGAGAATTTCAAAGGGTAATTTGCCTGCACTTGCTAAGAAGCTGTTGTTGTAGGAGAATTAGGCAAATGGAAGGCAGTCTTTCCAATTCATACCGAAGGAGATTACACAATCCCTAAGCATATCTTCAAGAATTTGGTTCACTCTTTCGACTTGGCTACTAGTCTGAGGGTGAAAAGCTATGCTGAAGCAAATCTTGGTACCCATAGCTGATTGGAAAGAATCCCAGAATTTGGAAGTGAACAAGCTTCCATGATCTGAGGAGATTACTTGAGGGATACCATGCAAAGACACAATTCTGGAAGTATACAGCTCTGCCAGTTGTGATGTGTTGATGGATTCCTTGACTGGAAGGAAATGAGCCACTTTAGAGAGCTTATCAATCACCACAAGGATGGTGTCGTTTGCTTGCTTGGACTTGGGAAAACCGGTGATGAAATCCATCTCAATGTGATCAAATTTCCACTCGGGAATAGGTAGAGGTTGAACGAGTCCGGCTGGACATTGATGCTCTGCCTTCACTCTTCTGCAGACATCACACTCGTTCACGAATTGAGCAATTTCTCTTTTCATGTGAGTCCACCAATAGGATTGCTTGAGGTCATGGTACATCTTGGAGCTTCCTAGATGTATCGAGAGGAGTGAGTCATGTGCTTCATTCATTATGAGTTTCCTGAGATCACCTTTGGGAACCACAATTATGTGCTCAAAGAACAAAGTGTCTCTGTCATCAATGCGATAGCACTTGTACTTGGCAGTACCCTTGGCAATACCATGTTTCACCTTCTGCACTATAGCATCACTGAGTTGGGCCTCACGAATTTGATCTTCCAAGGTAGGAGCGACTTGAAGGTTGGCAAGAAATCCTTGCGGAACGACTTGGACGTTGAGCTTCGTGGATGATTCACAAAGTTCAGGTTGGAACGGTTTGAGGATGAGACTGTTGCAATAAGCCTTTCTGCTCAAGGCATCTGCAATGACATTGGCCTTGCCAGGAGTATACTCAATGCTTGGATCATACTCTTGAATCATTTCAACCCAACGAGTCTGGCGGAGGTTAAGGTTTGGTTGGGTGAAGATGTACTTCAGGCTCTTGTGATCGATGAAGATGTCCACTTTTCGGCCCAAAAAAAGGTGTCTCCGCGTGATCAAGGGATGAACAACTGCTGCTAGCTCAAGATCATGTGTGGGGTAATTCTTCTCATTTGGTTTAAGCTGACGTGAAGTGTATGCAATGATCTTCTTGTCTTGCATGAGAACACCGCCGAGACCTTGCAATGAAGCATCACATAACACTTCATAAGGCTTGGACTCATCCGGAGGAGTAAGTACCGGAGCAGAAACGAGATTCTCTTTGAGTGTATTGAATGCCACATCACAATCAGGAGTCCACGAGTACTTGACATTCTTTTGCAGCAGGTTGGACAGAGGCTTGGCAATCTTGGAGAAGTTCTCAACGAACCTTCTGCAATAGCTTGCGTGGCCGAGGAAACTTCGGAGTTGTTTGATATTCTGAGGAGATTCCCACTTCACAACAGCTTCGACCATCTCGGGGTTAACAGAAATGCCCTTAACAGAGATAATATGACCAAGATAGAGGACTTCATCAAGCCAGAATTCACACTTGGAGAACTTTGCATAAAAGCGGTGCTCACGGAGCCTGTCGAGAACCAAACGGAGGTGCTTGGCGTGGTCTTCTTTATTCTTAGAGAATACCAAGATGTCATCGAGGTACACGAGGACGAACTCATTAGTGTAGGGGTTGAATATGAAGTGCATCATCCGCGAGAAGGTGGGTGGAGCATTTGCAAGCCTAAAAGACATGACTGTGTACTCTTAGGAGCCGTAGCTTGTCCTGAATGCGGTCTTGGGAATATCCTCTTCACAGATACGAATCTGATGGTAGCCCATCCGGAGATCAAGCTTCGAGAAAATCTTGGCTCCTTTGAGCTGCTCGAACAGTTCATTGATATTGGGGAGAGGGTACTTATTCTTAATTGTCTTCTTGTTCAATGGCCGGTAATCAACACACAATCGTTCCGTACCATCCTTCTTCTTGACAAAAAGTACACCACAGCCCCAAGGAGAAGTACTTGGTCCGATCAGACCCAAGCGTTCTTGCTCATCGAGTTGTTTCTTTAGCTCCTTCAACTCTTTAGGAGAAAGCTTGTACGAACGCTGACTGGAAGCTCTTCAGGGAATACATCTTCATATTCACAAACCACCTGAATCTGGGATATAGCATTAATCTCACCCTTGTCATTGAGAGAGAATAGCCTGATTGTGTTATCTCGAGCTGTGAAGATAATCACGTCTTCGGAAGGATGAGTAAGATTCACCTCTTTGTTTGCACAATCAATAAGAGCGTCGTGCTTAGAGAGCCAATCCATCCTAAGAATAAGATCAATGTCTGAGTTGCCGAGAACAACTGGGGAAACCAGAAAACTATAATCGCCCATGTGAATACATATGTCCGGAGCCATCAAATTAGAAGTCATGTGTTTGCCCGGAGAAATAATTGATAACTCCTTTGGCAAAGCCACTGTGCCCACGTTCTGCTTAGATGCAAATGGATATAACATGAAGGAAAGTGATGCACCAGAATCAAACAAGACTTTTGTAGGTTTAGAGTTAACTGGAAGATTACCAATAATCACATTAGAAGAATTCTCTGCTTGAGCTGCATTCATCAGGTTCACTTTTGCATGATTGGGATTGTGCTTGACAGTAGCATTGTTGACAGGTGGAGGAGGCGGAAGGCGCCTCTGGTTGGTGCACTTGTTGGAATAGTGACCCTTCAGACCACATTTGTAGCAAGTGACCTCTGAAACTGGACGGGAAGGAGGAACGCTTGGTCTTGGAGCTTGGTACTGAGACTTGTTCTGGTTGCTTGGGTTGGGTGAGTGGTAAAATCCACGACCACCTGAGTGCTTATTCTGACTTGGAGGACAGAGCACTAGAGGAGGCGGGAGCCAGAACTTTTGTTGCTTGGTGACCACTTGAGAGGAAGAGGAGGAGTGAACAACATCTCTTATCCTCTTTTTGGAAGCTTCACATTTGAGCTGAGCTGCCTCTTGCTTGACAGCCATGTTGTAGAATTGATCAAATTCATCTGGCTCGAACAGCGTGAGTGCAAGTTGGAGTTCATCTTTCAGACCACCCCAGAACTGGTAGATTTTGCTCTTGGCATCGGGGATGTCTTGCTTCGCATAACGGGCAAGATTCTGGAACATGACATTGTACTGGTAGACAGACATGTTGCCTTGCTTCAAATTACGGAACTGCTCATGCATGCCTTTACTAACACTGGTAGGGATATGATGAGAACGGAAATCACGACAAAAGTCAGCCCAAGAGATCTCACGACCCGCTCTGGAGTCTTTGTACTGTTGCCACCAATCTGCAGTTTGGTCTTTGAGTTGGAAAGCAACAAACTTGACATAATCCTCAGGTCTGACGTTACTGCACTCAAAATGCTTCTTGATTTCTTTGATCCAATCTTCAGCATCTAGCGGATCAACACAGTAACTGAAAGACTTGGGTTGGTTTGCCGGGAATTGGTTGAGAGTCGCAAAGTGAGGTTGTTTGAACAGATTTCCTTGGCCTTGGTTCCCTTGATTCCCTTGATTTGCTTGGAAACTCTGCATCATCTGCATGAGTATCTGAGTGTTTTGATTGGTTGCCTGCATAATCTCTCTCCATTCCTCAGACGGAGGAGGAGGGGAAGGTGGACGCTCTTCTTCACCCTCTGGGTTCTGACTGGGAACTTTCTTAGGTGCCATCCTGAAGATGATGACAACTGTTAGCCATTGAAGGAAACAATAGATAAGCTGAATCAACGGCTATATATTTGCAACATATATTCTTCACAATGAACATCCGAACAAAATTGAACGAATGAATTCCATAGCTTAATGGTACATCAACTTGTTGAGAAGCCACTTGGGAGAACAAAATGATAGAATAAAACAACAAGGTAATAGATGGAACAAATACATAATAGAGGTTTCGTCCCACATGTTCGTGCTGATGCCCCATGGCATGTGTTACAAAGGGCCTTGCAATCCCCGGATCAGCATAGCCAAGGATCCTTTAAGATGCAACCCCCTAGTGTAACAACGCCCATGATAACCTCTCCACTAGATGTTGAACCCAACCTCATATCATGCACCCGTTGGAAGATTACCTAAGAGCTACTTGAATCCCACCTATTAATTCCCGAAGCTTTCCGGTTATGCAATCTGGTGTTGGGGATACAGGGGAAGCCCCGCATATCACACAACTAATAAATCCTATATCCAGTTGCATCCATCCGTCAACACATAACCAGGCACCTTCGGAAACCGTTTACCTCGGACCTTCAAAACGCATCCGCTATACTAGCTGTGGCAATACTCCCGAACTATCCCCCCAGTACTGGGTGACGTCGGGGTTATCTCACCACCAGACACGCATAGAAGAGTTTTGGATGTCGTCCGCCTCTGGTATTCTAGAACTGCAACGATAAAATTGTGACAACAACACCTCGGAGCTCAACTCCCCGGGACACTGCCACAACCCATAAATGACAGGAGGCACCAAGAACAATGTTCTTGTCACAAAGATATCGGAACAATCCAAACAATACCCGCGTGATCCTAGAAAAAATTTGGTGAAATTTGAGGATAGTGATGTTAAAACAACGTCAGGAATCCTTACCAGAGCGACGAAGGGGATGAGGAGTAAAAATAAATCCTACTCTGTGATATATATAGGACTCAAAACATTTTGCGTGTGTGCCTAGACTCAACCGTCAGCGGTTCGATCAATCAGGGGGCTCCTAGGGCGGAGAAGGCTCTGATACCAACTTGTAATGCCCAGGATGAGACTGTGACGCCCGGGTAATTAAGCTACAGTAATTCCATGCTAATGATGGCACATCACCCCAGTTACTGTTGTTAATCTCACGGTAGATCGAAAACTGATTCGAATTCAAATTTGAATTAAAGTCAAACGATAGAAGTTTATAAGCATTAAAACAAAAATGTTCGACTTATTGCAAATAATCTCTTGATAATGTTGGTGGTGAACCAAAATTTTGTAAATTGTTTAATTGACCTAAAATAAATAAAACCGTGGCCTAATTAATAATTTGATTGCATTTTAAATTGTAGAAGTTCTAAACTACTTTATTTTGATACCAAATTAATTATAGCAGTGGCCTAAGTCATAAAGGTATTGTAGATGCAAGCTTTGTATTTTATAAAACTATTTTCTTTTGAAAATAAAAGAAAACAGAAAAGTTAAAATTGCCAAATAAAAATAAAAGGGGACCCCGCCCTTTCCCTGTTCTAGTGGGCCTTGGCCCACCCGAGCCAACCCACGCCGCCGAGGGGATAAGACCAACCCCGCCCCTCGGCCTCGTCAGCACACCAGATCTTTCCCTCCCCCCTCGCTCGTTTCCCTCTTTCTCGCGCGCTCGCTCCTCCCCGCACGCTGCAGTCGCCGAGCACCCCGAGATCCCGTGGCCACCGTCGTTTCCTCGACTGCAGTTCGTGCCCACAAGCTCCGCCTTACTCTCCTCCGTCGAGCTGGCGCTCTGCATCATCTCGGCGAACAGCGCATCGACCTCGTCGTCACCATCAACGCCCACGGCCACTGGAACCCCGCCGTCGACCACCGCTGCCATGAGCTCCGGCGCCTCCCCGACTCCTCCCCGCGCACGCTATTGCACACCTACAGAGCTTGGTGAGCCACCCGGAGCGATCCCCCCTACCCCCTCTCGTTTTCGTCTTCGTAGCCGCCCGTGAATCGCCATGGCCGTCGGAGCTCCGCGATGTAGCCACACCCTTGCTCCTCCCGCAACTGCCGCTGCGCGCACCCACCGCTGCTCTCACCTAGCTCCCGCCACCGCTGGCCGTTGGCTGAGCACCATGGCCGCCGGCCTGCCCTGCTCACGCGCGCGCCCAGCCCGCGCGCTGCCGCCGCCTCCCTCACCCGTCGGCTCCGCCCCTGCCCTGCAATCTCCTGCCTCGCCAGCTCCCCGGCGCTCCATTTCACGCCTCGCCTCGATCTCCTGGCCGCCCCGCGCATCAGCTGCTGCTGCCCCACAACTGCCCCGCCGTGGCCGTCGCTGCAGCCCCGCCTCCGCCGACCGCGCTGCCTCCTTCTCGCCTCCACCCACCGGCCACCGCCCGCGGCCACCGCCCGTGGCCACCTCCGTCGCCCCCCTGGTCGGCGCCTTGGCGGCCCGCACCCAGCTGCGCCGTGGCCGCCGGCACCTAGCTGCGCCGTTGGCCAGCGCCCGCTCGCTCGGGTCCCCTCCGCCCCTCCTCGGGCATGCGCCCGTTAGCCCGCCCCAATTGGCCATTGGGCCCTTGACAGATGGGGCCCAGCCCCTTTAATTTAAAAAAAAAGAAGTTTAAAAAAAAGGAATAAAAATAATAAAAATAAAAATAAATAAATAATTAGTTAATTAATTAATTAGATAATTAATTAACCTGGCTTAATTAGCCTAATGAACTAGTCTAGTTAATTTAAATATGTTAATTAGATAGGTCAATGACAGAAGGGCCCCACTGCCCTGTTTGACCAGTCAACAATCCTGTTGACTGCTGACGTCATGCTGACATCATGCTGACGTCAGCATGCACTATTCTGGATAATGTTAGATTTAAATTAATTAATTAAATTCCAGAAATTAATATAACCTTTAGAAAATCATATCTTTTAAACCGTAACTCGGATGAAAATACTTTGTACATGAAAGTTGCTCAGAACGACGAGACGAATCCGAATGCGTGGTCCGTTCGTCCGCCACACATCTCTATCATACCAAACATGCAACATTCCCCTCCGTTTCATCTGCCCGAAAATGCCTAACACCAGGAATACTTTCCCGGATGTTATTCCTCTTTGCCTGTATCACCGAGCACCGCGTTAGGCCACACATAGCACCGCCTTTTGCCATGTTATGCTTTGTGATGCTATTGTTTGCTCTGTTATTTATTTGTTTCCCCTTCGTTGCTTATTTTCGGTAGACTCCGATACTGTGATAGACCCCGAGACAATTGATGCTTCGGTGTTCGACCACGGCTACGTTTCCGAAGATTCCATTCGTCTGCAGAGCTTCCAGGCAAGCCCCCCCTTTGATCACCAGATATCGCCTATTCTTCTCTCTACTGCTTGCATTAGAGTAGTGTAGCATGTTACTGCTTTCGATACTCCTATTCTGCTGCATAGCCTGTCATTGTTGCTACCACTGTTGATACTTTACCTGCAATCCTAAATGCTTAGTATAGGATGCTAGTATTCCATCAGTGGCCCTACACCCTTGTTCGTCTGCCCTGCTATTCTATCGGGCCATGATCACTTGGGGGTGATCACGGGTATATATTACATACACTTATACATGACACATGATGTGACTAAAGTCGGGTCGGCTCATTGAGTACCCGCAAGTGATTTGATGTGGGGGGCTGAAAGGACAGGTGGCTCCATCCAGGTAGTGGTGGGCCTGAGTTCCTGACGGCCCCCGAGTGGATCTTTATGGCGGAGCGACAGGGCAGGTTGAGACACCCAGTGGAGAGGTGGCCTGGCCCTGGTCGTTGTCCGTGGTTATTTCATAATAACACGCTTAACGAGTTTGGATATTTGATCTGAGTCTGGCCATTTGGTCTATACGCACTAACCAGCTGCGTGGGAACAGTTATGGGCACTCGACGTCGTGGTATCAGCCGAAGCCTTCTTGATGTCAGCGACTTAGCGGCACGCGCCGGGTTGGACCGCGTAACGCAACTTCCTTAGTAATGGAGGTTGCTAGGTCTGCTCACCGGCCGCGTACGCAACGTGCAGGTGTGCGTTGGGCGATGGGCCTGGACCCCTGCGCGCCTAGGACTTAGATCGGCGTGCTGACCTCTCTGTTGTGATTAGGTAGGGTTGCGACATGTTGATCTTCCGAGGCCGGGCATGACCCTGGAAAGTGTGTCCGGCCAAAGGGGATCAAGCGTGCTGGGTTATGTGGTGCACCCCTGCAGGGAAGTTAATCTATTCGAATAGCTGTGTCCCTGAGTAAAAGGACGACCCGGAGTTGTATTCCGACCTCATGACAACTAGAACCGGATACTTAATAAAACACACCCTTACAAGTGCCAGATATAACTCGGTGGTTGTTCTCTCACAGGGTGATGTGCGGGAGGATCACCGGGTAGGATTATCCTATACGATGTTACTTGGTGAACTTACCATCTATTCCCTTCTACTACTGCAAGACGGAGGCTGCCAGAAGCGAGCATACTTGTTACTTCCATATATTCTCTTCTACTACTGCAAGATGGAGGTGGCCAGAAGCGTAGTCTTCGATTGGATTAGCTATCCCCCTCTTATTCTAGCATTCTGCAGTTTAGCCCACAGATATTGCCCCATTACCCATATATCATTGCATTTGTAGTATAGATCCTTGCTTGCGAGTACTTTGGATGAGTACTCACGGTTGCTTTTCTCCCCCTTTTCCCCTTTTGGCCCTTCTTCTCGGATGACACAACCAGATGGTGGAGCCCAGGAGCCAGAAGACCCCGATGATGTTTCTACATGGAGTTCGGCTTCGAGGAGTAGTTAGGAGGTCCCAGGCAGGAGGCCTTGCCTTTTCGATCGTTGCTATATTTGTGCTAGCCTTCTTAAGGCAAACTTGTTTAACTTATGTTTGTACTCAGATATTGTTGCTTCCGCTGACTCTTGTGTTTTCGAGCTTATGTATTCGAGCCCTCGAGGCCCCTGGCTTGTAATATAAAGCTTGTATTATTTTAATTTGTGTCTAGAGTGGTGTTGTGATATCTTCCAGTGAGTCCCTGATCTTGGTCATACACATTTGCGTGCATGATTAGTGTACGGACAAATCGGGGGCGTCACAAGTTGGTATCAGAGCCGACTGCCTGTAGGAATCCCCCTTTCCAACTCCTTGGCCGAAGTTGAGTCTAGTCTTTGAAAAACAAATTTTACTAACTTGTTGTGTGGCTTACGGGCCCACAGCACCATTGGGTGGTATTAGGATCTTTTACTCCTCGTCTATACTCTGGGACTCTTATCTCTCTTCTATTCGGGATAAATGAATTTTGCTAAATCTAACATTAGGATCTCGTTATCACTTTCACCCGGAGAGAAACTTATGATCGATGATCGTCCGCTGCACCAGAAGAACCTGAAGATACTCTCCGCTGTTAACCCGAGAACTTGTGTTCATCACCTTTGTAATTCACTGCCACCGATATATCCCTATGGATATCTGCATGCACTTGTCATACTCATGATCATTCCTCGTCGCTCTTGTTGTTACAAGAGGCCTCGAAATATTCTCCGTTGTCTCGAGAATCCTTTGAGTTTACTGTCTTGCAGCTTTATGTCACATGAAAACCCTTACGGTTATTTCCTCACAATTATCGAGGACCCGTTCTTCTCGATTGTTCATGTGTCTCACAAAGATCATCGGGATACCTTTTGATCTTTCGCAAATCCTCTGCAGCCTGTTACTCCTGTAATTCTTGCCTGCTTGCATTATGGTTAATTCCATATGACTAGTAGTCTTCGTTAACATCCCTAGTCTTAGGCATTTTGAGCCTATTGATTCAATGTGTGCATATGCATGCAGTCATCGGGTTATCCTTATTGAAATTATCTTTCCGACTCAGACGTCATTCGGGACATGATTTGGTTCTCGGCAATTCAAACCTTTATTGATTGTCCAACTAAGTGTTGTCAACATATCCATCCTGGATCAGAGCGTCTGCTTCTGATCCTTCGTTTTGGAAACCATAATTCCTTTCTATTTAAGCTTCATACTAATCAGGTGATTCTTGAATCTAATGCCTCTGCATTCTTCTTCCTCTGAGTGAGTACCGATACTCACATCAGCTCCGTTGTGGATCGCTCGATCCTTTGTTGAAATGTTATCCGACAGTGCCCTTCGTACACAAAAAAAAAACTTTGTGAGTTCTTCCCCTGATACATAATGCCTTTGGTAACTTGTATCCTCTGCTTGGCCAACCATGCTCTGCTTTCGAGCTTGTGCTTTTACTTTGAAACTTGTGGTATAAATTATTAAGATGCCCGATGGGTTGAACCTATGCCTTCCCGTAATTCATGAGGACCCGAATGTTTTCACAAGTCATACTCTTCCGGTGTTCTACCAGATAAAATTCCAACACTACAGTTTTATCAAAGTGAGAGGTGAATGAAATGATATGCATTTAAAAAGTGGGAGTCGACCTTGAACTTTGTGTTCATGCCCTCGAAAATGATGTAGACCGTCTCAGAAGCTTCTTACAAAATGATTTTTACATCTAAATAATTCTTTCGATGTCAATAAATTTGATCCCTTGCAGTTATGGTTCCGACCATGCTATCCTTATTCAATATATCTGGAAGAAATTCATTCCCGTGCCTCGTCAATTTTTGACAAGGTTAAAATATTTTCTGTCGTCGGTCAACGACCCAGTCCTACTACTATCATGTTCTGCCATCGAGTTTTACCCTCCGGTATCTCGAGGATATCATGCCTTTGCACTTCATCTTACTAACTTTGTTGAAGTAATAACTTCCCCGTCGTACTCACGCTAAGGGTTCTAGGTTGCCATCAACCGAGGACACCATTTAGTAAATCAAATCTGCTCTAAAAATTAAACACCCCTAGTAGATGTTACTGGAAAAAATTTAAACTCAATCTGGTCTATTCCTAGGCTATCGGGTACATCCATTGTCTAGCTATCTTTGACTGTGCTACCTCGTCCTTCTTTGGTGCACGAATTCTTCAGAGATTGAGCACAACTTACGTCGAGCTTTCCGCATCTGGTTGCTTGTTCAGTAAGGCAACTTTGATTCCGAGCTTGCATCTTATATATTGATTCTATAACTTGCCACTTCGACATTCCCTTGCTTGTTGTCGTTGTTGTTTGGCTGCATCCTCTTGAAACCTCCCGACAAATGTGTCGAATCACCTTTAACACTTTGACTTCTTCCGAGATGTCAACTGTGTTCATGATGAGAAATACTCTCCTTGCCCTCGATGATTTTTATTATCATCGACAGCACCCTTGACTTCATTTCGTCGCGAACTTGTCCACATTATGAATACAACTTGCTCTCCAGCTAGTGTTATGTTCTCCATTGAAGTATTACTGTCTTTTATGTCAAGAATGCTGAGGGGATTGCTCCACCTCTTAGAAATTCTCGGTATGATGATACTTCTCACCATCACGATTCTTCCTTGGTCCCTGTGTTGTTTTTAACCGGGATACCAATATGCTAACGATGCTGCTTGAATTTTGTACTTCTAAAATCCCTATTGCTTTGAAGTTAACGATCGACGGTTCGTTCTTAGACTGTTGGTTATTGAGTCATCACTCTAACATTGATCTTGCTGCCTAAGGTCATATTTCGGACACACCTTTCAACTGATGATTAATGGTGTATGTTTTCCTCGAGCGTACAACATTATTATCAATTGAATTGACAAGTGTCATCTTCTTGTTCACATTGTTGCGGAAATCCATTTGTTTGGAATTCTTGATGATTTGTCGCTGAGCCCATCAGCCACCTCCTCATCCTCTCCTTGGTTTAATGATGAACTATTGTTTCGGGAACCCGGTCCCATAGTTCATCTCCCGAGAATCTTACAATGTCATTTCGACGATTGTGTTGCACATTTTCTTCTCGAATATCTTGAGTCTGAGGTATCATGACACCAATCGGATCTGAATCTCGGTCAGATATGATGGTTGGGACAACTTTCCAGTAGTTATAATGTTGGTCCTTTGATGACCCGGTAATATGATGTCATGCCTAGCACCCCGGGCTAGAGGACCCATCATTATAATTTCTTTTGTAAGGATAGCCATTCTTCCAAGAGGAAATTGTAAGACTTATTCTATAAGTTGCTTCTGATGGATCATTTGTGTATCCAAGGTCTGGCCCTTACTTGAAACACCATATCATTGCTACCTCGAAGCATGACTATGATACCCCCGCTCATCAACAAGAACATTGGAGGCATGATGCTAAGTGATTCTTGGTCAGTTATCCAAACACCGTTGTATGGGTAACATCTTGATCAATCTTTGCCCCTTTATCTAAATGGTTGGGTACTTGCTCTCCTACCCTGTATGCCTTGTTCTGCTTGTCCATGGGAAGGATATACTCCTATTAATTGTGTGTAATCACAATTTTCCTTTCCATTTGTTTGTTTAACCTTTCTTTGATCTACAAATAATCTAAGCAGTAATAATTCTCTACTTATGTGAACACCTTGTTGTACGACTCTATCAGTAAGACCTTGATTCTATTGTTGATAACATTCCGGTACTGCCGATGGACGAGAACCTTACCTATTGGTCCGCCTCGTTCTAACGAGCGGGGAAATGGTTCTCTTCGTTCCCCGTCCTTGGTACCGACATTGTTGCTGACATAGCTGACAAGCTACCCACTCACATGCCTCCCTGTCGTGGCTGTGCAAGATATCACCACCCTTCCTATTTTCAACCCACATGGTGGGCCCATAACCCACAGGTCCACTGGATCGAAACCTGACTCTTCTTTACAACCCGGATTCTAAAAGTATCCTTTGCACCTGGCTTCGTCTGTGATTCACGAGCTAAATACTATGCCATTATTCATCCTGGAATCAAACACCATGTTATTCTCGTTGTTCAAGCCCCCATTCCAGCTTCTGTCTAGGCATTGAATGATTGCCTACCCGTTTGAAACTTTGGTACCATTGATTATTGCACTAAACGAATTCATTGAAATACAACTCATGGGGTACCTTGTGTATTTCCCATTGAGTTCACTGTCAGATGCCCAGCTTTGTGGAGATGCGTTCTTCCGGAGTTTTTTTCCCCCTTGTCGTGTTCGTAGGACGATGAAGATCCTGAAGAAAGGATGACGACTTGATCACGATGACTTGAACTAGAAAAATGAAGACATCAACGAAAGGGATCAACCTCTTCGAAAGGGCAGCCAAGACCGAGAAGACCCGTTAGGTTTTCACTACCAGCACTTTTCCCCCTTACTCCACCGCTTAAATCTCGGGACGAGATTTCTTGTAGTGGAGGAGAATTGTGACGCCCGGGTAATTAAGCTACAGTAATTCCACGCTAATGTTGGCACATCACCCCGGTTACTGTTGTTAATCTCACGGTAGATCGAAAACCGTTTCGAATTCAAATTTGAATTAAAGTCAAATGATAGAAGTTTATAAGCATTAAAACTAAAATGTTCGACTTATTGCAAATAATCTCTTGATAATGTTGGTGGTGAACCAAAATTTTGTAAATTGTTTAATTGACCTAAAATAAATAAAACCGTGGCCTAATTAATAATTTGATTGCATTTTAAATTGTAGAAGTTCTAAACTACTTTATTTTGATACCAAATTAATTATAGCAGTGGCCTAAGTCATAAAGGTATTGTAGATGCAAGCTTTGTATTTTATAAAACTATTTTCTTTTGAAAATAAAAGAAAACAGAAAAGTTAAAATTGCCAAATAAAAATAAAAGGGGACCCCCGCCCTTTCCCTGTTCTAGTGGGCCTTGGCCCACCCGAGCCAACCCACGCCGCCGAGGGGATAAGACCAACCCCGCCCCTCGGCCTCGTCAGCACACCAGATCTTTCCCTCCCCCCTCGCTCGTTTCCCTCTTTCTCGCGCGCTCGCTCCTCCCCACACGCTGCAGTCGCCGTGCACCCCGAGATCCCGTGGCCACCGTCGTTTCCTCGACTGCAGTTCGTGCCCACAAGCTCCGCCTTACTCTCCTCCGTCGAGCTAGCGCTCTGCATCATCTCGGCGAACAGCGCATCGACCTCGTCATCACCATCAACGCCCACGGCCACTGGAACCCCGCCGTCGACCACCGCTGCCATGAGCTCCGGCGCCTCCCCGACTCCTCCCCGCGCACGCTATTGCACACCTACAGAGCTTGGTGAGCCACCCGGAGCGATTCCCCCTACCCCCTCTCGTTTTCGTCGTCGTAGCCGCCCGTGAATCGCCATGGCCGTCGGAGCTCCGCGATGTAGCCACACCCTTGCTCCTCCCGCAACTGCCGCTGCACGCACCCACCGCTGCTCTCACCTAGCTCCCGCCGCCGCTGGCCGTTGGCCGAGCACCATGGCCGCCGGCCTGCCCTGCTCACCGCGCGCGCCCAGCCCGCGCGCTGCCGCCGCCTCCCTCACCCGTCGGCTCCGCCCCTGCCCTGCAATCTCCTGCCTCGCCAGCTCCCCGGCGCTCCATTTCGGGCCTCGCCTCGATCTCCTGGCCGCCCCGCGCATCAGCTGCTGCTGCCCCACAACTGTCCCGCCGTGGCTGTCGCGGCAGCCCCGCCTCCGCCGACCGCGCCGCCTCCTTCTCACCTCCACCCACCGGCCACCGCCCACGGCCACCGCCCGTGGCCACCTCCGTCGCCCCCCTGGCCGGCGCCTTGGCGGCCCGCACCCAGCTACGCCGTGGCCGCCGGCACCCAGCTGCGCCGTTGGCCAGCGCCCGCTCGCTCGGGTCCCCTCCGCCCCTCCTCAGGCATGCGCCCGTTAGCCCGCCCCAATTGGCCATTGGGCCCTTGACAGATGGGGCCCAACCCCTTTAATTAAAAAAAAGGAATAAAATAATAATAATAATAAAAATAAATAAATAATTAGTTAATTAATTAATTAGATAATTAATTAACCTGGCTTAATTAGCCTAATGAACTAGTCTAGTTAATTTAAATATGTTAATTAGATAGGTCAATGACAGAAGGGCCCCACTGCCCTGTTTGACCAGTCAACAATCCTGTTGACTGCTGACGTCATGCTGACATCATGCTGACGTCAGCATGCACTATTCTGGATAATGTTAGATTTAAATTAATTAATTAAATTCCAGAAATTAATATAACCTTTAGAAAATCATATCTTTTAAACCGTAACTCGGATGAAAATACTTTGTACATGAAAGTTGCTCAGAACGACGAGACGAATCCGAACACGCGGTCCGTTCGTCCACCACACATCTCTATCATACCGAACATGCAACATTCCCCTCAGTTTCATCTGCCCGAAAATGCCTAACACCGGGAATACTTTCCCGGATGTTATTCCTCTTCGCCTGTATCACCGAGCACCGCGTTAGGCCACACGTAGCACCGCCTTTTGCCATGTTATGCTTTGTGATGCTATTGTTTGCTTGTTATTTATTTGTTTCCCCTTCGTTGCTTATTTTCGGTAGACTCCGATACTGTGATAGACCCCGAGACCATTGATGCTTCGGTGTTCGACCACGGCTACGTTTCCGAAGATTCCTTTTGTCTGCAGAGCTTCCAGGCAAGCCCCCCCTTTGATCACCAGATATCGCCTATTCTTCTCTCTACTGCTTGCATTAGAATAGTGTAACATGTTACTGCTTTCGATACTCCTATTCTGCTGCATAGCCTGTCATTGTTGCTACCACTGTTGATACTTTACCTGCAATCCTAAATGCTTAGTATAGGATGCTAGTATTCCATCAGTGGCCCTACACCCTTGTCCGTCTGCCCTGCTATTCTATCGGGCCGTGATCACTTGGGGGTGATCACGGGTATATATTACATACACTTATACATGACACATGATGTGACTAAAGTCGGGTCGGCTCATTGAGTACCCGCAAGTGATTTGATGTGGGGGGCTGAAAGGACAGGTGGCTCCATCCAGGTAGTGATGGGCCTGAGTTCCTGACGGCCCCCGAGTGGATCTTTATGGCGGAGCGGCAGGGCAGGTTGAGACACCCAGTGGATAGGTGGCCTGGCTCTGGTCGTTGTCCGCGGTTATTTCATAATAACACGCTTAACGAGTTTGGATATTTGATCTGAGTCTGGCCATTTGGTCTATACGCACTAACCAGCTGCGTGGGAACAGTTATGGGCACTCGACGTCGTGGTATCAGCCGAAGCCTTCTTGACGTCAGCGACTTAGCGGCGCGCGCCGGGTTGGACCGTGTAATGCAACTTCCTTAGTAATGGAGGTTGCTAGGTCTGCTCACCGGCCGCGTACGCAACGTGCAGGTGTGCGTTGGGCGATGGGCCCGGACCCCTGCGCGCCTAGGACTTAGACCGGCGTGCTGACCTCTCTGTTGTGCTTAGGTAGGGCTGCGACGTGTTGATCTTCCGAGGCCGGGCATGACCCTGGAAAGTGTGTCCGGCCAAAGGGGATCAAGCGTGCTGGGTTATGTGGTGCACCCCTGCAGGGAAGTTAATCTATTCGAATAGCCGTGTCCCTCGGTAAAAGGACGACCCGGAGTTGTATTCCGACCTCATGACAACTAGAACCGGATACTTAATAAAACACACCCTTACAAGTGCCAGATATAACTCGGTGGTTGTTCTCTCACAGGGTGATGTGCGGGAGGATCACCGAGTAGGATTATCCTATACGATGTTACTTGGTGAACTTACCATCTATTCCCTTCTACTACTGCAAGACGGAGGCTGCCAGAAGCGAGCATACTTGTTACTTCCATATATTCTCTTCTACTGCTGCAAGATGGAGGTGGCCAGAAGCGTAGTCTTCGATTGGATTAGCTATCCCCCTCTTATTCTGGCATTCTGCAGTTTAGCCCACAGATATTGCCCCATTACCCATATATCATTGCATTTGTAGTATAGATCCTTGCTTGCGAGTACTTTGGATGAGTACTCACGGTTGCTTTTCTCCCCCTTTACCCCTTTTGTCCCTTCTTCTCGGATGACACAACCAGATGGTGGAGCCCAGGAGCCAGAAGACCCCGATGATGTTTCTACATGGAGTTCGGCTTCGAGGAGTAGTTAGGAGGTCCCAGGCAGGAGGCCTTGCCTTTTCGATCGTTGCTATATTTGTGCTAGCCTTCTTAAGGTAAACTTGTTTAACTTATGTCTGTACTCAGATATTGTTGCTTCCGCTGACTCTTGTGTTTTCGAGCTTATGTATTCGAGCCCTCGAGGCCCCTGGCTTGTAATATAAAGCTTGTATTATTTTAATTTGTGTCTAGAGTGGTGTTGTGATATCTTCCAGTGAGTCCCTGATCTTGGTCGTACACATTTGCGTGCATGATTAGTGTACGGACAAATCGGGGGCGTCACAGCGACTATATCTCCTACATGTCGAGGCACGAGTTAGAGACATAAGCGCATTCTGGAATGATCGGCTCCCGGCTCTACCCAACACAAGAGCACAACAATGGTACAAGATCAATCACGGTGCAATGCACAAACAACATGATGCAAGACATGTAATGGGATGCAAGTCACGATGTGTGTATGCATGAGGATGCTCTCGAGCCTAAAGGAGAAGATGATGGAAATGGATTCATCTTGGCCAACCAAGCAAGCCACTGGATAGAGGGTATGATTTCGGTCGAATCGATATAAGGATCATTGGAAACGGATGCACGGTTTGCAAATGGCAAGCAAAACAAGATGCAGTGCAAAACTGAAGTTAACAGCAACATGGCATCTTTGGAGCAAGGTTTAAATATGCTACATCACCCAAACATGAAGACAAAAGTCATGGATGTGAAATAGACATGATTCTCAACACGTATGAACTCAGAGCACACCCAAAAACTTGCTAGAACGCAATTAAACAAGCATGGCAAGATTCAATAAGTTAACAAATTTCTCAGACTTAGTGAAATTTACTAGGCATGCAATCTGGAACAATATGTTGCTGCCTTTGGAGGCACACAATAGCAAGCAAGACAACTATAACAAGCATGAGAATTACATGAGCATGAAGAAGACATATTACACTTCCAGTTCATCCAAAGAAACAAGTCATTCCATGCAAGGGTTGCTTAACACAAGCTTTCCCAAAATGAATGTTCTGTTAACAGGCTGACAGTTTTAATTTCAAGCATTTTGAGAGCAAGATAACAATAAGCTACAGCAGGGCATATATGCAAACAAAGGCATGGATTGATAGACAACAACATTGACATCAAGCCATGCTCACTAGTTACTCCAAAACATGCATGGAAAAGATTATGGCAACTTGTTATTACATATTCCAGACTTTGCAGTCTTTCACTAAGTATAAAAACAGCAACATTGACATGGCATGTTTACGAGCTTGTTTAAGTCACCACAGAGCATATCATAGAAAACCAAATGCACCACTTCAAAGATAAGATGATTATGCTTCTAAAACATGTTGACATGTGGCTCAAAAGAAAATCACACAAAATGCTACGAACAAGACAAAACATCATCTCATAACAATTTCGGAAACTTAACAGCAATATGCACTTTTGCAACAGGGTTAAACATGGCATAATGCAACCTAACATATATGCAAATGCATCCATCATGAAGAGCATCACAAGACGAACATTCTGACATATCATACACTCCATTTGGACCAACATGCACAAAGTTACGACCTCACGAACATGCTAACATGTTGTTAACGGACAACTAGTGATGAAACAGTAACATCACGAAGCAGTCTTGCAACGAATATTAAGACATCTAGATGAACTCTAACATGCACAAAACTTATGCCAACACGTAGAGCACTTCGAGACGAACATTTTGATATATCATATGCGCAAACCAGAGCTACGAGCATGGAGATATAGCATGAAGAACGAGGCATAAAAATGTTAGGGATCTCGAGGAGGAATTTCGGTGTCAACCTCAGGTTTCAGACTAGGGTTCCGACACGTGGATCGAGGATGGCCGGAGAAGTCGTTGGAGTCGCCTGAGAGGTGGCCGGAGGCGAGGGGCGGCGCGGATCCCGTCTGTCGGCGCTGGAGTAGGAGGCCGACACGGGGCTTGGTCCGGTGGTGGCGGCGTCCAGCGGGAGGCGGGGTGCGCCGGTGAGGGGGCGGCAGGCGGCCGGCGCGGGCGTTGGTGGCGGCGGCGCGGCGTGGCGTGGTGGCGACGGCGAGGCGGCGGCGTGCTCCGGTGGCGGCGGGGCGGAGCCGGCGGCGGGGACGAGGCACGGGGGCGCGGGTCCGGGGGGCGGAGGCTTCGGGCCGCGGGGGCCGGCCTCGGGCTCGGCGGACTTCGGCGGCGGGACGGAGTCGGCTCCCACATGGCGGCACGTCACTGGCTGCGGGCGGCGGCGACGTGTCCGGCGCGATCCGGACGTGTCCGGCGGCGAGTGGGACGAAATGTTAGGATTTGGATCCGGGATTTCGGGGGTAGGGGTAGTTTTATAGGCAGAGGGAGCTAGGAGAGTCCAAATGGGTGCGGTTTTCGCCCACACGATCACGATCCAACGACCGAGAGCATGGTGGTGGTTAGGATGGGCTTGTGGGCTGTTGTGGAGGGGTGTTGGGCCAAAAGAGATAGGGCTTCCGCGGGGAACACGGTTAACCGTTGGAGTATCAAACGACCTCAAAACGAGACGAAACTTGACAGGCGGTCTACCGGTGATATACCAAGACCACTCGACCACTCTCGACCCATTCCGAGGATGTATTTATCCCACTCATGAAACAAAGCTAGAGAGGTGCGACGGGTGCCACGCGAGAGAGTCGGAATCCGAAACGGACAATGGAGACGACGGAGACGATGCAACTACACACGGATGCAAGTGAGACCATGACAATGCAATGCACATAATGAAAATGACATGGTGACATGCAACACACGTAGAAGGCAAAAACGAAGAAACCCAAAATGAAGGAGGAGCCCAGAATGGAATTGATTAAGTCAACGATGCATATATTGCCATATAAGGAAGTTTTACATCTGGGGTGTTACAAGTAGTCACAACTGTAACTCCAACACCCACTGAAAAAATCCCCCATCCAGGCCCAAGATTCCATGCAATGTTCTATTGCATCAATGGAGCAAGGGAGGGGTTTCTCAAGGGGTGCAGACCATTCATTGGTCAGTTAATGTACCTTGTGCATTAGTTACATATTGTTTCATCTTTAAATGCATTTGAATGTTTTAGATGCTGATTTTGCTTGCTCATCTAGGTGTTGATGGGTGCTTCATTAAGTTAAGTACTGGTGCTCAACTACTTGCTGCCACTGGTAGAGATGGCAACAACAATATATACCCACTAGCATTTGGTATTGTTGGGTAAGAGGACACACCTAGTTGGTGTTGGTTTCTACATGAAAGTGCAACTAATCCCCGGGTGGTTTTGGTAATTAATAACAACATATATATCATTGAACTAATATTTACTTGAGAATCATTTCAGAGAAGTTCGATGATATGGGTATGGAAATGTCTGAAGAAGTGGACCCCTCAAAATGCTAAGACAAGCATTGGCAAAAGCTCAAGACTCCATTTTTGGTTTAGTGATCAAAGATCACATTGAGTCCATAGGAAAAGCCAATACTATTAAAAGGGGATGAGGTTGTGTTGATGATCTGGTTGCTCAAGTGCTTAGTGATTTAGCTCCTTCAACTATCAGCAACTTTCACTACTTAACACACTCATAAGTAATCTCGGACAAACCGATTCTTCCAACTCAGTCCCACCGAGATGAACCACCTCAGCTATTCTTCCAAACCCTAGATATTTCGGTCCATCCGATTTTGAGTTCGGTCTCACCGAAACTGGACTGCCAACCTTCTATAACCGTTTGTCATCATTTCGGAATATCCGAGTTGTTGATTTCGGTCCCACCGATTCTGGCAAGCTCCTACCTTTGACTCATATCGGACACACCGAGATGGTATTTTCGGTCCCACCGAAAACCCCAACGTTCACTATATTTGAACTTTCGGTCTGACCGAGTTTTCACTTCGGTCTCACCGAGATTGCTCAATTATGTGTGTAACGGTTGGATTTTGTGTGGAGGCTATATATACCCCTCCACCCCCTCTTCATTCGTGAAGAGAGCCATCAAAAAGTCTACCACTCCTACCATACACTTTCTGAGAAGAGAACTACCTACCCTTGTGTTGAGATCAAGTCATTCCATTCCTACCATATGAAACTTGATTTCTAGCCTTCCCAAGTTGCTTTCCACTCAATCCTTTCTTCCACCACAGCCATATCAGTGAGGAGAGTTGAGTGTTGGGGAGATTATCATTTGAAGCACAAGAGCAAGGAGTTCATCATCATCAACAACATCTATTACCTTTTGGAGGGTGGTGCCTTCTAGATTGGTTAGGTGTCGCTTGGGAGCCTCCGTCTTTGAGATGTGGAGTTGAACCAAGAAGTTTGTAAGGGCAAGGAGATCGCCTACTTCGTGAAGATCTACCCCGAGTAAGGCTAGTCCTCCGTGGGCGTAGGCCATGATGGAATAGACAAGGTTGCTTCTTCGTGGACCCTTCGTGGGTGGAGCCCTCCGTGGACTCGCACAGCCGTTACCCTCCGTGGGTTGAAGTCTCCATCAACGTGGATGTACGATAGCACCACCTATCGGAACCACGACAAAAATCTTCGTGTCACCAAACTGCGTTTGATCTTCTCCACCTCTCTTTTACATGTGCAATTTACTTTCCGCTGCTTATACTCTAGAATTGCATGTGTAGGGTGATACTTGAATTGATCTTAATTGTGAAACTGCCAAAAACATTGCATGATCTAAAGGCAGATTTTTTATATTGTCAAGTAGTCTAATCACCCCCCTCTAGACCTACTTTCGATCCTACAAGTGGTATCAGAGCTTTGGTCTCCATTGTTTTGGTTTCCATTGCATTGGACTCCATAAGCTTGGTTTCACAACCTAGGAGAGTATGGCGTCTAGTGAGGGTAATTATCGTAGAGGTCCTTACTTTGATGGTACAAATTTTGCTAGTTGGAAGCATAAAATGAAAATGCATATTCTTGGTCATAACCCAGCCGCATGGGGCATTATTTGTGTTGGTATGCAAGGTGAATTCTTCGAGGAAGGAAAAGTTTCGGATCGCGAAGCTACACCGGAAGAGTTGCGGATGTTGCAAAACAATGCTCAAGCTTGTGACATTCTCTTCAATGCCTTGTGTCCCGAGGAGTTCAACAAAATCAGCCGTCTTGAGAATGCTAAAGAGATTTGGGATACTTTGGTTGAAATGCACGAAGGTACTGAATCTGTGAAGGAATCAAAGCTAGATATTCTTCAAGGTCAACTTGACAAGTTCAAGATGAAGGATGGTGAAGGAGTCGCTGAAATGTACTCTAGGCTTGCTCTCATCACAAATGAGATTGCCGGCTTAGGAAGCGAAGAAATGACCGACCGATTCATCATCAAGAAGATTCTAAGAGCTTTGGATGGAAAATATGACACCGTGTGCACTTTGATCCAAATGATGCCAAACTACAAGACTCTCAAGCCAACTGAAGTCATTGGAAGAATTGTTGCTCATGAGATGACACTTAAGGATAAGGAAGAGCTTCACTACAAGTCAAGTGGTGCTTACAAAGCTACAAGTGATGCTCCCACCACCTCAAGTGACAAGTTAATTTCCAATGAAGAGATAAGCCTAATGGTTAAGAACTTCAACAAGTTCTACAAGAATAGAGGCAAAGAAAGAAGCTCAAAGTCTAGATCATATGATGAAAAGAGATCTTATAGTCGTGATCGAAACTGCTACAATTGTGGAAGACCCGGACACTTCTCAAATGAGTGTACGGCTCCCCACAAGAGAAGAGAAGAATCTCCAAGAAGAAGAGCAAGAGATGAGTCACCTCGGAGAGAGAGAAGGAGTAGAGATGATCGTTATGAACGAAGACCCTCTCGGAGAAGCAAGGATTCGGAGAGGAAAGACAAGTCATCAAGGAGCTACACAAGAAGAAGACATCAAGCTCATGTAGGTGAATGGGTCTCCGGCTCCGACTCTGACAATCAATCCGATGGAAGCTATCACTCCGACTCCGACTACAGTCAAGATGAAGGTGTTGCCGGACTTGCACTCGTATCCTCCAACTCCAACTCCTACGACTTATTTGATTCACCAAATGAGGGAATTGGAAGATGCTTCATGGCTAAAGGCCCCAAGGTAACACACCCTGAATTCATTGACTTTGATAGTGATGAGGATGACTTGCTTGGTGAAGATGAGCTCTTGCATGATAAATCTAGTGAGCTTAGTAATGATTAAAATGCTAGTAGTCTTTATAGTCGAGAAGAGTCGAATGACAATGCTATGAAGGAGATTGAGCGTTTAACTAAAGAACTAAACACTCTTAAGTTAGCTCATGAAACAACTCAAGAAGATCATAGAGAGCTCCTAAGATCTCATGAGAAGCTACGCTTCGAGAAGCTCACTCTAGAGCAAGAACATGAGTTTCTAAAAGCGATCAATGACGATCTTCGAAAGAAGAGTTCTTCATATCTTGCCAAACGACTTCTCTTGTCTAATTTCTTGCCACCTATTAAGACTAAGCATGACAAGCATAAGAAAAGTTCTTCCTCTAGTAGTAACAATAACAATGTTAAATCCAATATTGTTACTTCTAGTAGTTCTCTTGATTCCACTAACAATGTTTCAAGCCAAGTTACACTTGAGCAAGAAAATAGCTTATTGAAGGAAATCATAGAGAAAGGTGTCTACAAGAGTCTTGCCGGAAGCAAGAACTTTGAGGAAATTGTTCGCAAACAAGGAAGGCACCGGAAGAATCAAGGGATTGGTTTTGAACGAAAGTTCAACGCCGAAGGTGTTGAGTGGGAAGAAGGTCAATACCCTACTCCACAGTTTGTTTCACAAAAGGAGAAGTATGATCCTACTTCTTCCAATGAGGAACAAGCTCAATATGACCTTCCACCACAAGACCACAAGCTAAAGGCCAAGGACAAGCTTCAAGAGGAGATTGATGCATTCATTGAAGCACCTCATGCCATGGTCAAGTGGGTTCCCAAGGACACATCAAGTTCTACTTCGTCAGGCTCAACTACAACCCCAAGGATTCCCATCAAGATGATGTGGATCCCAAAGAAGAAGAACTAGAAGGTTCTTGAGGGTGACTCCGCCAACATACTTCACTCATATTCATTTTGGCAAGAACTTGTGCAATCAACTTCCACATCATGCACTAGTTCATGGAGTCACAAACCCTCTTGTTAGTAAGTCAAGGGACAAGGTAATCATTGCTTTCATGGACATCATCTTTTGTGAACTTCAATCTATGTCTATGGATATCCTTGTTTGTTCCTTGTGGGACTAACCCATGTAGGTATTGAAAGTGCCCTAATCCAAAGGATAGCTCCCAACTCTTGATGATCTACATCAACATTGAGCATCCACATCTTCAACATCTACATGAAGTCTTCTACGACAACCCAAGGTTAGTTTGACCCTTTAAAAGGGGTTCTCACATCTAGGGGGAGCTTTGCTCTAAAAATTGAGCTAAAGCATCTCCAAATGATGTGAACACATAAATGCTTTATGTAAAAGTGGTAACCCCACTTGTGCTTAAACGATGAGTATGACCTATGATCAAATGTTCTCATTTGACTCCTAAGTCAATATACTCATATATAGATGACCTAGTCATCGACAAATTGTGTGCTAGTAGCTAGAATGTTGATTGTGCATGTTTGACACATATTTCAGTTGCTATCTTATTGTGTGAGCATGTTGAATGCATGATTTCATCCATTCAAGGACATCCATTTGTTGTTTTGATTGTTTTGATTTTTCTGGCCAAATGGATGGACAAGAATGCCTAAGCACCTTCCCTAGCTATCTATGCTTTCTTGTCTCAAATTCTTTTCATGCTCATATCACAACTTTGAACAAGTCATTTTCAGACCCTCCGAGTGAGGAGCACTCGGAGCCACCGATTCGTCTAAGGCTGACTTCCAAAACCTTCTAAGTTCATTTCGGTCTGACCAACTTTTCCATCTTGGTCCAACCGAAACGCTTAGACTGATCTAGGTTTCATCTCGGTGAAACCGAGTTCAAAATCTCGGCGTGACCGATATGTGTAACTGCACAGCAGTTAGCCATTTCGGTGTCACCGAGTTTTTCAACTCGGTCCCACCGACAGTATGGGGATATATATATCTGAGGGCTGCGCGCGATTACTTCTTCAAACCGTTTCGCCCCCAAGTCCCCTGCTGCCATCGCCCTGGTCTTCGGATCGTCGCCGTCGTCGCCTGTGCGCCCTCGCCGCAGGTCTCCGTCGCCGTCAACGGTAATCCTCTCCGCGCCGTTGCCGCCATAGAGGGACTCCACCAAGTTAGGGTGAGTCCCGATCCCTCTCGTGCTCCCCATCTGATTCTTGCACGATTGGTTTGCCATGTACCTATCCACTTTTGAGATATTCCTTAAACATCAGATCAGATCCTTTAGTTTCGAGCAAAATTCTTAGGTTTAGGCTTCCACGGAACACATCTCGGTGAAGCCGATTTTGAAAACTCGGAATGACCGATTTGGCCTCTGGCCATTGCACTGCACCGTTCGGTCTAACCGATTCGTGCAAATCGGTGTGACCGATGTAGAGTCTCAGTGAAACCCTAGTGTTTCGGTAGGACCGAAACCCATTTCGGTCTGACCGAAAGTGGTGTGTAGGTTTCTGTTATACACTTCGGACTCACCGACTGAAAATCGGTTTGACCGAAATGCATTCTGTGAAAACTCAAAACTAAGATTTGAACTCATTTTTTTTTGCAAAAACCTCTGCAGTTGTGATAACTCTTCTACTCTGCCTATACCTTATCTTCTCACAGGTTGTCAGCCATGTCAGATGTCAGTGACAGCCAGAACAGGTCTGAGTCACCGTTTGCAGAGATCCCTGAGGCAGATACTAGTCCTGAGGCTAGTAGTTCCAGTGATGATGGTGAGAGGAGCACCCCTAGTGGTTTGCCTCCTGCAGCCACCAGAACCAGAAAGAAGAGAAATTCTGATGATGAGGACTCTGACTTCATTGCTGAGGAAGTTACCTCCAAGCCCAAGAGGAATGTTGTTGCCAAAGAGCAGCAAGGGCAGCAGTCGAGGAAAGGCACAAGCAAGGTCAAGCAGTCAGCTGTTGCAAAGAAGCTAAACTTGGAAGAGCCAGCTCCAAGTAAGGTGAAGAAAACTTCCAAAAGGAAGAGGGTAGTATATGCTGAACCTCATGTTGATGCAGCTGCTGAAGAAGAAGAAGAAGATGCACCCCAGCCTCCTCCTCAGAAGGCTAAGTTCATGGGTGATGCTATTAGGGCTCAAGCCACTTCTAAGCCCAAGAAGCCTGCTCAAGCCAAGGCAGCTCCAGCCAAGACCAAGAGGACAACCAGGAGCATTCCAGCTTCTGAGAAGAACAAAGGTGAGATGCCACCGTCTGAGTCTGATGAAGAACATGTGTTGCTTAAGCTCCGTCCTAAGTTGCCACTCCACAACAATGCTCATCCTCAAGCCGAGGATATGAAGGCAAGGAAGGATAAAGGTCTCAGGCTATGGAGACAGTCTGATCCATATGCCGTGAGGAGAAGGACTGCTGTGGACCCCAGATTCCACACCAGAGAGCAGCAGGACTTCTATGAGACCGTGCTGATGGATAAGAAGCCTATTGTTGCTGACACCAGGTATGTTGACTGGAAATACATTGACAGTGAAGAGCACCGAGACTTCTTTCCCCATGTGCATGAGAGCTTCACTGCATGTGGAGTTGCTGACTTTGTGGGTCAGGAGCTGACAGCTTGGAATGACGAGATGATCATGCAGTTCTACGCCACAGCCCACTTTTATCCTGATGGCAAGATCACCTGGATGACTGAAGGTCAAAGGTTTTCTTCGTCTGTTGAAGAATGGGCAGAACTTCTGAATGCTCCAGTGCAGAGAGAGGACGACATTGATGTCTATGGGATTCCTAAGAAGAGCCATGATTCCCATGAAGAACATGTACAAGGAAATCCCCGCTGCTGATTTGGAAGGGTGGAAGCTTGGCTCAGTATACTATCTCCGGGCAGGTCTGACCACCACAAACACTATTTTGAGGCATACCTTGATGCCCAAGTCTGGAGACCACCGCATGATTCGAGGCTATTCTATCAACATGCTGCACATTCTTGATGAGAAGGCACCTTTCAAGGTGATGGACTTAATGGTAGAGACCATTAAGAGGACTGCAGCTGACCAGAAGAGGTCGTGTGGATTTGCCCCGCAGATTCAGATGCTCATCAATGCCAAGTTTGGCACGGGCAAATTCATGTTGGATAGGAAGCACTTGCCACTGCAGCCAGAGCATGAGGATAACGTTGTTGTGATGGATGAGGAGGATCCAACCTCAGTTGAAGGTCAAGCCAAAATCGAAGCTGCGAAGAAAGCCAAAGCTGACAAAGAGGCAGCAGCAGCAGCAGCTAAACCAAAGAGCTTCGGGGAGCAGATTCTTGAAGCTACCCAGAGGATTGAACAACGCCTGGCCAGCATTGAACAATCTCAGGAAAGCCTAGAGAGGATTGTTGAGGACAAGATCCACGCTCTGGACGTGAAGCTGACAGAGATTCAGGTGTCCGTCAACAAGCTTGAGGCAGACATGGAGGAAGCAAGGCAGGAGAGAGCAGAGCTCATGCAGGATGATCTAGTCCAGGACTCTCATCGCTAGACTGCTCAGGTTCCCAGAGGATCCCGATCTGCAGCTATCCCAGTGACTGACTCCAGGGCTACCACTTCAGCACCAGCTACAGCTCCAGCAGTTACTCCAGCTCCAGCTCCAGCATCCACTCCTCCAGCGCAGACATCAGCAGAAGTCTTCGCCGATGCCGTCATTTCTACTCCGACATCTACCCAGACGGGAGCCGCCAGCAGAGCCCACAGTGACGCTTAGTTCTATGCTTTTTTCGAACCTTTTGGTAACTTGTTGCCAAAGGGGGAGAAATTGTATAGATCATAGGGCTTCGAGAGAGAGAGAGAGTGCTCTTTCGTTCTTTTGCCGGTTTCCTTTGAGATACATTTGGTTCTTTTGGTCTTTCGATACTTGCTTGCTACTACGTTTGATGCTACCTTAATGAGTGCTTGGTCATACTATGCTTTAATGTGTGCTTAATGCTATCATATGCTATTCCTTATTGTATGGTCATTTACTCTTGTCTTGGTGATTGGGTGCATGTTATTCATTCTTATCATTTTGTGCGCTCCACCTAGATGTATGTGACATGGAAGAGTGACCCATAATCCTAATCGATTGTGCATTTGCATTCAAACGCAAATTTTAAATAATGCACAAATTTAGGGGGAGCTCTTGTTTATCACATACTTCTCAAAGCGACGATATTATTCATTGATTATATCTTTTGTCGAAGCTTTGATCTATATGTTGTCATCAATTACCAAAAAGGGGGAGATTGAAAGTGCAACTAATCCCCGGGTGGTTTTGGTAATTAATAACAACATATATATCATTGAACTAATATTTACTTGAGAATCATTTCAGAGAAGTTCGATGATATGGGTATGGAAATGTCTGAAGAAGTGGACCCCTCAAAATGCTAAGACAGGCATTGGCAAAAGCTCAAGACTCTATTTTTGGTTTAGTGATCAAAGATCACATTGAGTCCATAGGAAAAGCCAATACTATTAAAAGGGGATGAGGTTGTGTTAATGATCTGGTTGCTCAAGTGCTTAGTGATCTAGCTCCCTCAACTATCAGCACTCTTCACTACTTAACACACTCATAAGTAATCTCGGACAAACCGATTCTGCAAACTCAGTCCCACCGAGATGAACCACCTCAGTTATTCTTCCAAACCCTAATTTCTCGGTCCATCCGATTTTGAGTTTCGGTCTCACCGAAACTGGACTGCCAACCTTCTAACCAATTGACATCACTTCGGAATATCCGAGTTGTTAATTTCGGTCCCACCGAGATGGCAAGCTCCTACCTTTGACTCACTTCGGACACACCGAGATGGTATTTTCGGTCCCACCGAAAATCCCAACGTTCACTATATTTGAACTTTCGGTCTGACCGAGTTTTCACTTCGGTCTCACCGAGATGGCTCAAATATGTGTGTAACGGTTGGATTTTGTGTGGAGGCTATATATACCCCTCCACCCCCTCTTCATTCGTGGAGAGAGCCATCAGAAAGTCTACCACTCCTACCATACACTTTCTGAGAAGAGAACCACCTACCCTTGTGTTGAGATCAAGCCATTCCATTCCTACCATATGAAACTTGATTTCTAGCCTTCCCAAGTTGCTTTCCACTCAATCCTTTCTTCCACCACAGCCATATCAGTGAGGAGAGTTGAGTGTTGGGGAGATTATCATTTGAAGCACAAGAGCAAGGAGTTCGTCATCATCAACAACATCTATTACCTTTTGGAGGGTGGTGCCTCCTAGATTGGTTAGGTGTCGCTTGGGAGCCTCCGTCTTTGAGATGTGGAGTTGAACCAAGAAGTTTGTAAGGGCAAGGAGATCGCCTACTTCGTGAAGATCTACCCCGAGTAAGGCTAGTCCTCCGTGGGCGTAGGCCATGATGGAATAGACAAGGTTGCTTCTTCGTGGACCCTTCGTGGGTGGAGCCCTCCGTGGACTCGCGCAGCCGTTACCCTCCGTGGGTTGAAGTCTCCATCAACGTGGATGTACGATAGCACCACCTATCGGAACCACGACAAAAATCTCCGTGTCTCCAAACTGCGTTTGATCTTCTCCACCTCTCTTTACTACATGTGCAATTTACTTTCCGCTGCTTATACTCTAGAATTGCATGTGTAGGGTGATACTTGAATTGATCATAATTGTGAAACTGCCAAAAACTGTTCATGATCTAAAGGCAGATTTTTTATATTGTCAAGTATTCTAATCACCCCCCTCTAGACATACTTTCGATCCTACAAGTGGTATCATAGCTTTGGTCTCCATTGTTTTGGTTTCCATTGCATTGGACTCCATAAGCTTGGTTTCACAACCTAGGAGAGTATGGCGTCTAGTGAGGGTAATTATCGTAGAGGTCCTTACTTTGATGGTACAAATTTTGCTAGTTGGAAGCATAAAATGAAAATGCATATTCTTGGTCATAACCCAGCCGCATGGGGCATTATTTGTGTTGGTATGCAAGGTGAATTCTTCGAGGAAGGAAAAGTTCCGGATCGCGAAGCTACACCGGAAGAGTTGCGGATGTTGCAAAACAATGCTCAAGCTTGTGACATTCTCTTCAATGCTTTGTGTCCCGAGGAATTCAACAAAATCAGCCGTCTTGAGAATGCTAAAGAGATTTGGGATACTTTGGTTGAAATGCACGAAGGTACTGAATCTGTGAAGGAATCAAAGCTAGATATTCTTCAAGGTCAACTTGACAAGTTCAAGATGAAGGATGGTGAAGGAGTCGCTGAAATGTACTCTAGGCTTGCTCTCATCACAAATGAGATTGCCGGCTTAGGAAGCGAAGAAATGACCGACCGATTCATCATCAAGAAGATTCTAAGAGCTTTGGATGGAAAATATGACACCGTGTGCACTTTGATCCAAATGATGCCAAACTACAAGACTCTCAAGCCAACTGAAGTCATTGGAAGAATTGTTGCTCATGAGATGACACTTAAGGATAAGGAAGAGCTTCACTACAAGTCAAGTGGTGCTTACAAAGCTACAAGTGATGCTCCCACCACCTCAAGTGACAAGTTAATTTCCAATGAAGAGATAAGCCTAATGGTTAAGAACTTCAACAAGTTCTACAAGAATAGAGGCAAAGAAAGAAGCTCAAAGTCTAGATCATATGATGAAAAGAGATCTTATAGTCGTGATCGAAACTGCTACAATTGTGGAAGACCCGGACACTTCTCAAATGAGTGTACGGCTCCCCACAAGAGAAGAGAAGAATCTCCAAGAAGAAGAGCAAGAGATGAGTCACCTCGGAGAGAGAGAAGGAGTAGAGATGATCGTTATGAACGAAGACCCTCTCGGAGAAGCAAGGATTCGGAGAGGAAAGACAAGTCATCAAGGAGCTACACAAGAAGAAGACATCAAGCTCATGTAGGTGAATGGGTCTCCGGCTCCGACTCTGACAATCAATCCGATGGAAGCTATCACTCCGACTCCGACTACAGTCAAGATGAAGGTGTTGCCGGACTTGCACTCGTATCCTCCAACTCCAACTCCTACGACTTATTTGATTCACCAAATGAGGGAATTGGAAGATGCTTCATGGCTAAAGGTCCCAAGGTAACACACCCTGAATTCATTGACTTTGATAGTGATGAGGATGACTTGCTAGGTGAAGATGAGCTCTTGCATGATAAATCTAGTGAGCTTAGTAATGATGAAAATGCTAGTAGTCTTTATAGTCGAGAAGAGTCGAATGACAATGCTATGAAGGAGATTGTGCGTCTAACTAAAGAACTAAACACTCTTAAGTTAGCTCATGAAACAACTCAAGAAGATCATAGAGAGCTCCTAAGATCTCATGAGAAGCTACGCTTCGAGAAGCTCACTCTAGAGCAAGAACATGAGTTTCTAAAAGCGATCAATGACGATCTTCGAAAGAAGAGTTCTTCATATCTTGCCAAACGACTTCTCTTGTCTAATTTCTTGCCACCTATTAAGACTAAGCATGACAAGCATAAGAAAAGTTCTTCCTCTAGTAGTAACAATAACAATGTTAAATCCAATATTGTTGCTTCTAGTAGTTCTCTTGATTCCACTAACAATGTTTCAAGCCAAGTTACACTTGAGCAAGAAAATAGCTTGTTGAAGGAAATCATAGAGAAAGGTGTCTACAAGAGTCTTGCCGAAAGCAAGAACTTTGAGGAGATTGTTCGCAAACAAGGAAGGCACCGGAAGAATCAAGGGATTGGTTTTGAGCGAAAGTTCAACGCCGAAGGTGTTGAATGGGAAGAAGGTCAATACCCTACTCCACAGTTTGTTTCTCAAAAGGAGAAGTATGATCCTACTTCTTCCAATGTGGAACAAGCTCAAGATGACCTTCCACCACAAGACCACAAGCTAAAGGCCAAGGACAAGCTTCAAGAGGAGATTGATGCATTCATTGAAGCACCTCAAGCCATGGTCAAGTGGGTTCCCAAGGACACATCAAGTTCTACTTCGTCAAGCTCAACTACAACTCCAAGGATTCCCATCAAGATGATGTGGATCCCAAAGAAGAAGAACTAGAAGGTTCTTGAGGGTGACTCCGCCAACATACTTCACTCATTTTCATTTTGGCAAGAACTTGTGCAATCAACTTCCACATCATGCACTAGTTCATGGAGTCACAAACCCTCTTGTTGGTAAGTCAAGGAACAAGGTAATCATTGCTTTCATGGACATCATCTTTTGTGAACTTCAATCTATGTCTATGGATATCCTTGTTTGTTCCTTGTGGGACTAACCCATGTAGGTATTGAAAGTGCCCTAATCCAAAGGATAGCTCCCAACTCTTGATGATCTACATCAACATTGAGCATCCACATCTTCAACATCTACATGAAGTCTTCTACGACAACCCAAGGTTAGTTTGACCCTTTAAAAGGGGTTCTCACATCTAGGGGGAGCTTTGCTCTAAAAATTGAGCTAAAGCATCTCCAAATGATGTGAACACATAAATGCTTTATGTAAAAGTGGTAACCCCACTTGTGCTTAAACGATGAGTATGACCTATGATCAAATGTTCTCATTTGACTCCTAAGTCAATATACTCATATATAGATGACCTAGTCATCGACAAATTGTGTGCTAGTAGCTAGAGTGTTGATTGTGCATGTTTGACACATATTTCAGTTGCTATCTTATTGTGTGAGCATGTTGAATGCATGATTTCATCCATTCAAGGACATCCATTTGTTGTTTTGATTGTTTTGATTTTTCTGGCCAAATGGATGGACAAGAATGCCTAAGCACCTTCCCTAGCTATCTATGCCTTCTTGTCTCAAATTCTTTTCATGCTCATATCACAACTTTGAACAAGTCATTTTCGGACCCTCCGAGTGAGGAGCACTCGGAGCCACCGATCCGTCTAAGGCTGACTTCCAAAACCTTCTAAGTCCATTTCGGTCTGACCAACTTTTCCATCTCGGTCCAACCGAAACGCTTAGACTGATCTAGGTTTCATCTCGGTGAAACCGAGTTCAAAATCTCGGCGTGACCGATATGTGTAACTGCACAGCAGTTAGCCATTTCGGTGTCACCGAGTTTTTCAACTCGGTCCCACCGACAATATGGGGATATATATATCTGAGGGCTGCGCGCGATTACTTCTTCAAACCGTTTCGCCCCCAAGTCCCCTGCTGCCGTCGCCCTGGTCTTCGGATCGTCGCCGTCGTCGCCTGTGCGCCCTCGCCGCAGGTCTCCGTCGCCGTCAACGGTAATCCTCTCCGCGCCGTTGCCGCCATAGAGGGACTCCACCAAGTTAGGGTGAGTCCCGATCCCTCTCGTGCTCCCCATCTGATTCTTGCACGATTGGTTTGCCATGTACCTATCCACTTTTGAGATATTCCTTAAACATCAGATCAGATCCTTTAGTTTCGAGCGAAATTCTTAGGTTTAGGCTTCCACGGAACACATCTCGGTGAAGCCGATTTTGAAAACTCGGAATGACCGATTTGGCCTCTGGCCATTGCACTGCACCGTTCGGTCTAACCGATTCGTGCAAATCGGTGTGACCGATGTAGAGTCTCAGTGAAACCCTAGTGTTTCGGTAGGACCGAAACCCATTTCGGTCTGACCGAAAATGGTGTGTAGGTTTCTGTTATACACTTCGGATTCACCGAAACTGAAAATCGGTTTGACCGAAATGCATTCTGTGAAAACTCAAAACTAAGATTTGAACTCATTTTTTTTTTGCAAAAACCTCTGCAGTTGTGATAACTCTTCTACTCTGCCTATACCTTATCTTCTCACAGGTTGTCAGCCATGTCAGATGTCAGTGACAGCCAGAACAGGTCTGAGTCACCGTTTGCAGAGATCCCTGAGGCAGATACTAGTCCTGAGGCTAGTAGTTCCAGTGATGATGGTGAGAGGAGCACCCCTAGTGGTTTGCCTCCTGCAGCCACCAGAACCAGAAAGAAGAGAAATTCTGATGATGAGGACTCTGACTTCGTTGCTGAGGAAGTTACCTCCAAGCCCAAGAGGAATGTTGTTGCCAAAGAGCGCCAAGGGCAGCAGTCGAGGAAAGGCACAAGCAAGGTCAAGCAGTCAGCTGTTGCAAAGAAGCTAAACTTGGAAGAGCCAGCTCCAAGTAAGGTGAAGAAAACTTCCAAAAGGAAGAGGGTAGTATATGCTGAACCTCATGTTGATGCAGCTGCTGAAGAAGAAGAAGAAGATGCACCCCAGCCTCCTCCTCAGAAGGCTAAGTTCATGGGTGATGCTATTAGGGCTCAAGCCACTTCTAAGCCCAAGAAGCCTGCTCAAGCCAAGGCAGCTCCAGCCAAGCCCAAGAGGACAACCAGGAGCATTCCAGCTTCTGAGAAGAACAAAGGTGAGATGCCACCGTCTGAGTCTGATGAAGAACATGTGTTGCTTAAGCTCCGTCCTAAGTTGCCACTCCACAACGATGCTCATCCTCAAGCCGAGGATATGAAGGCAAGGAAGGATAAAGGTCTCAGGCTATGGAGACAGTGTTATCCATATGCCGTGAGGAGAAGGACTGCTGTGGACCCCAGATTCCACACCAGAGAGCAGCAGGACTTCTATGAGACCGTGCTGATGGATAAGAAGCCTATTGTTGCTGACACCAGGTATGTTGACTGGAAATACATTGACAGTGAAGAGCACCGAGACTTCTTTCCCCATGTGCATGAGAGCTTCACTGCATGTGGAGTTGCTGATTTTGTGGGTCAGGAGCTGACAGCTTGGAATGACGAGATGATCATGCAGTTCTACGCCACAGCCCACTTTTATCCTGATGGCAAGATCACCTGGATGACTGAAGGTCAAAGGTTTTCTTCGTCTGTTGAAGAATGGGCAGAACTTCTGAATGCTCCAGTGCAGAGAGAGGACGACATTGATGTCTATGGGATTCCTAAGAAGAGCCATGATTCCATGAAGAACATGTACAAGGAAATCCCCGCTGCTGATTTGGAAGGGTGGAAGCTTGGCTCAGTGTACTATCTCCAGGCAGGTCTGACCACCACAAACACTATTTTGAGGCATACCTTGATGCCCAAGTCTGGAGACCACCGCATGATTCGAGGCTATTCTATCAACATGCTGCACATTCTTGATGAGAAGGCACCTTTCAAGGTGATGGACTTAATGGTAGAGACCATTAAGAGGACTGCAGCTGACCAGAAGAGGTCGTGTGGATTTGCCCCGCAGATTCAGATGCTCATCAATGCCAAGTTTGGCACGGGCAAATTCATGTTGGATAGGAAGCACTTGCCACTGCAGCCAGAGCATGAGGATAACGTTGTTGTGATGGATGAGGAGGATCCAACCTCAGTTGAAGGTCAAGCCAAAATCGAAGCTGCGAAGAAAGCCAAAGCTGACAAAGAGGCAGCAGCAGCAGCAGCTAAACCAAAGAGCTTCGGGGAGCAGATTCTTGAAGCTACCCAGAGGATTGAACAACGCCTGGCCAGCATTGAACAATCTCAGGAAAGCCTAGAGAGGATTGTTGAGGACAAGATCCACGCTCTGGACGTGAAGCTGACAGAGATTCAGGTGTCCGTCAACAAGCTTGAGGCAGACATGGAGGAAGCAAGGCAGGAGAGAGCAGAGCTCATGCAGGATGATCTAGTCCAGGACTCTCATCGCCAGACTGCTCAGGTTCCCAGAGGATCCCGATCTGCAGCTATCCCAGTGACTGACTCCAGGGCTACCACTTCAGCACCAGCTACAGCTCCAGCAGTTACTCCAGCTCCAGCTCCAGCATCCACTCCTCCAGCGCAGACATCAGCAGAAGTCTTCGCCGATGCCGTCATTTCTACTCCGACATCTACCCAGACGGGAGCCGCCAGCAGAGCCCACAGTGACGCTTAGTTCTATGCTTTTTTCGAACCTTTTGGTAACTTGTTGCCAAAGGGGGGGAAATTGTATAGATCATAGGGCTTCGAGAGAGAGAGAGAGAGTGCTCTTTCGTTCTTTTGCCGGTTTCCTTTGAGATACATTTGGTTCTTTTGGTCTTTCGATACTTGCTTGCTACTACGTTTGATGCTACCTTAATGAGTGCTTGGTCATACTATGCTTTAATGTGTGCTTAATGCTATCATATGCTATTCCTTATTGTATGGTCATTTACTCTTGTCTTGGTGATTGGGTGCATGTTATTCATTCTTATCATTTTGTGCGCTCCACCTAGATGTATGTGACATGGAAGAGTGACCCATAATCCTAATCGATTGTGCATTTGCATTCAAACGCAAATTTTAAATAATGCACAAATTTAGGGGGAGCTCTTGTTTATCACATACTTCTCAAAGCGACGATATTATTCATTGATTATATCTTTTGTCGAAGCTTTGATCTATATGTTGTCATCAATTACCAAAAAGGGGGAGATTGAAAGTGCAACTAATCCCCGGGTGGTTTTGGTAATTAATAACAACATATATATCATTGAACTAATATTTACTTGAGAATCATTTCAGAGAAGTTCGATGATATGGGTATGGAAATGTCTGAAGAAGTGGACCCCTCAAAATGCTAAGACAAGCATTGGCAAAAGCTCAAGACTCCATTTTTGCTTTAGTGATCAAAGATCACATTGAGTCCATAGGAAAAGCCAATACTATTAAAAGGGGATGAGGTTGTGTTGATGATCTGGTTGCTCAAGTGCTTAGTGATTTAGCTCCTTCAACTATCAGCAACTTTCACTACTTAACACACTCATAAGTAATCTCGGACAAACCGATTCTTCCAACTCAGTCCCACCGAGATGAACCACCTCAGCTATTCTTCCAAACCCTAGATATTTCGGTCCATCCGATTTTGAGTTCGGTCTCACCGAAACTGGACTGCCAACCTTCTGTAACCGTTTGTCATCATTTCGGAATATCCGAGTTGTTGATTTCGGTCCCACCGATTCTGGCAAGCTCCTACCTTTGAGTCATATCGGACACACCGAGATGGTATTTTCGGTCCCACCGATAACCCCAACGTTCACTATATTTGAACTTTCGGTCTGACCGAGTTTTCACTTCGGTCTCACCGAGATTGCTCAATTATGTGTGTAACGGTTGGATTTTGTGTGGAGGTTATATATACCCCTCCACCCCCTCTTCATTCGTGGAGAGAGCCATCAGAAAGTCTACCACTCCTACCATACACTTTCTGAGAAGAGAACTACCTACCCTTGTGTTGAGATCAAGTCATTCCATTCCTACCATATGAAACTTGATTTCTAGCCTTCCCAAGTTGCTTTCCACTCAATCCTTTCTTCCACCACAGCCATATCAGTGAGGAGAGTTGAGTGTTGGGGAGATTATCATTTGAAGCACAAGAGCAAGGAGTTCATCATCATCAACAACATCTATTACCTTTTGGAGGGTGGTGCCTTCTAGATTGGTTAGGTGTCGCTTGGGAGCCTCCGTCTTCGAGATGTGGAGTTGAACCAAGAAGTTTGTAAGGGCAAGGAGATCGCCTACTTCGTGAAGATCTACCCCGAGTAAGGCTAGTCCTCCGTGGGCGTAGGCCATGATGGAATAGACAAGGTTGCTTCTTCGTGGACCCTTCGTGGGTGGAGCCCTCCGTGGACTCGCGCAGCCGTTACCCTCCGTGGGTTGAAGTCTCCATCAACGTGGATGTACGATAGCACCACCTATCGGAACCACGACAAAAATCTCCGTGTCTCCAAACTGCGTTTGATCTTCTCCACCTCTCTTTACTACATGTGCAATTTACTTTCCGCTGCTTATACTCTAGAATTGCATGTGTAGGGTGATACTTGAATTGATCATAATTGTGAAACTGCCAAAAACTGTTCATGATCTAAAGGCAGATTTTTTATATTGTCAAGTAGTCTAATCACCCCCCCTCTAGACATACTTTCGATCCTACACTACACCAACTTAAAATCTGCCTAGGAGGAGAAGTGGGACAGTTTGGTCCATACACAATAATGTCTGATCGACAAAAGGTATGTGCTTTCATTACCTCTCTCATTGTTCTTATATGGTTGTTATCTGCTAGATAGTAGCTTAGCTAGTTAAATTGTGTGTCCCAGGGCCTACTAAATGCAGTGAATGTTGTATTTCCTAAGTGCAACCAAAGGTTCTGCCTAAGGCATATATATGCAAACTTCCAAAATGCTGGGTTTAGGGGGGAAGATCTGAAGAAGTATATTGATAATACTGCTTATGCATATAGTGAACACAAATTTAACATTGGTATGAATAAACTGATAGTTGAATGTGAGGAAGCTTGGTAGTGGCTTTCTGAAATACCCAAGAAAACATGGGCAAGGCATGCATTTGACACAAATTGCAAGACTGGCCTTGTAGTGAACAATTTGTCTGAGGTGTTCAACAAGTATGTCCTAGATGTTAGGAAGAAACCAATTAGGACAATATGTGATGGAATCAAGGATAAACAAATGGTGCGGTGGCATAGGAATAGGGAGAGTGGAAAGAAAGCTAGATGGGAAATAACATCCCATTATAGTGAGAAGCTAGAGTTGAGAAGGAGAGGGCAAAATTTTGCAAACCTATTCAAGCTGGTGTGGACTTGTGGCAAGTTACATGTAGGCAGCAAACCCATGTTGTTAACTTGCAGCTTCACACATGTGGGTGTAGAAAATGGGATCTCACTGGCATCCCATGTAACCATGCCATCTCGGCAATAAACAAGGACAAAAGAAAACCTGAGGATTATGTCAGCAAATTCTTCAAGAAACAATTCTATGTGGCAGCTTATGAACCAATGATCTATCCAGTTCCTGGTGAGCATGATTGGACAAAAAAAACCTGGTCCAGACATTGAATTACTTGCATTTAAAGTGAAGAGGGGAAGAAAGAAAGAGAAGAGGATCAAGGGGAAATTTGAAGTTCCTAAGCCAAAGGACACATCAAGAATGGGGACTATAACATGTGGCAATTGTGGACTGCAAGGCCATAGGTACACAAGCTGCATGAAACAGTTGAAGCCTGAGCTGGCTTTGAGGAAGAACAAACATGTGGTAATCCTCTTTTATGTATAACATGTTTTCCTTGTTGTACATTTCCTACTTTTACTTTTTGCTAACTGATTTCCATTTTTATGCAAGCCTATTGCAAGGAATTCAAATGCTGGTGTTGCTGCTCCTACAACAACACCAAGAGCTTCTCATTCTGCTCCTACAACAACACCAACAGCTGGAACAGGTTGTGCTGCGAGAGGTGCTAGGAGAGGTGCTGGGAGAGGTGCGTCAACTGCTGGGAGAGGTTCTGGAAGAGGTGCTGGGAGAGGTACTGGGAGAGATGGAACAGGAGGTGCTGGTAGAGGTGCAGGAAGAGGTTCAAGGGCATTCTATGCCCCAAGGCAATCTGCTCCCTCCACATCTACTGCTCCTCCACCTTCTCGTGTTAGAAACAGTGGATGGAGGGGCTACTTCTATGCTAGTGGTAACCACTAAATGGCAGATGTGCCATGTAATGTTCAAAACTAGAGTAGAGTAATCTCAAAACTATGATACAATGTGATATTGGTACTCAGTCTACTTCATTGTTGCTCTTGCTACTATGTGTACTTTAAGAATCAATGACATATATGCCTTTTGTTCATGTGGATGGATGTATATATGGCTTTAAGAATCTATGGTTTTGGTGGCTGGGGGTAGACCAAACAACCTACAACTATCAACTAGGTTTTTGGTGGCTCGGGGTCGACGAAACAACCTAAAACTATCATGTAGGGTTTTTGTTGGCTCGGGGTCGACGAAAGCACCTAAAACTATCATCTAGGGTTTTTGGTGGCTCGGGGTCGACGAAACCACCT
>LR738714.1:483557730-483574343 GCA_902687465.1 Secale cereale
TTTGGTGGCTCGGGGTCGGCGAAAGCACCTAAAACTATCATCTAGGGTTTTTTGTGGCTCGGGGTCGACGAAAGCACCTAAAACTATCATCTAGGGTTTTTGGTGGCTCGGGGTCGACGAAACCACCTAAAACTATCATGTTGGTTTTTGGTGGCTAGGGGTCGACCAAACAACCTAAAACTATCAACTAGGTGTTTAGTTGCTAGGGGTCGACCAAACAACCTAAAAACCCCTAAAACAAGCATCTAGGGTTTATATATGGAGGCACCACTATAACATAAGCATTTTAGCATTTAAGCATCACTATAACATAAGCATCTTACAATGCTTGATATATCATCATTTTTAGTCTAACCACCAAAGCAAATAGTACTTACTAGAGTTCAACACATTATAGGCATACACAACCATTGTTCACAATACATAGTGGAGTTCAAATGCACATTCCATCCTTTTCTCACAAAAGGATGAATAGCATAACTACTAGGTACATAAACAGCGAGAGTTCACAAGTAGTGGAACCATACATTACACAGCACAGCCATAATTCTAAGTTACTTTGCACAACCATCCTTCCCGAAAGGTATGCAATGCCCACTAATCTCACATTCATCCTGTTTAGTTCTGTAGGATGGCCTGGATCCCCTTGATCTTCTCCTTGAGCTTCTCCTCTCCCTTCATGAGCTCAACAATCTTGAGGTGTAGCATGTACTTCTCTTCATCAAGCTTTTCCTTTCCCTTCAGCTGATCAGCAACCTGAAATTACAACTCTAGCTTGTCTTGGGTGAGCTTCTCCTCAAACTTTGTGGACTCTGCATTCTTCAACTCCAAATTCTGCCTAGCCTCACTCAGCAATTCCTTCTCTTTCATGTTCTTCAATTTCAAGTTCTGGATGACAGTTGCTTGAGCACTTGTCAGGTTGCACAGCAGTCCATACTTCTGATTAAGCTTCTCTCTATCTGCATCTTTCTTTGCCATTTATGTCTTCATATCAGCCACCAACTCAACTTTGCATTGGTGCTAATATGTGAGGTTGGACTGCACATAACTGAAATCCACAACCCTATCCTGTTGCATATCCACTAGTTGATGCACATCTTTCACTAACTTGTCATAGTATGCATCCAACTTGCTCTTTTCTTCTGTCAGCTGGTGAATAGTTAAAGCACTTTCAAGATTATCAGTCACCCTACAAGACTTGCTCTCTTCAACCATTGACCAAAGCTTCAACAATGGATTCTCCATTGCTGGGGGCCACTGCTCATCAACCCACTGAACAAACCCACAATTATGACCTTCCTGGAAAAATAATAGTTATTTAACTGTCGGTACATAATGTTGGTACTGAGCAGCACTAAATTTGCACATCCTAGCTAAATACACTACATTAGCCTGCATCTAAATATACAGTTAGGTTACATCATATGCATTGCAACTACACACTAGCTAATCAGAGTACCTACTGTCAGCACTAAGCAACAGTTAATTATTGACAGTAACACATCAGCACTCAACCCTGCATTTGGAAGTAACACTTCCTTTTCTCACAATACTGGAACTTAATATTGGGCATTCTTACAATGAGCACTACACTAGGGCATATATGACTAACAAATTTACCATAGACTAAACTGATCACACTTAGCAAAGAATACTCTGCCACTTTCAATAAACACAATCAGGTGAATAATCAATAAGGCAAGAAACATACTGGCTCTACACATGCTAAGAACCTTCTCCCGGTGTATGTTCCTTCAAATGTATGTAGCGACCACGATCTGAATGGACCGAAGTCTCTGTGTTATGTGTCATCCCTGGATCGGTATGCTGACACACACAGTACAAACAGGATTTATAACAGAGGTAAATCACATGTATTAAGTAACGTAAATACTATTACCTCAAATCGATCATAGCGGAAGCAACAAGGTTGTGGATTCCCATCGACACCAACGGCAAAGTTGAGTGTAGAAATCGTAACCCCTAACGTATCACTTACTCGTCGTGAGATAATCCTGCAACATAAAACGTTGCAGCCCGAAAACGGGTCAGCACATGGAATATGCTGGCAAATTCACACTGTAATGTTAATGATGAACAAAGCCTACAACTACATGCATATTTGGCTGGTGGAGGCTGTAAGGGTAAAGTTTTTTTGCGTAAAGCCAATTTTTCCCTACTTCAAAGGAATGCATTTTAATTAACTATCATGGTAGTTGAAACATCGTTGAGAAGATAGACATCCTCTCAACCCCAATTAAAGTAATCATTAAACCCAACAATATTAAATTAGATAGTGATGAGATCAGCAAATAATCCACTTCTAGATACTCAAAGATCTCCATAACCGGGGACACGGCTACTCATGAATAGTTTGTACACTCTGCATAGGTTTGTGCACTTTTCCCACAAGACTCGATCGCCTCCGTTTGGTTTCTCGCACTGCATGGTGTTTGAGAAAACGGATGACCGAGACACAGTCTTTCCGAAGAGGTCCCCTTAACCAGATAGATAGGCCGGTACACCTACAAAACCCAACTATATCTGCTAGCCCATCATGGAAAGGTTTCCCGCATCTTACTCAACTATGCCAGAGCCCATATTGGCATGTGGTTGCACATGGAAGTTTCTAGGCATGAAATATTATATGATCCCTTTGAGCCTGGGTGGCATTCCAATAGGACAATCACACGGTAACCCCGGGATTTCCTAGGACAACACTGGTAACCCCAGGTGTCCGGGCAATCCATTGGTTCACTCCCAGGGTGCCCCAAACCAATCCACCCAGATGTGTATTCAAGTAGCCACCTTAAGTTGAATCCTTAATTAACAACTCACATCTGCCATGGATTTCACTCAAACCCAAACCACGTCTACGAGCATAGCATGTCCTAACAGCAAACGTAGAAGTAACTCCCAAGGGTTTGAATGCAATGCAGGTAATAGGTTCTACCTCAATCTACTTCCCAATCCCACAGATTAACTGATCCTACTGATGCAATGTGTTTGAGGATATAACTAAGGCAATGAAAACTGGGTATTGGAAAATATAATCAAAGTGTGAACTTGCCTGCAGTGTTGATGAAGATGATTCACACTCAAAACTCTGGATAGATCTACTCGTCACACTCTGGTCAATCTAACGTAAGCAAGCAATAGTAACCACACATAAGCAATCACTCAGAAAGATCGGGCAGAACGAATAAACTCTTCGGAAAACTTCGAAAACAAACGAATGGCTCTTGAAACACAAAACAATTTCCAACAGTACCAAAATTATGTGAATTTGGCCTTATCAGAAAGTTTAGGTCAAGAGCTTCGATTTGCAAAAATAATCAACTCAAACGGAGCTACGAAACTCAAGTTATGATCAAACAAAGTTTGAATCTAAACTAGTTGAATTCAAATTTTAAAACTTTCAAAAACATGTTTGAGTTGTATGACTGGAAAGAGGGCTTCGTAACGAAGACGTGGGCATTGGTTTCATTGGATTTGGGCCGGCAGGTAAAAAGATATGGCCGTTTGAAGTATAGGAACTAATATGTAAAAGAAATAATTACATCTAAGTCCCTGGCCAAAAACTACTAAAAGAAAAGGAAAAGAAAAAAATACTACCGAGCGAACGCTCACTTTTTAAGCCTAACTAATGAACGTTCAATGTTTAGCTAAACCTAAAAAAATTAAAACCGAATCTAAAAAGAAAACTGAAGAAAAGTAAACCGGGGTTTTACCTAGCGATTTTCTGGGAAAACCAGCGGTTCGGGCGGTGGGTCGGACCCGGAGCAGCTCGGCCTCAGACCCGGCCGGCGGTGAACTCCGGCCGGCGGCGAAGGCGGTAGCTGACGAGCGGCGATGGCGAGAGGAGGGGCGGCGAGGTGCGGCGCGTGCGGCGAGGCGCGGCTGCGGGAGCGAGGGCGGGAGCGTGCGGCGAGGCAGGCGAGAGGCGAGGGGAGGCAGCAGCGGTACACAACGGCGGCGGCGAAATCACGGCGGCGGCGCGAAATCGCGACGGCGGCGCGAGCGATGCGAGAGGAGGGGGGAGAAGAGAGGGCGGCGGCGGCGGCCTTATATGGAGGGGAGGGGGTCGGCCTAGCTTGGGGAAGGGGGCACGGCAGGGAGGCGGCGGACTCCGGGAGGCGTGCGCGGCGCGGACGCCGAGGTGGCAGCGGTGATTTGCTTCGGAAGGTCGGGGATGGCGAGCTGGGCCGCTGCCTGGCGGAGCTGGGCCGGCCCAGTTTCGGAGGAGAGATTTTTTTTTAACATTTTGTTTTTTTTAACAGACAGAAAACGAATAAAAGCAAAATAAATAAAATATCCTATAGGCATGTTATATATCAAAATTTGCAGAAAAATAAGCCCTACAACATGAACATTTTTCTACTGCCAAATAAAATGCCCACAAAATCTAATAAATCAAAAGGTCCTACTAATGCAATAAAAATCCAGAAAAATCATTTTTTAAATACCAAAAAGAATTCAAATTCATTTATCTCCAATTTTCTGCTGTAGGGAATCATGTTACCCTATTTTCCATGTAATTTCTTTTGGAGAAAAATAATTTGAATAAAAACCAAATAACTCAATATTCGAAATTGAGTTGCAGAAAATTTCAGAAAACCTCCAACTCATATTTCCTATATTTTGAAGAAGTCATTTTATCTTCTCTCGGGAAAATCATTGAGTTGCTTAAAGTTTCTGAATTGAAAAAAATGTTTCGAGGATGAAATTCAAAATCCTTTCATAGCCCTTTATCATTTAGAATAAATGGAAGAAGTCATATTATCTTCACTCTAGGGTTTTGGTGTTGAAAAGAATTTGAATTCCCTCGGAGATCCAAAAGCAAAGTGAAAGTTTTGGGAAAGTCATGTTATTCCCTCTCATTTAACTTTCAAAAATTTCAAATTTCACTCAATTTCACTCAGCACACCAACAAGCAATCAATTCTATCTATTTATTATAACATTCCAATATTTAGAATTTTGGGATGTTACAAACCTACCACACTTAAAATGAATCTCATCCTGGAGATTCGGAGAGGCTAGCAAGAAATAGGTTAGGGTTTGGGGGTCTCCTAACAAATCCATGATTGGTGTGGCCTAGTGTGCTACCACACTTAGGAACAGGGATACGGTTCCATCAAAACTCAGGTACTCCATCCTTTGTGTTGATAGTATCGGTCTTCTCTGATCTTCAGGGTAACTCCTTCCCTGGGCTCTTTCGGTAGTGGCAAAATTACCTTCCTCAATTCCTTGTATCCTTTCCTCTTGGTAAGGTTCTTTCGAGACTGGTTCCTCTTAGCTGACAGGTCTGGCGCCAATACTAAACAAATATCGATATCTCATGGTGGTCATGAATAAAATTAGTTGGGTCCTTGCAGAAAACGGGTCTGGGCTTCATCCTCACCGTATATCCTATGGTTGGCAACAGCATGCCGTGTACAAGGGAAAAATTTCTATACCATTCTAAGGTTTAAACAAAGTTTTGACATCGTCGTCTCTCTACTATAGGTAAGTCACTCAGATTTACCATCCCGTATAACAGAGGCGAATAATAAGAGTAAGTCGGTATGGTGATCAATCCATCCCGCACCCAAATCATTACCCTGTATATGGTTTAGTGAATCTCGCATTCTAACTCTCGGTCATCCTCACAAGCATTGCAGAATTTTCTCTTGTCCACGAACTAAGTTCGGAGAAATCCATTGATTCTGCAAGCCAAACAAAACATCTAACGTTTCTTCACAACCCTCGGGTTTAGCGCAAAACCTATAAGATCGTCTATTGACAAAGGTCGTAACTTCTTCCAGGGGTTTTCCTTCAACAAGAGTGTGCTTGCTTTCTTGACAGGTCCTGGGGCCTATGGGTTATGGCTCATATCTCCACTAGCAACACTTGGTCTCATCATCAGGTTGCAACTGATCATTCTTCCAACATCCAACTTCCTTGTATTCTTAAATCCATCCAATTATTCCTTTACTTCTCTGTGGGTACAACTACGATGTAATTACTCAGACTCATCCTTGGGCAAATCACTCCAAGTCTGACGTAACTAACCACTAGCTAGTGTATTCGGGTAACAGTGTTGGATTCTACCACACTTAAAATGAATGATACTAGTTTCTTCAAAATCATATTCCATGCATCATGTCTCCACTCATCACCTTTGCAGTAATAACTCATAGAATCCAATTCAGTACCATGATGCCAACTGTATTGATTCTCAACTTACTACGATCTACTGCATTTCCATTGCAGGCTTCAACTCCAATACTTAGCACAAAACTCCTTCTTCTTGGTACAATCTACAACAAAAATGCACTGCTTTACCACAGCAGAAACATATTACTACTGACAAGTCTCGTGGTTCCCTTATAACTACGTAGCCTCCTTAAGTCCTCGGCTTGTGGGTCCACTTCAAGACTTGTGTATCCTTAACTCATCCTTGGAGTCACTATTGCTCCATACTTCAGAATTACCCCCTCTAAAAATCCAATTGTACTTCTTTCCTTCATACTCTTGGGGTAACTTCATAACTCCAACTATTTGTGCAAACTCTACTCCTTGGTGCAACACTTTCCTTTCTATGGTCCAGGGTTCACTCAATAAGGTTCAACTAAACAAAATGCACTGGTTCATCCATAATCCATATTCTCCTCATATCAAATCTTTTATTACTTCTTGAACCAGTATTCAATACTCCAATTTCCAAGGGTGCATCACTACAATTTCTACTATCCATATGGTCTGGTATGGTCAAGAATTTCTTCCATCTATATCCATTCGTCCTAGCTAAGGATGCTTCAGTCCCACTGGAATTGTGCAATGTGATTCTTAAAATCATCAATCTTTTGCTTCGTCCTATTGGTCGTGTGTTTCATCTCCACCATCTCTGCATGCATCATACTCAGGCATCCTTGGGTATAACGAAATCTTGCCTCGAGTATTTCTCCAATCTGACGTATGGCCTCCATAGCAGCTTCACGGACAGAATCGAAGAACGTTGTTCGTGGTACTCGGGAGATGAAAAGGTATTGACCCATAGTCTTTGGGCAAACTCCTTTCACACGGTGGAGGTGTACCTCCACGTACCAAAGTTCAACTCCTTTCTCCATGAAGGGATAACCCTTGTAAACTGCATCTCCTTCCAGTTGAATATGCTTCATCATGTCCTTTAGGATCTTTGGATAATCTTGATCGCTGGTCAGGGTCATGATGGTTTCTGGGCCTTTGAGAAAAGACTCGTATAGGGTTGTCATCTGTGGGTATAAGACAAAAGGGGTTCTCAGGAAAACATACGGACATCCTTGGGTAAAACGGGTCTTTTGTCCGAGAAAGGTTTGGGTCAACTTCTCCATGGGTTCTAGGTCTAGGTATGGGTGAGATAGCAAAAGAGGCACTCACAATCATCCAACAACTCATAACATCTCCTTCTTAGACTCCAAAATATCAACTTCTATTGCTTCACGAACTATTACAATGTTATTTTCCATACTCAACTCAACATTGTAAAAGGGTGTATTCCATATTAATCTACATGCTTCATTCCAATATGAAGATCTCAACTACTCAGATCAATCTTCCTCCGATCTAGACCTTATCTTGGCAAAATGCTCTACTTCCTTGTAGTGTAAACTAATATCGTAAGACAATCTAGGGACTTAATAGTGGCTGTCCTGGTTCACTGGGTTCTTCGCTTCCTGGTTGGGCAGTTGATGGCATAATGACCTAAATCCTTGCACCGATAACATGTGATGTCACTCAGGTCCTTTTTCGCAAAAATTGGGTCCTTCTGAGGACACATGCTCTTTCTCTTCCTTGACTTCTTCATTCCTATCAATACTTCTATCTTCTGTGGATCAAACTCCACTTCTTCTGTCGGGATGTCTCCCAGATACTCCTGACTTTCCCTAGTGCATTGCTGTGAAAAATGTCCTTTCTCTCCACATGAGTAGCAAGCACGTGAATAATATTTGTCTAGTCCTTCTCCATCAGGATCGTCAATATCTTCCTCCATCGTGGATTCCTTTAAGGTTTCCTCGAGGACTTCTTTCATTGCTTCTTTCTTCTGCTGGACAGTTAGTTGCACCATGGGATAAATGTGACACTGGGCAGGGTAGTGGGTAGTCCCTTCACACAAGAAATAAGTAATCCGCCTAGTTGGGCATTCTTCAGCTAGGTGACTTCCTTCACAATTAGGGTATTCATCCTTGTGCTCCTCCTGGGTGTGTCCTATTTCTCCACAGATCCTACAGGCACAATGTTTCTTCTTCGGGTTGTCTACACGCTCTCGGATGAGACGGGATCCTAACAGGGTCTTCTTGAATTCCTTCCAATTTTCTGCTCTATTACATCCTTGTAGATCTTGATGCATCTTCCACCATGTTGCAGCACTTTTTGTAAAGTACTGGAGAACGTATTGAACTTCATACTTCCTTTCAACTAAATTCTTCCTGAAGTGGTCCTCCATGTTTTGTATCCATAACTCTGCCTCCGGCTGGGTCATTGGTCCAGAGACTTCAAGTCTATCTTCAATCATCCTCTATTGGGTCCAAGGGTTTTGGGGTGAGATTCAGAAGGGATAGAGAGAGATACACTCAATTCAAACAATGATTTTGAAAAGACATTTTTAGTTTGTGGCCGTCAGAAAACATCAAACAAATGACGGCTCACAATCATCGCATCTAACGTAAGTACATAACAGGGGGTTGGTCTACTAAAGGTCATCATCTCTTCAAAGTTGTCAACTCTTCAAATCTTCGGAGTATCCATGGTTGTAGCTTCAACACTTCCACTGTATGGTAAAATCCTCTTTACTCCGAAGTGGTCCAAATGGGAAAAGGGTATTGTCTAACTATTTAAGGTCAAAGGGACGATTTGACAAAGCTTAGAAAAGAAGAGAGATAAGAATCTTTTGAAAACATAGTTTTAGAGAAATCCTTTCCTATGGTCTGGCTAGTTTTCTAGGGTCACGTCCTACAGTCAACATGTGCTCTGATACCATCTTGTAGCGACCACGATCCGAATGGACCGAAGTCTCTGTGTTCTGTGTCATCCCTGGATCGGTATGCTGACACACACAGTACAAACAGGATTTATAACAGAGGTAAATCACATGTATTAAGTAACGTAAATACTATTACCTCAAATCGATCATAGCGGAAGCAACAAGGTTGTGGATTCCCATCAACACCAACGGCAAAGTTGAGTGTAGAAATCGTAACCCCTAATGTATCACTTACTCGTCGTGAGATAATCCTGCAACATAAAACGTTGCAGCCCAAAAACGGTTCAGCACATGGAATATGCTGGCAAATTCACACTGTAATGTTAATGATGAACAAAGCCTACAACTACATGCATATTTGGCTGGTGGAGGCTGTAAGGGTAAAGTTTTTTTGCGTAAAGCCAATTTTTCCCTACTTCAAAGGAATGCATCTTAATTAACTATCATGGTAGTTGAAACATCGTTGAGAAGATAGACATCCTCTCAACCCCAATTAAAGTAATCATTAAACCCAACAATATTAAATTAGAGAGTGATGAGATCAGCAAATAATCCACTTCTAGATACTCAAAGATGTCCATAACCGGGGACACGGCTACTCATGAATAGTTTGTACACTCTGCAGAGGTTTGTGCACTTTTCCCACAAGACTCGATCGACTCCGTTTGGTTTCTCGCACTGCATGGGGTTTGAGAAAACGGATGACCGAGACACAGTCTTTCCGAAGAGGTCCCCTTAACCAGATAGATAGGCCGGTACACCTACAAAACCCAACTACATCTGCTAGCCCATCATGGAAAGGTTTCCCGCAACTTACTCAACTATGCCAGAGCCCATATTGGCATGTGGTTGCACATGGAAGTTTCTAGGCATGAAATATTATATGATCCCTTTGAGCCTAGGTGGCATTCCAATAGGACAATCACACGGTAACCCCGGGATTTCCTAGGACAACACTGGTAACCCCAGGTGTCCGGGCAATCCACTGGTTCACTCCCAGGGTGCCCCAAAACAATCCACCCAGATGTGTATTCAAGTAGCCACCTTAAGTTGAATCCTTAATTAACAACTCACATCTGCCATGGATTTCACTCAAACCCAAACCACGTCTACGAGCATAGCATGTCCTAACAGCAAACGTAGAAGTAACTCCCAAGGGTTTGAATGCAATGCAGGTAATAGGTTCTACCTCAATCTACTTCCCAATCCCACAGATTAATTGATCCTACTGATGCAATGTGTTTGAGGATATAACTAAGGCAATGAAAACTGGGTATTGGAAAATATGATCAAAGTGTGAACTTGCCTGCAATGTTGATGAAGATGATTCACACTCAAAACTCTGGATAGATCTACTCGTCACACTCCGGTCAATCTATCGTAATCAAGCAATAGTAACCACACATAAGCAATCACTCACAAAGATCGGACAGAACGAATAAACTCTTCGGAAAACTTCGAAAACAAACGAATGGCTCTTGAAACACAAAACAATTTCCAACAGTACCAAAATTATGTGAATTTGGCCTTATCAGAAAGTTTAGGTCAAGAGCTTCGATTTGCAAAAATAATCAACTCAAACGGAGCTACGAAACTCAAGTTATGATCAAACGAAGTTTGAATCTAAACTAGTTGAATTCAAATTTTAAAACTTTGAAAAACATGTTTGAGTTGTATTACTGGAAAGAGGGCTTCGTAACGAAGACGTGGGCGTTGGTTTCATTGGATTTGGTCCAACAGGTAAAAAGATATGACCGTTTGAAGTATAGGAACTAATCTGTAAAAGAAATAATTACATCTAAGTCCCTGGCTGAAAACTACTAAAAGAAAAGGAAAAGAAAAAAAATACTACCGAGCGAACGCTCACTTTTTAAGCCTAACTAATGAACGTTCAATGTTTAGCTAAACCTAAAAAAAATTAAAACCAAATCTAAAAAGAAAACCGAAGAAAAGTAAACCGGGGTTTTACCTAGCGGTTTTCTGGAAAAACCAGCGGTTCGGGCGGTGGGTCGGACCCGGAGCAGCTCGGGCTCAGACTCGGCCGGCGGTGAACTCCGGCCGGCGGCGAAGGCGGCAGCCGACGAGCGGCGATGGCGAGAGGAGGGGCGGCGCGTGCGGCGAGGCGCGGCTGCGGGAGCGAGGGCGGAGCGTGCGGCGAGGCAGGCGAGAGGCGAGGGGAGGCAGCAGCGGTACACGGCGGCGGCGGCGAAATCACGGCGGCGGCGCGAGCGATGCGAGAGGAGGGGGGAGAAGAGAGGGCGGCGGCGGCGGCCTTATATGGAGGGGAGGGGGGTCGGCCTAGCTTGGGGAAGGGGGCACGGCAGGGAGGCGGCGGACTCCGGGAGGCGTGCGCGGCGCGGACGCCGAGGTGGCGGCGATGATTTGCTTCGGAAGGTCAGGGACGGAGAACTGGGCCGCGGCCTGGCGAAGCTGGGCCGGCCCAGTTTCGGAGGAGAGATTTAAAAAAAAACATTTTGTTTTTTTTAACAGACAGAAAACGAATAAAAGCAAAATAAATAAAATATCCTATAGGCATGTTATATATCAAAATTTGCAGAAAAATAAGCCCTACAACATGAACATTTTTCTACTGCCAAATAAAATGCCCACAAAATCTAATAAATCAAAAGGTCCTACTAATGCAATAAAAATCCAGAAAAATCATTTTTAAAATACCAAAAAGAATTCAAATTCATTTATCTCCAATTTTCTGCTGTAGGAAATCATGTTACCCTTTTTTCCATGTAATTTCTTTTGGCGAAAAATAATTTGAATAAAAACCAAATAACTCAATATTCGAAATTGAGTTGCAGAAAATTTCAGAAAACCTCCAACTCATATTTCCTATATTTTGAAGAAGTCATTTTTATCTTCTCTCGGGAAAATCATTGAGTTGCTTAAAGTTTCTGAATTGAAAAAAATGTTTCGAGGATGAAATTCAAAATCCTTTCAAAGCCCTTTATCATTTAGAATAAATGGAAGAAGTCATATTATCTTCACTCTAGGGTTTTGGTGTTGAAAAGAATTTGAATTCCCTCGGAGATCCAAAAGCAAAGTGAAAGTTTTGGGAAAGTCATGTTATTCCCTCTCATTTAACTTTCAAAAATTTCAAATTTCACTCAATTTCACTCAGCACATCAACAAGCAATCAATTCTATCTATTTATTATAACATTCCAAAATTTAGAATTTTGGGATGTTACAATGTAACAAGCTTCTCTGATGGATGTCCATGCTTCTTGTAGAACGACATTAGATCTGGCTCAAGGCTTTGTAATTCGGGTCCTCAAGTGAGAATGGCACCTACCCAAGCAAAATGTAAGAGACCATCATGTGCAGAGGACGAGGAAAAAGCAAATCAATGTAATCCTCACAGCAAAGACCACCTAAACAGAAAAATCCCCAAATTTTATAAACATAACCCTAACCCTAGCTCCAATGAACTAACCTGGTTCAGTCCATCCGTGGAGGTTTCAGAGTACATGTACGTCGAGCTTGTGTTGTCGTTGCTGCTCTCGTCCTCGAAAACCATGGTTGCGGCGGCGTGGTTCGGCGGCCGGCGGGGGCGGGCGGGGAGCATTCGCGGCGAGGCAGACAGGAGGAGGAAGCAGAGAGGAGGAGGGAGTGAGTCGGGGCCTGGCTCGACCGCACCAGCCGCCCATAAGTGGTTCGACCCAGCCTCTTCCGAGTCAGCGTGCGGGCACGCGCTCATTGGCTAGCGTGGCGTCTGACTGGTGGGCCCAACCCGTCAGTTTAACTGTCAATGCGTATAAACAACGCTTTTAGCCTCTTTTGCAACCGCATGCCCCAAAGTTGGTACTGACATGAAAAAATTACCAATCTTGGTACCAATCTGCTTCCAATGCCTCAGTTGTGGTACTTCTGTGCAATTTACTCTAGGAGTTGTTATTTCATGTTAAAACCCATGAAATTGCTACTGTGACACTCACGTGGTTCAACAGACAAAGCTCTTAATCGCTCAGCTTGGCTCCCTGCTTCTTTGGCTCGTTTAGATTTTTTTCGCTCGCCCAACTGCTAGCTAAGAAAAAATTTACGTATCTATTTTTATTTAAGAATGTTAGTTAAATTAAATGGCGTTTAAGGAACTTTAAAAATATTTTGACATTTTAAAACCATGAATTTTAGAAACATTTATGAATTCAAAATATATTCATGGTCATGCCTTTGTCACAAACGTCATACCTTTGTTGCTTGATGTCTCCAAAGCAAGCGTCGCCACTTCAAAAGTGAGTCGGTCAATCAACGTTTAAAATGCGACAATTTCGTTTCTTCCAAATGGTTCATAATGGCGTTTTCAACACCAATACTCAAAGTCTCAAACCTCCCGCATACATTATGATCGTGTGATTCGAAAGTCTTGTGTCTTTCAACGCGGGACTATATCAGTCCGCCAAACGGTCTAGACGTACCTTTTTCCGCAAACGAGAGACAAACTAGGAGGACTTTGCGGGCATCCGTAATGTTGCTATGCCCACGTCTGACCACCATGGCCACATACAAACCTCTTGCCTTGCCCGCGTGTGTTCTCACCCGGTGCCAGCTGCCGCATTCATGCCATTGTAGAGCAGCCACTCCGCAATGACGTCGGCCCAGAGCGGACGCGACCTCTCACTCGTGCTGGCATTGAAGTGTCGCACCGGCCGAGGGAGCCGCCCGCCAATGTTCACTGCCGGAGCGACGTTTGCTGTTCTGGACGAGACGGATATCTACCATGCCCATTCAATGTATGTCCGTCCGTATACTGCCATTAAGCAAGCTCATCGGCCGAGGAACCAACTTTGGCACCACGCATTGACGCACCTGAAGCTTGGCCTCATCGGAATCCGCTATTTAAAGGCACTCACACTCCGGGTAACTCCACACCACAACACATCATCCTCCCATGGCTCCACATTCGTCATGACCGCAAGCGGGAATGCTCTATGCGATAGTCTGTTGCCGGAGATGAAACGCGAGGTGGCTGCCCTTGCAACCACCTGGTAGTCCTTCCCTGCCAGAAGGATCAAGCAAGGCATGCCAGCCAGCTCGCCCGAGGTCTCCGATGACAACACGACACCGGACCCTGCATCGGTGCATGCTGGCCTGACCATGGAGCAGGCGCACTACGACTCCGTCATGGTGGATGAGAATTAGCATGCGATGGCTCATATGCCGGTGTTCTGGCAGGCGCGGGAGCAGCAGAGGTACAACATGTTCCTCATCGAGCAGCACCGGCTGGCGGAGGGCAAAATCTACAACGAGCGCGCAAGCGGGGACGAGGCTGCGCGCACCGCTCGCAACAAAGTTCTGACACAACCGGACGCATGCACGATCGCCAGTTGCTCGTCCTACGTGTCGACGTCCAACTTTGGGTGGGGGGCACACGAGGCAGGTGGACAGTGAGTCAGTGACAGACCTTCCATGTCCATCATCGACATCACGTCCACCGGCGCAAGTGACAAACATGGCGCGGACTCCTCCGAGGATGAATAGGGTATGGGAGGCGACAGGGCATTGTGTCCCAAATGGGTCGGTTCGTCCCCCAAGGGTTTAACTCCATACTCATTGTTGCAACAAAGTAAGAGCATCTCCAGCAGTTGGCCCCCCATGGGCATAAAAACCGCCGCCCGCGGGCAGCCGGCGGTATAATCGGCTCTCGGGCGGTTTGGCACCCAGCGTCGCTCCCAGGCGTCGATGCCGGCCCATTTTTGGCGAAAAATGGCCCGATATCGGCGCGAATCGGCCCATATTCGACGAGGTTGGGAGTGGTTCGGCGTGAATTCTCAACATAAATAATTTTTTATCGCATTGTTCATCATAGAAAATCAATAGAAATTATATAGTTCAACAAATAAAACTCATATTTTATCACACGTCGAGCTAGGCGTCGCCTTTGATCCTCCACGGGTTGTTGATGCACCTGTGGGTCTCGGATCTCCTGACACATATTGAGGTAGGCAGTCCAGGTTGCCGGTAGCTAGTGACCGACTTGGGCAAGAGGACCCTGCCTGTAGTATGGTTCAGTGTGAAACACTAGCTCTTCATGCTCGCTCTCAATGATCATGTTGTGCAAGATGACACAGCAAGTCATGATCTCCCACATTTAATCTTTCGACCATGTCTGAGCAGGGTACCGGACAACAGCAAATCGAGACTGGAGCACACCAAATACCCGCTCGACATCCTTCCTGCAAGACTCTTGAACCTTGGCAAAGTGGGACTTCTTGCCTCCTAGCACAGCGTTTGAGATGGTCCTCACAAATGCCGACCATCTTGGATAGATGCCATCAGCTATGTAGTACCCCTTGTTGTACGGTTGCCCATTGACCTCGAAGTTCACCGAAGGAGAATGACCTTCGACGAGCTTGGCAAAGACAGGGGAGCACTACAGCACGTTGATGTCATTGTGAGTTCCTGGCATACCAAAGAAGGAGTGCCAAATCCAGACGTCCTGTGTGGCCACTACCTCTAGTACCACACTACAACCACCTTTGGCGCCTTTGTACATCCCCTGCCAAGCAAATGGACAGTTCTTCCGTTTCCAATGCATGCAGTCGATGCTTCCAAACATCCCAGGGAATCCTCTCGCTGCATTATGTGCTAGGATCCGAGCAGTATCTTCCGCATTGGGTGTTCGCAAGTATTGCGGTCCAAACACTGCCACCATTACCCTGCAGAACTTGTAGAAACACTCAATGGTGGTGGACTCGACCATGCGTCCATAGTCGTCGAGTGAATCACCTTGAGCTCCGTATGCAAGCATCCTCATCGTTGTCGGGCACTTCTGGATTGAGGTGAATCCAAGTTTGTCGGTGCAATCCTTCTTGCACTTGAAGTAGTTGTCGAACTCCCGGATGGAATTCACAATCCCGAGGAAAAGCTTTCGGCTCATCCGATAACGACGCCGAAATACTTTGTCGCCGTGCAGTGGAGCATCGGCGAAGTAGTCGGAGTAGAGCATGCAGTAGTCTTCCAGACGATGTCGGTTCTTTGCTTTCATCCGTCCCGGTGCCGAGCCACCTCGTCGCGGCTTTTCATTGCTCGTGAGCAGGCCGGCGAGGGCGGCGAGGACCATGAGATGTTCCTCTTCCTGGACGTCGGCATCGGCCTCCTCCTCTAGCAGCGCGGCGAGCGCCTCCTCGTCGTCCGAGTCCATTGCCGAGCAGGCAAACCGCCGAAAACCTTGTGGGCGTGCTGGACGTGCACCCGTCGGTGCACTGCCCCTGCGCGGCCGGAACGCCGGAAAAATTGCCCGACCGGTGGTGGAGTGCATGCCGACGCCGAAATCTCCTCTTTTCCGACGGGGAACGGCCTATCTAGCGGTGTGCGGCGGTGGGCGGCGCCGGGATCGGCAGGCTGGCGGCCGAACTCGCGTGGGGTGGGGGCAAATCTGGACGAGCAGCTTGCTTTTTCGCCTGACAGTGTGGGCCAGGCTTGTTTTTCCTTTGCGCCGGAGCCCCCAAGCGCCCCTAGTGCGTCGGGTTCGACCTACGACCGCCGGGCCCAACAACAGACTGAGCCGGCAGATTTCGGCGTCTTAGGGGCGCGGCTGAGGCGTTTTTTCCGCGCCGGCGTCGAAAAAGTCGCCGGGGGGGGGGGGGGGGGGGGGGG
>LR738714.1:483574380-483593737 GCA_902687465.1 Secale cereale
GGGGGGCTGTTGGGGACGCGGCTGGAGATGCTCTAAGTGTTGCAGAACCCTCTTTGCAACAGAATTCATGTTGCAGGAACATTCAAGTGTTGCAAAAAAAATGTCTCCACTTTTTGCAACATGTCATATTGGGGAAGGACTTTTGCAACATAAATGATATTGCACAAATTAGAGAACGAATAGGAGCTTGGGAGGAATACGGGAGGCAACTGCGCTCGACGGATCCAGATTCAGATCCTGCAACATACAAGTTGTTGCGGTGGAAAAACTACAGCAAGGGCTTAGTTGCAAAACCGTAAAAGATAATTCTAGGTGAACCTCATAGAACACGCGTCATACGGACAAGGTGGCGGACGCCCGCGTACGATCACCGGCTGAAGCCAAGCTTTATAGTTAATATATTCAACGAACTGTGTCTCTTGGGTCAGATGAACTGTGCGGCCTAAAGAAATGGTGATCTCCGCCTCCCGACTCCTCTAGCTAGCTAATAGTCTGTATCTAGTAATATATCCAACGAGCTGTGTCTCTTGGGTCAGATGAACTATGCCTGATGCAAACTATGTCTTTTGGGTTCAATCCTGCTATATATATGTTGTCACGTTAATGATCTACGCTTGCATTATGAATTTAACTGCAAACATATGGGGACTATGATTGTGGGCAGAGAGAAATGAGAGGACTGTCCGGTCACTACCCGCAGACGCATCCGAAAACGTCCGCAGTCCGCAGTCGTATAGGGCCCATAGGCAACTATGGTTCAAGATGCTCTTACAGACCACGTAAACGGGCGGCTAAAACTGTACAGGGCTTGGGTTCGGAAGTTCAAGTATAAACGGTTAGATACTTGAACATAATTAACCAAACAAAACTCAGCAACGCAATGCAGAAATCAAGCCAAACACGCGACGGCTTGTATGAACATTTTCATGACCGGCTCAGACATGATATGGGAAATTTTCCCCGTACATTTCACGGCACGAAATAACAGGAGTTAGATTAGAGGACCACCAATTAGAATGCCCACACGTACAACTGACAGCGTACAAAAATTGCAGGCAGTGTCCCGTATAGCGGCGTCTCATTCAGTCATGCTTATATTCAGGCTGTTCCTCATTGTTCTCCTCCCAACCCCCATATTGCCCTTTGTCATCATGGCAACAAACTCTCCATAATCAATGCGACCATCCTAGTGAACAAGAGACAGACAAGGGCAATTAGTTCAAAGCATTGTCGCAAACAAGCAGCAACACAAAACTTTATATGGGCTTCGAAGTTCAAAGGATGCACAGTGACAAATTAATCAGATGTACTTGTCTATCATTGCATGCCAAAAAAAATGTATACATCATTTGGCGAGCATCTATGTCCCAAAGTTACATCTGTAGAGATCTTCAATAGAGAGCTTATGATGGTTTATGCACTCAGGCATTAGTCTTTTTTTAGGAACTAGGATAGCTATATCATGTACTCCTAGTTCCTAGTTCTAGGATAACTAGAGTAGCACAATTTACTTGGCTTTTGCACTTTGGCTTATGGACCAAAAAAGCTCCTATTTGCGTGCTTTTGACTTCGGCTGTGGCTTTTGGCCTATTTAGAGACACAAGCCAAAAGCCAAAACCAAAAGCCCCTAAATAGGAGCTTTTTTGGCTTATAAAGCCAAGGTAAAGCCCAACCAAACACCCTAGTCTCTCCCGCTGCTTATAGTTGAGCATATGTGTGGGTTATAAGTTTATAACAAACTAATAGGAGCATATGCGAGCTAATTTAACATTAACAATATTATACGTGTAAGGCACAATAAGCTTCATTTTACTTACATTATCCTGGTCAGCTTCGATTATGACGTCATCAAGAAAAGCATCTGGCATGTTATGCTCTTTGCAAGCTTGCTGGAGCTCATCCACTGTAATGTAACCACTACCATCCTTGTCAAAATAAGAAAATGCTGCCACAAGATGTTCCTCTCGCTCTAGTTTATTCAGATGCAATGTAGCAGCAATGAATTCTATATAATCGATGGTTCCACTGTTGTCCACATCCGCCTGAAGTTATAAAAATGAAACCAAATAACATGTAAGGCCATAAGTTACTCCTTTTAGGAGTGATTCAACGTATGCTCGGTATGAAAGAGGGGCGGTAACTTGATCTACGGAACAGACAAGAAAGTTGTGGTGCCAGGAGCCAGGACCTGTGGTTTCAGTACCTTAAACTTCTAGGGACTATAATGCATAAAAGTTGAAGAGCTAAATGAGTTTTTGAAAAAGCTTTGGAGTCAAGCAGTGACTAAGAAAAAACTGAACTGAAGTCACACAGGCAGATAAGCACATCTTCCATGGAAATAAAATGATTGATTTTCCAAAGTAAAATAAGTTTCAGTTGTAGATCACAAAGACAGACAGAGTAAACATAAAGTAAGAAAAGTGTGTTAAATTTCGAAATTCTGGAATAGACCAAACTAGTTTCAATAAAGATATTTATATCCCAATTCATTCAAGCTGAGAATAGTCTCACACAAGCTGCAAACCATCATAAAACTAGGTGTTTCCTACTCAGCTGACAGGCCCACAAATACAAAGTGGCCAAAGCTTAAGGCCGTTTCATATTCAGAAGCTAAGATGCCTCATAGAACAACTAAAAAACAAAAGGAAAGGTACTTAAGCTAGCAAGTCCAAGTGAGCATCGTAACTGATGTTCAGCCAACTTACCGCTTCCATAAGATCACGAATCTCAGTATCTTTTAGTGTTGAACCATATTTTCGCATGCCTTCTTTCAGCTCATCATATGTAATTGCACCGCTATTGTCTGTGTCCATTGCCTCAAACATTTCTTTTAATCCTGCAATCTCCTCCTCTGAAAGGCTCTCAGCAATTACCTGGTTGAATAAATAGAAACACTTTGTTAATACAAAACTAAGCAATCGTGCAACACAAGACAAAACAAAATGGAATGCAAACAGACTCGCAAGACCAGATTACTAATTGTATACTAGACAAAGTAGTTATCCTGATTAAATAGCAGATTGGTAATTCGGGGGTAATGACAGTAGATTAGTTATCTTACGAAATATAGTGTCACAATAAGTCAATAACAGACAAGAGAACCCAATTGATTTCTATAGAACATACATCACGTCAATAAGAGTAATAAGTTTTTGTCACACAATGCAGTAGAAACACTAATAAAGGATATTTGTCATGATAAAGTTAACACAAAATGAGAAAAGCAACGAACATTATAGCGACTATAAAGCAAATGGACATAACGTCATTGCTGCACATGGTTAATCACTATAGGAACAGCTAAAGGTACTCACTCGCAAAGCCATCTTCTTTAGCTTATTCATTGCTGAGAACTGCTTAATGCGAGAAAGGACAGCTGGATCAAGCGGACGATCAGGAGCAACTCCATGATCACCAATCCAAGGATGACCTGAACAAGAAAGAAAAAGATTATATTATATATTTATTACACAATTGTACATGTATGTACATAATCTTACACTGTTTTGTACATACAAAATGGTTTGTTTTCCCCTTTTAAACAAGCATGAGGTGAACTAATAGATAATAACCGGTACATATCGGAGAACAATCCTTAAAGTTAGAAATTCCCAACTGCAAGACTTTAGAAATTGAGGTTTACAAGAGTCAGTGAGAGAAAAGGATCCTCTGAAAATAATCTTATTTCTTATCAACCAAAACGATGTTGTGCTTGTGCGGATATATGTATTGAGGCATTACGAGATGGGCACACCACTCAGGACAACATATTCAACCAAGGACCTGAATTATTGGAGGAGAAACAAGATCTTGAGTTCTGGTGAAAGTAACTAACATAGAACTTCATGTGCTGTTAGACGCTCTGCGGGGCGAGGATTCAACATTCTCCTTATGAGATCCTTTGCACTATCAGAAATCACAGGCCAAGGATCACTATCAAAGTCAATTACGCCTTTCAATACTGCATCAAATATTCCTTGCTGAGTCTCTGCAATAAGTACATCCAGAAAATCAGCCTAGAACAGTAGTAAAAAGTTAGTAACGGTTTCCAGAATTAATCAAAGTTAACAAAAAAAAACATGCTATACCTGCCCAAAATGGTGGTACGCCACTAAGTAGTATGTAAAGAATTACACCGGCTGTCCATACATCAGCTTCTGGTCCATAACGTTTGCGCAACACTTCTGGGGCTACATAGTAAGGGCTTCCGACAACATCAGTGAAAACTTGACCTGAAAAAATAAAACAGCAAAAGGAATTGTTCATAAGATAATTCTGAATAAAATGAATATAATAAGTGGTCCATAAGATGCAGATTACTTAACAATCCAATAACAGACTAACAAAGTGAACATGTGGGACAAGAGAGAGTAGGGTAGGAACAGGGGGGGGTTTAAAGTAGCTCCTATTTGTTGCATTTGAAAACCACCTTAGAAGCTGTTAATGATGAAGTTAACAGATAACCCTGATTTTTTAACACAGTAACGCTGAACTGTAATTTTTGCCTCCATGGTACTCCCTCCGTTCCAAATTACTCGTCGTGGTTTTAGTTCCACGACGGGTAATTTGGAACGGAGGGAGTAGTATATATGTGTGTGTGTGCGCGCGCGCGCGCGTGTATTGTGGGTGGTTGTGACTTCAATTCCACAAAGGAAACATTTAGGCGGCTCCACAGCAGCGGAAGGACAGTTAAGTTTGGTTGCCTGAAGTCAAGTGACTCACCAGGCTTAAAGAAGACGGAGAGGCCGAAATCGATGGCCTTAAGCGACATGTCGTCATCCTTGTTGGCCAGCAAGAAGTTTTCAGGTTTGAGATCCCTGTGCATGACCCCGAGCGAGTGGCACGCCTCGACAACTCCTACAACGATGCGCGTGAGCTCGGCCGCCTTGCGCTCGCTGTAATGCCCCCGCTGTATGATGCGGTCGAAGAGCTCGCCGCCGCCACAGAGCTCCATGACGATGTGGACGTAGGCCTGGTCCTCGTAGGCGCCCTTGATGGCGACGACGTTCCGGTGCCCGGCGAGGTGGTGCATGATCTGGATCTCGCGGCGCACGTCCTCGACGTCCTCCTTGGTGATGAGCTTGCGCTTGCCGATGGACTTGCAGGCGTAGTCCACCCCGGTGGCTCGGTGGGTGCAGAGGTAAGTGGTGCCGAACTGCCCCTGCCCGAGCTTGCGGCCGAGCAGGTAGTGGTCGTGGAGGCTCGGGGTGGGGTGGCCGAGCACGTTGGCCGTCAGCTCCGCGGGGGCGAGCGAGCCCCGGCGCATGCCGGCGGCGGGAGGCGGGGCGGCCGCGTCAGCCACGGCCGCCGGGCGCGACGGCCGCTTGCCTGGCGGGGAGTCGGCATCGGCGGCGACGGCGACGGGCGCGTAGCCCGAGTCGTGGCGCTGCGACGCGCCGCGGAAGCTGGACAAGTACTTGGATCTAAAGGTGACGCCGCACGTGTTGCCCATCACACGGCCGCGGGAGGCGACCTCTCTCGCATCTACCTGAAGCTCCGATGGGGTCTAGCAATAGCAAGGGGCGGAGGCGTCGCGTCGCGGCGCGGCTTGGACGGGAAGCGTGGCGGCGCGGCCGATGGAGGTGAAATGGGCGGAGGCCGTGAGGGTGAGAGCTGTTGCGGCCTCGGGACTCCAGAGTGAGCTGGAGCAAGGCGGCGGCGGCGACTTCACGGCGGCTTCGCGGTCACGTTTGCGGAAAGCGAGGCCAAGGTTGCTGCCTTTGCCTGGCTCTGCTGCGCTGCGTTTCCGTTGAATCCGGGCGGAAAGACCTCACGTCACGGGCCTTGTTTTCTCCCACAAAATATAAAATATCTCTTCTCCGTTTTTTAAATCTGCGTGGTCCTTCTAGGGACGCAGCGGACGCTTTTGCGATGTCTGCGAACGTTCGCATTGTAGATTTGTTTTTTAGACCCTGATGATATCAGGTCGCACGGAGGAGCAGCTCACAGCGAACGATTCGGCCACGAAAGTTATCTCTCGCTTAAAGCGAAACCGAAGTTACGCTCTCCTCAAAGCCGGCCCATTTATCTTCTTGGTGTCGCGTTCGCTCGCTCGAGGTGTCCATCCCTGTACTGCTTACTCCGGCTTCCTTGAAGTTTTTTTGTTTTTTCTTTCTTTCTTATTTCTGTTTTCTTAGTTTGTTCATAGTTCTTCATAGTTTTTCTTCGGTTTTCTGTTCTCTTTCTTTTTCGCCGATGTTCGTCATTTCTTCTTCGTTGGTTTTTTATTTTCTTTCTTTTTTTCATTTATTTGATTTGTTTTTTGTTTCTTTCTCCGTTTGCATTGGTCTTCTCTTTTCTTCATTTTTCCTTTGGTTTAATTTTTTATCTTTCCTCTTTTTACGTTGGTTTTATTCAATTTCTTTATTTCTTTCTCGGTCTTCTCTTTTTGCAGTAATTTTATTTATTTATTTTGGCTTTTAAATTTTTGTTTCTTCCTTGGTTTTCGTTACTTTTCGCTGTTTTTTTCTTTTTTATATATGAATGTAGATCATGTATATTCATAACGTTAAACATGTATATGAAAATGATGATCATTTATACAAAAAATGTAGAACGTACGTTATGTAAAAGTAGACATCAAAAAACATGTTTTTCAAACAAAGTTAATTTCGAATTTAGAAAATAATAAAAATGTATATAAAAATTTCCTTGTGTACACAAAAAATGTACATGGCGTGCGAAAAAAAAATGTTTCACACATCATTAGCATATTTTATACACGTTCTACACTTTTTAAATGCATGATCGACATTTTTATACACATTTAACTTGCTTTAAATACATGATCACATTTTTCTTACACACATTTATTTTTCTTTTCTATAAATTTTGGTATATATTATAACGAATTTTAATATATAGTTAACATTTTAATACTTGATTAACATTTTTTAATTCTTGATTAATATTTTTCATACATAATCAACTTTTTCATACAAATTTTTTATTCTTTGTATACATGAGAATTGTTTTTCCTATAAACATTTTAAATTTTCAAATGCTTGATAATATGTTTTAAATTATTTTAGTAAAGTGATTTTTGTAATACATACATTCTTTGTGTACCAATTTAACATTTCAAAATGATTGATTAACATTTTCCAAAAATATGATCAACTTTTTCATAAACATAGTATATTTTTATATAGATGAGAAAAAATTCTATAGACATTTAACTTCAAAAAATACTTGAGAAACCTTTTCTCAAATGTTCTAATAAAATGTTTTTTCTAATACATATGTTTAAAATATTTTGGAAGTCTAATTTTTTTTAATAAAGAAAGCAAAAAATATAGACACAACGGGATTCAATCATGCCGCGCATTAATTGAGGTGATCAGCTAGAGCCACTGCAGCTCATGACTATTTTGCTGAAGAAATCATGTAGTGCATCGGAAATCCGTTGGTGCTTCCAGGAGCGCGCGCTCCTTCACGTGTAAAAAATATTTCAGAGTGTAAAAAAAATTCAAACAAAAATTTGACGCATACATCTCGACATTATATGTGTGCATATCAATTTTCGGAGAACACCGTCATTTTTTGTGGCTTGTGTAAAAAGACAAAAGGAAGTCTCGTGAAAAACATTTATTAACACTGGATTTTGTCTTTTTCATACGTGACACATAATTTATCACTTTTTTGCGAAACGACTTTGTGAGCATGTACAATATCGAGTTATACGTGCTAGTTTTTTTTTTGGAATTTCTTAACATTTCAAAATATGTTTAAAACATATTTTTAATACATGGAGCACGCGCTCCCATGTGCCAAAACGCTAATCTCTGTAGTGCATATGCTATATACTCGGTCCACCTGGGCCATGAACACGGAGAGCTCCTATTCGCCGCGTTCTGCGGCAAATTGTTGGCAGGAAAATGCGCAAAAAAATAAGCAGATGCGAGAACTGGGAGTTGAACGGTTGATCTCTTTCTATGCAGGCAACTAGCTTAGCCAGTGCGATCGAAGATAGTTGTTCACTAACCTATAGTGCTGGGTTTAAAGAACTAAAAAGAGTGGCGAAAACTGAAGGTTGCTTAAGAAATTACGAACAAAATTCCTTTCGAACACTTTTTTTCAATCATGGACCAAATTAAGAAATTACGATAAAAAACAACTAAATTTTGAAAAATTCAGAATATTTTTTAGTTTTGAACTAAAATTATAAATCCCGAACATTTTTGCAATTTAGAGATAATTTCTTTGAAACTGAGAACAAAATTTGAACATGAACATTTTTTAAAAGCACAAACATTTTTGGAATCTTGAGAACAAATTTTGAAATGGAGAAGAAATTTGGAAGCGCATACAATTTTTTAAAGCATAAACATTTTTTTAAATCTTGAGAACAAATATTGAACGGAGAACAAATTTGGAAGCGCGAACAATGTCTTAAAGCACGAACATTTTTTGAAAATTGAGAACAAATTTTGAAACGGAGAACGAATTTGAAAAATACCAAACAAATTTGGAAGCGTGAACATTTTTTGAAAATGTGATCAAAAAAATGAAATCTGGTACGTTATATGAATTTTGAAAGTTTTGAATTTTTTTGTGTAAAGAGAACAAATTTTGAATTTTGAGAACATTTTTTTGAAACTGAACATTTTATGGAAACACAAACAAATTTTTATATATTTTGAAGAAAAAGGGGAGAAAGAAAAAGGAAAAGAAATAACACACCAAAGAAAGAAAAAACAGAAAAAAGAAAAAAGAAGAAAAGAAACAGAAATAACTTTTTTTTTTTTGAGACAAAGAAACAGAAATAACTAAAAACGAAAAGAAGAAGAAGAAAGCATCACTAGAAGTTGGGCCGGCCCACTGCGTCGTTGGCTCGCGCACCCCCTGTGCGAAGCGTCGACATTACGACGCAGCGAGCGGCGTATAGGATTTTCCTTTATTTTTTTTAGCTACAGTGCACGTTCGATTTCGTTGCTGTCTTCGTGGGCCGGCCCAGTCGAAGCCCCGCTAGTGCGAAACAGCAGCAGCTTGTCGCAGACCGTCACATAGGACTACAGGAGGCCCCTGTAATTTTTATTATTATTGGCATGACATTTTATTTTTAACACGATGACAATTTATTATTATTAGGATGGCAATTTTATTTTTTTGTCATGTCATTGTTTTTTATCATTGAATGGTATTTTACGATTTTTTTCAAAGTGAACAAAATAAAGCAATTTTACAGCATGTAATTTTGTATTTGATCCGTTGGAAATAAATAAATAATGTGTTTTTATACCGGCATGGCAGTTTTATCAACTAGCATGGCACTTTCCATTTTTCATGTCATGGGACTCATAATTTTATGTTTTCTCTTTTTTAATAAGAAATTAGGAGGTCCCAAATATCTTATCACAAGTGCGGAGTCGTATGATATAAATATTGCATTGCTAAATCGAGGTGATACTAAAAACCTTGAGTCCTCGCCCTCACAATTCACAGGGAGTTGCGGAAAACCCTTTGAGAGGTCGCGTCCACTGGGTAACCCTTAATTATCATGAGTTGTAACCCTGCGGGGGAGATTATGTGTTGGGGAACGTAGTATTTTTAAAATTTTCCTACGATCACGCAAGATCTATCTACTAGATGCATAGCAACGAGAGGGGAGAGTGTGTCTACGTACCCTCGTAGACCGAAAGCGGAAGCGTTTATCAACGCGGTTGATGTAGTCGTACACCTTCACGATCCGTCTCGATCTAGTACCGAACGTACGGCACCTCCGCGTTCAGCACACGTTCAGCTCGATGACGTCCTCGCCTTGTTGATCCAGCAAGACGGGCGAAGTAGTAGATGAGTTCCGGCAGCACGACGGCGTGGTGACGGTTGTTGATGAAGAACAATCTCTGCAGGGCTTCGCCAAGCACTACAGAAACTAGACGGAGGATAAACTAGAGGGTCGGGGTTGCCGGCACACGGCTTGGTGTATCTTGATGTCTCTTGGGTGCTAGCCCTACCCCTCTATTTATATGTTGAGCCCTGGGGTCGAAACTTGGAGCAAAAGCCTCCTCAAAGTCGGTTTTGCCCGAAAGGAAAGAGTCCCACTCGGACTCCAGGGCTAGACGCCAGGGTTCCCGGCGTCTACCCCCTAGACGCCAGGGTTCCTGGCGTCTAGCCTCTGGTCTCCGCAAAACTTCCTTTTGCACTTTCCTAAAGCCTCGTGGGCTTTCCCCTTTGGCCCAAATAAAGTGTTCTCGTACCCAAACATTTCGGAAAACATCCGAAACCTCTTCTGGTGAATTCCGGAACCCTTCTGGAGGTCAAACACTATTATCCCATATATTAATCTTTACCTTCGGACCATTCCGGAGTTCCTCGTCATGTCCGTGATCTCATCCGGGACTCCGAACAACATTCGGTCACCAACATACATAACTCATTCAATACTATATCGTCAACGAAACGTTAAGCGTGCGGACCCTACGGGTTCGAGAACTATGTAGACATGACCGAGACACTTCTCTGGTCAATAACCAATAGCGGAACCTGGATGCCCATATTGGCTCCTACATATTCTACGAAGATCTTTATCGGTCGGACCGCATAACAACATACATTATTCCCTTTGTCATCGGTATGTTACTTGCCCGAGATTCGATCGTCGGTATCATCATACCTAGTTCAATCTCGTTACCGGCAAGTCTCTTTACTCGTTCCGTAATACATCATATCGTGACTAACTCATTAGTCATTTGCTTGCAAGGCTTATTATGATGTGCATTACCGAGAGGGCCCAGAGATACCTCTCCAACAATCGGAGTGACAAATCCTAATCTCGAAATACGCCAACCCAACAAGTACCTTCGGAGACACCTGTAGAGCACCTTTATAATCACTCAGTTACGTTGTGACGTTTGGTAGCACACAAAGTGTTCCTTCGGTAAACGGGAGTTGCATAATCTCATAGTCATAGGAACATGTATAAGTAATGAAGAAAGCAATGGCAACATACTAAACGATCGAGTTGCTAAGCTAACGGATGGGTCTTGTCCATCACATCATTCTCCTAATGATGTGACCCCATTCATCAAATGACAACTCATGTCTATGGTTTAGGAAACATAACCATCTTTGATGAATGAGCTAGTCTAGTAGAGGCATACTAGGGACACTCTGTTTTGTCTATGTATTCACACATGTACTAAGTTTCCGGTTAATACAATTCTAGCATGAATAATAAACATTTATCATCATATAAGGAAATATAAAATAACAACTTTATTATTGCCTCTAGGGCATATTTCCCTCATTATGATGGTGGCATGAAGTCTACTTCGAGTAGAACGTGTATTGTACCCGGCTCCAACCACTTATGAATTTGACCAGTTACTAGAGGATACGATATTTCATATATGTGGTAGTGATTCCGGATCCCTTGAGAACGCCTTACTACTCAAGTGTCCGCCTTACTAACTTTTTTGTCTTTTATTTACTTTTGTTACTCTCTTGTTAGTAGTTTAGTTAAATACTATTTTTATCTAGTTTCACTAGCAACGATAGAGTAGACTATTTACAAACTGTGGTTTGGGTGCGTACGTGTCTGCGTGAAGTGACAATATAGTTGTGGGGTTTGTGATGCCTTCCTATTCGCTCCATGTGGGATTCAACGCTTACTTACCACGAAAGTGCTGCAACAGCCATGTGCACTTGCAGGACATCACTCAGATAGGGAGGGACATGGACGAGCGTCGCGAATCCGCGTCAATGCAACTTGGCTCAAATCTGGGTCGGAAATGGTTCATGTACGAATAACAAAAGGATGTGCGTCCATTTACGTCAGTGTGTTCGGCCGTTGTTTTTGTCTGTTTTGACCCAAACCGACGCGTGCGAACAAGATGCGTTGACTCGCTGGAGTTGTCGTAAGGGCATGTCCAATGCCGACCCTCGAACTGCCTGCATACGTCTAGACCGCGTCGTCCGGACAGCGGAAGCCATTCAACGCGGGCATGTATTGGTTTGCAGGGCGGTCCAGAAGCGTTTTCTCCCGCAAACCACAAGCAAACTTGGGGAAGAGGCTTTACAGGAGTCCAGACCACTATCATGCCAGCTTCTAACCTCCCTGGCCCACCCAACCCCCTCCTCCCTTGCCCGTGCATGTTCTTGCCCATCATCGGCTGCCCGCATTCATGTCGCTATAGAGTGTGCTGCTCCACAGTGAAGAAGGTTTAGGGCAGCGCGACCTATCACTGCCTCCGCCATTGAAGCAGCGCGCTGATCGAGAGCGCCGATTGCGTCGCGTCTTTGGTGTCCGCGCCTGTTCAATGCCAGAGAAGCGTGACAAGGCGGGACGGGTATCTACCACGCTTGTTCAATGCCCCGTCCGTCCGTATGCCGCCATTAAGCAGGCACGTCGGCCAAGAAACTCACTCCGAAGTCGCGCATTGACGCACCCCGATGCCTGGCCTCACCGGAATCCACTATTTAAAGGCGACCACACCCAGCTAACTCCACCCACAACACCGCCCGCTCCCCATGCTCCTCCTTGCACATCATCTGTCATGACTGCAAACGGCGAAGCTATGTGGGAGAGTCTTTCCATTGAGATGAAGCACGCGGTGGCTGCCTTTTCCGCCGCCGTGCCAGGCCGATCAAGACCGGCTTGACGGCTAGCTCGCCCGAGGCCTCTGATGACGAGGACGACACCACGATGGAGACGAGCTCCGACGACACCGCCCTGGCTCCCGCGCGTCCTGTGCACGTGATACGTCCAAAACGTATCTATAATTTCTGCTTGCTCCATGCCACTTTTGGGTGATATTGCTATGATATTCATACACTTCCATACACTTTTGATCATATTTGGACTAACTTACTAATCCAGTGCACCCCAGTGCCAGTTTCTGTGTTCGGCTGTTTTTGTATTTCAGGTTTTCACGTTACGAGAACTGCCAGGAAAAATCCAGAAAAATTATATAAAAAATCAGCGTTCCGGAAACAACCTTGCGTCCGAAGGGCAACCGGGGGGGGGGGCACCAGGGCTCCAGGCGCCCTGGCGGCGCCCCCCCTGGGCCGCGCCGGGGGGGGGGCGCCTGGGCCCCCCGAAGCTTCCCCGATGCTCCCCTTTGGCATATATTTAAAGCGTCCTCCGAAACCCTCAGAACAGGAACTCTTTTCGCGATCCCATCTCTGTTCCGCCGCCGCCGTCGCTTCCAAGATCGGGAGCACCAGGAGAACTCTTCCCGGCACCCTGCCGGAGGGGAGGATCACCACCGGGAGCTTCTCCACCACCATGGACGCCTCCCAGATGACTCGTGAGTAGTCTCCCTTGGACCATGAGTCCATGACCAGTAGCTATGTGATGTTCTCCTCCCGTTCTTGTGCTTCACTAATTAGTCCTCGTGAGCTGCCCTACATGATCGAGGCACATATGTAATCCTTATGTTGTTGCTATGTTGAGTTTGCTGGGATCCGATGGATTATGGGATTATGTTCAAATTGATCTTGAGTAATATATTTGATCTACCTCTTTTATATTTATGTTCATAAGTAATTCTTGCATGTTCTCCGTTGTTATTTATTGCTTTGGCCAAGTAATACGTAGTGACTCCAAGAGGGAATGTTATGCTCGATTGTGGGTTCATGCCCCTCGATGACTAGCTTGAGTGACAGAAACATGAGTCTATGGGATGTGTTGTTGCCACAAGGGGGAAAACAACGGTGCCTGTGCCTGCGGGTGCAAGGATTGTTTACTTTACGCAAAGTTCTTTTAATGCAGTTGTCTATTGCATTGAGTTTACACTATGGGTGGGACTCGCAACTTAATACCAGCGAGATGTTCTGGATAGATATCTCAAGGTGGATGATTAGTAGTAGATATTGATGGATTTCGGTCTACTTACTTTGGTGTACCGCGCATGCATTGAACCTCAACCTTTCTTGCAATGTAATCAGCATTGGTTTGCGTTCGTGGTCCTGTCAATTGCCCAGCTGTAATTTATTTACCTCACATAGCTGTTTTATCGTCTTTTGGGAGAGAGACATCACTAGTGAACATCATGAGACTCCGGTCCTTATTACCATCATTGATCACATCCGCTATTTACTTTTCGTTATTTACTTACTATTGCAAAACACTATCTATCACTACTATCATTTGCTTTTAACCCTTTGTGAACTACAAGGCCGGAGGGATTGACAACCTCTCTGTACTCGTTGGGAGCAAAGTTATTTGTATCTGTGTGCAGGTCCACGTTGATTGCTAATTTGCGCCGTTAGCAGTTGACACCTACTTGTTGAACCTAATAGTCTCTGGGGATTCGATCCTTGGTATCTTTGCTAAGGGAAAACACTTCTACATACTGCATCTTACACCTTCCACTTGGGGTAACCAACGAGGGGTTCGAGGCCCATCAAGGAGTATTTTATGGCGCCGTTGCCGGGGACTCCACTCTTCAGGATAGGGGAGTTGCATGCTATCTTTTACCTTTGCTTTTAGTCTTGTTAGTTTACCTTTCAGTTTTTGCTTTAGTACCTTTTATCGAAAATCACAAAAATAGTTATCTTGCTTGCTTGCTACTATGGGTTCCACCGAGAACACCAAGTTGTGTGACTTCACTAGTCACAACAACGATGACTTTATCAGCACACCTATCACTACACCTGCCACTTCAGCACCTTCATATAAAATTAAACCTGCTTTACTGAACTTAGTCATGAAAGATCAATTCTCCGGTGCTGGACATGATGCTGCTTTACACTTGAACAACTTTGTTGAACTTTGTGATATGCAAAAGTACCAAGAAATAGATGGTAATATTGTTAAGCTTAAGCTTTTTCCTTTCTCCTTGAGAGGAGGAGCTAAAATTTGGTTTCAGTCTTTGCCTAGAAATAGCATAGATTCATGGGACAAGTGCAAAGATGCTTTTATCGGAAAATACTATCCACCTGCTAAAATTATCCAACTGAGAAGTAACATAATGAATTTTAAACAATTGGATAATGAACACGTTGCCCAAGCTTGGGAACGTATGAAGTCTCTTATCAAGAACTGCCCTACTCACGGTTTGACTACTTGGATGGTTATCCAAACTTTTTATGCAGGCTTGAACTTTACCTCGCGAAACTTGTTAGATTCGGCCGCGGGAGGAACTTTTATGTCAACTACACTTGGTGCTGCCACAAAGCTTCTCGATGAGATGATGACCAACTATTCCCAATGGCACACCGAACGCGCTCCAACAGGTAGGAAGGTAAACTCTGTCGAGGAGATTTCCTCCTTAAATGAAAAAGTTGACTTGATCATGTCTCTACTTTCGAAGCAATCTACTGTTGATCCTCGTGATGTTCCTTTAAATTCTTTGATTGCTCAAGAACAAGTAGATGTGAATTTTATCTCTAGAAACAATTTTAACAACAACGCTTATAGGAGTAACTTTGGTAACAATCCTAGACCGTTCCCCTCTAATTCCTATGGGAACAACAATGCTTATCCTATCACCAAGAACTCCACTACTGAACTAGAGATTATGCTTAAAGATTTCATCACTACCCAAAAAGCCTTTAATAAGAATGTAGAAGAAAAACTACATAAACTAGATGATCTTTCTTTTAAGGTAGACCATTTAGCCAATGAGGTAAAATTGCTAAAAATTGAAACTTCTCCTCTTGAGGAGAGGAAGGTCATTCCTATTAATGCTACTCAAGTGCAAATTAATGAAAATATTAGGATGATGGCTAAACTTAAAGAAAGATGGGCTAGAGAAAGGGAGGAAGAAGATAGAATTAAGAGCCTTCCTACCCACCACACTGTTGCTACTATCAAAGTTGTTGAGGATATCCAAACTCTTAGCACCCAATGTACTCCTAGTCCCAATGGACCTATTAATGGTGACGCTATGACTATAGAAACTACCAAACATGTGAACCTAAAGGACCCTACTACTACTTTACTTAATGCTCGTGACCTTGATTTTGATAATTGCACTCTTACCGAAGTTATTGATTTCCTTCACAAGATGTCTAGAGACCCCCGCACTAGCACGCTTAATCTTGCCTTCACAGAGCATATCACTAATGCTCTCATCAAAGCTAGGGAGGAGAAACTTAGAGTGGAAGCCTCCATACCTAGAAAGCTAGAAGATGGTTGGGATCCTATGATAAAAATTAAATTGAATGACTTCTCTTGTTATGCATTATATGATGTTGGAGCTAGTACCTCTGTTATGCCCAAAAGAATATATGATATGCTTAAATTGAAACCTTATGATTCTTGTTCTTTTGGTGTTCGTCTCGTTGATTCTTCCATAAAGAAACCTTTGGGGAGGATCGACGATGTTCTTATCGTTGTCAATGATAATTATGTTCCCGTTGATTTCACTATTATGGATATTGAATGTGATCCTTCATGTCCAATTATTTTGGGACGTCCCTTTTTACGCACCGTTGGTGCTATCATTGACATGAAAGAGGGTAATATAAAATTTCAGTTTCCTCTCAAGAAAGGGATGGAACACTTCCCTCGAAAGAAGATCAAGTTACCTTTTGAGTCCGTTGTACGGGCTAGCTATTCTTTTACTCTTGATAAAACTTGATCTATATGCATTATGCCTAGCTTAAAGGCATAAAAGAAAGCGCTTTTGGGAGGCAACCCACATGAATATTTTTTTTGCTTTTGTTGTGTCTTGATGTTGTTTACTGCTGTAGCATCATCATTGTATCTTTGCTTTTCATATTTGTGCCAAGTATAGCCTCTGATTGCTAGAAAGTTCAAAAGTTGTGAGGTGCTGTCCAGAAAACAGATTCTGTCCTTGGATAGAAAAATTCGTATAAAATCACCAGATCATCTTTTTCATCTGAATTTTTTCGACAGCGTTCTCTATATAATTTTCTTTCGTGCGTCTGTTCTGAGTTTTTTGATTTGAGTTGCAGAAGTATCCCGAACAGATCGATTACTACCTGCTGTTCTGTTTTTCACAGATTCTGTCCTGTTTTGCCTTTCCTTCATTTCGCAAACCAAGAGCTTGCTTTTTCTTTGCAAAAACCTTTTGGAAATCTTGAGAAACAGTAGAACTTCAAGATTATCTTTATTTCCAGCAAGGTATAATTATTTTATTAAGGGTACTAACCTCGCTAATCAGATTATGATGAGTTATGTATGAAGGGAGTTTTCAAGTGTGCGAGGGAAGATGATAAAAAGATTCAGGAGTGTCAAGCGCTCAAGCTTGGGGATGCCCCCGTGCACCCCCAAGAAATATTCAAGGAGACTCAAGCGTCTAAGCTTGGGGATGCCCCCGTGCATCCCCTTCTCCATCCGCATTATCAGTTCGTCTTTCGTTTCGCTATATTTTTATCACTTCATGTGCTATGTGCTATGCTTGGAGCGTCTTGCTTTTAGTTTTCTTTTTAGTTTTTCATAACGAGTCGGAACTCAGCATTTTTTATGTGGGAGAGAAACACGCTCCACTTCTACCTAGAACATAACATAGAATTTTCATGTCTATCTTTGTTGTGTATGTTCTTTGTCTTTTAATAGCTACTATCATGCTCTGCTCTTAGTATTCATGCTTATCTTTTCAAAGAGCTTTTGTTTAGTTGGTTGCTTGAACTCTCTTTAATTATCATGCTCACCTTATTAAGAGAGTTTGCTTTCGTTGCATTGGTTAATATGTCTATGATAAAGATGCTACGTGCATAATGGTGCTTAGTAGTTCAGGTTTTCTTATGGTTAATCTCAAATAGCTGGGGGATTCCCAATGTGTTATTGGAGTACCAACTTGATTTGTTTGCCTATGATATGGTATGGTTTAGTAATATCTTCCTTCGAGAATTTATTTTGATTGACTTGGCGTATGCTCACGCATATTTAAGACTGTAAAGAAAGTCTGTCAAGCCTTGATGATCTTTTATTTCTGAGTAGCGATATAACTACCATGCCTGATTCAATATTGCTTTGTCGCTCTGCATGATTATGACCGTCATTGCTCTCTTAGTTGGTCGCTCCCAGTCTTTTGCTAACCTCCACCTGTACTAAGCAAACTAACTTTGCAATACATAGCTCATGGGAAAGTAGCTTAAAAACTATTGTGGTAAAGAATATGTTGCCTATGTATCTTATTTCTTATAAGTTGCTTGCTGAGCGGTAACCATGTTTCTGGGGACGCCATCAACAGTCACACTTTTGTTGAATATCATGTGAGTTGCTATGCATGTTCGTCTTGTCTGAAGTAAGGGTGATTTGCTGTGGGTTGAATGAATATGCATATTGTTAGAGAAGAACATTGGGCCGCCAACCAAAGCCATGCATCATGGTGGAAGTTTTAGCTTGGACTTAATCCTCAATCTCTTATGAGAATATGCTTATGCATTTAAGAGGAGTCAATCATCTATTTTCTATGTTGTCCCGTTATGGATGTCCTCAAGTTGAGATCTATCAAAAACGAGAAATCAAATGCGATTTATCTCTTTGGACCTTTGTACAGGTGGCATAGAGGTACCCCTTTGTGACACTTGGTTGAAACATATGTAATGCAATGATAACCCATAGGAAATCCGAGCTAATTAGGACAAGGTGCGAGCACTATTGGTATTCGATGCATGAGGCTTGCAACTTATAGGAGGTCTTATACATGACACATATGAAGTACTACTACCGTTGACAAAATTGCTTCCATGTTTTCAAAATAAAAAACTCTAGCACATAACCATCTTTTACTTTTATGTTGAGTCTCCACCTTCTTTTAAAAGCACCAACTATTGAGAGCATGATTGTCATTCTGAGTGTAATGTGCATTGTCCCAAAGTAGTATTGTCTTTTGCATGATTGTGATATCGTTTATTTTGAAATCATTGTATCTATTCATCACTTAAACCTTGAAGGTGCCCCTGTATTTATGTTTTGCTTCACTAAAGGGGGCAAGCTAGATATCACTTTATCATATTTGCACATCATGTTCATTGCAAATCTATTTGATGCTTCAATGTCATGTTGTAAAACTTTCAGTCATTTGTGATTTTCTCTTGAGGCAACTTAATTACTATAGAATCATTGTCTCAGTAAGCTTTTGTCATATGACTATGAAAAAGTCCTATATGGTTAATAGCATGTCACCGCAGAAATTATTCTTGTTATCATTTACCTACTCGAGGACGAGCAGGAATTAAGCTTGGGGATGTTGATACGTCCAAAACGTATCTATAATTTCTGCTTGCTCCATGCCACTTTTGGGTGATATTGCTATGATATTCATACACTTCCATACACTTTTGATCATATTTGGACTAACTTACTAATCCAGTGCACCCCAGTGCCAGTTTCTGTTTTCGGCTGTTTTTGTATTTCAGGTTTTCACGTTACGAGAACTGCCAGGAAAAATCCAGAAAAATTATATAAAAAATCAGCGTTCCGGAAACAACCTTGCGT
>LR738714.1:483597042-483758065 GCA_902687465.1 Secale cereale
GACAAGGAAGAAGGGTGCGACGGGGGGAGAGAGACAACAAAGTGGCGGTTGGCAGGCTCGCGTGCGCAGGTTTTATAGAGCGCACCCGACGTGGTGCGCTTTGCCGCTTTTTCACACGCGCGCACTTTCTTTTCCGCGCCTGCTGGAGTGCGCCAAACGTCGCCATGCGCTAAAAATGCCTTATTTTTCCCATGCGCGCCAGACCTAGCGCGTCTGTTGGAGATGCTCTTAAAACACTATCGCACGTTGCAAATTTTGGACGCCGAACGACACGCGCTTCATAATTTGCATTGCGTGTTTTTTGAGCGCGTGCTTCTGGGCATATGAAAAATTAATGTTGACCGCGGCGCGCTAAAAAGTGCTACAATGTCGCTGGAAAACTGTTCTAATGCTCAATATTTTTGCGCCTCTGCTCAAGATGCTATTATGAGGAAGTGTGCGTAGTACGAAATTAGTAGTACGTTCTTGCGTCCCGCCTCACCTATGCATTGAACAAAATTAACAAATTTGACTTTAGAGCAAAAGTATTTCACAAACTAAACTACTTTTCAAATTATTTCACATAATTAATCCTTTTGTGCAGCACCCGACCGTAGACCTGGCCATCCCTCGGGCCGGGCCTACCAAAACCCGACGCAAAAAACCTAGGCCCGAGCCCGACCCGGCCCGGCCGTGAGGCTTAAAAATCAGGCCCGAGCCCGGCCCTCGGTCAAAAAGCCCGTCGGGCCACGGGCTGGGCCTCTTCAGAAAATGGCAAATATGACGGGCCCGGGTCCGGCCTGGCCCGGGCTACAAGCTCAAAATCTAGGCCCGAGCACGGCCCATGGACAAGGTCGGGCTGGGTCGGGTCGGGTCGGGCTGCCCATGGCGAGGTGTACCCGACAGTAAGGCGATGCACTCTATTGTGCAGCTTCTAACACATATGTGCCATATCTGTGCAGCACAATAAGTGTCACATTAGTGCAGCACAGTGTAGTGCAGAGCCTAACTGTCAGACGTTACACAAGTATGACGCTTATGTGTTAGACGTTGCACATTAGGGATTAGCTAGGTGAAATACTTTTAAAAATAATTTAGTTCGTGAAATAGTTTGGCCCTAACGTCAAATTTGTGTCTTTTGTTGTTTAGGTGATGAAACATGCGAACGACATCGACAGATATTCTCAAAAAATATCTCGTATTTATGGTAGCATTCAGATCGCATTTCTACTTTCTTGTTTACATAAGTGTGGCAGCCCCGTCCTGGTTTGTTGGTTCTTATCGTATTATGTGCCAAATTTTAATCATAACTAATAAAGTATACATGCATGTCATAAGAAAATATATCATTGAAAATGATGTTAAAAAAGAATTCAATGTTATAATTTTTGCTAATATGCATTAACATTTTATTAGTTAAATCTTTAATCAAAATTTGACACAAATTATAAAGAGGACCAATGAACAAGGACGAAGGTAGTATACCATAGGCCGACGTGTGAGATATTCCGAGACACTCAGAAATCGGGTTTCTGTACAGCCTGATTTCTCTTGTCTTGTTTAGATTTGTGCGTGGCTAGCTAGTACTAGCTTCCAATCCACGCTTTGCTTTTTGAACGGTCCAACCACACAAATAGGAATGAAACTTATTCATCTTTTTGTTGTCACCAGTCCCTAGACAACTACGTGATCAAGTGCACCAATTCTTTCGCTGGTACATCTATACAAATATCTTTGTTATTGGAATGGTCTCCTACCTGGTATAGATCCAGAGTACAAGAAGTTCATGATTGAGCAGAACGAACAACCTCATTTGTGACAACAAAAAGATGAATAAGTTTCATTCCTCTTTGTGTGGTTGGACCGTTCAAAAAGTGGGATCAGGTGACATGCGCTACGGTGAGATGCACGGTGACATGCGGCCTAAATTTAAATTTAAACATTGCGAAAAAATCTGAAGAAAATCATGCATGTTCACAGCACATACTAAGATAACCCCACAAAATTTCAGATCAAAATTCGAAACATACATCGAGAAACGAAAAAGAGAAACTCAGATGTGAATAGTCTACACAGAACCATTCTGGAACTATTCATGACAGATTTCTCTTTTTTGTTTCTCGATGTATGTTTCGAATTTTGATCTGAAATTTTGTGGGGTTATCTTAGTATGTGCTGTGAACATGCATGATTTTCTTCAGATTTTTTCGCAATGTTTAAATTTGAATTTGAGCCGCATGTCACCGTGCATGTCACCGTAGCGCATGTCACCTGATCCCAGTCCGTTGTCTAGCTAGGTATTGCTCTCCCCTCCTCGCAAAATAAAGTAAAATGTACGACCCTTTTTTTAACGCAAAAATTGTACGACTCCTTCATGTACCATGTTGTCGAGGTAGGGATAGATCGAATAAGTCTGACGGCATCGCCAACATCGACCCACAAATTTCCTTCCGCATCCGTTCACGGATACGGACACGGATGCGAGAGACAAGCATCCAACTGTAGCCACATACATTTTAACAACAATTCGAACTAACCAGACAAAATTCGTTCAAACACGGCCGGGTTTTATATAAACACGCCGGGTTTCATTACATTTCGGACATACTTCAACTACGAGCGGCCGTCCGGCTTTGGGGGTATAATTAATTAACCTAATCTGTAATCATCGGAGCCAGTTCTCCGTATCCGGTCATGAGCCCCGAGAACTGAAACTTTGCCTTCTCCAGTTCCGCCTCGGCGCTCTCCTACCCCGTCTCCAGAGCCCCGGGAACTGAAGTTGCCCGCCTACACGTCGCGGCCAAGCGACTAATCGGCTGAGGTTGCTCAGATCACCAAGCTTGGCATCGACGGGAGGGGGAGCAGTGGCCTTCTTGGGACCAGAGCGATGACGACCTACTGTGCATTACTCTTCCTCGCTGTCGGCGGCGCCCGCAAACATGTCGGCTTCGTGGTCGTGGTGGCGGGGCGCGGCCTTGGCGGAGCCAGCGATGTCATGCTCGTCTTTGGTCTCGCCGAACACCTTGTCCGTCGGCTCGTCACACTCCTTGTAACTAGCCACCACCTCTGCTGCCCACTGGCGGTACCGCCAGCGGGCGAGGAGGATCTCGCGGATGGAGCGGTGGGAGTCGAGAAGCGCCTCCTACTCCGCCAGGTCCGTGTCCGGCGCGATCACCCTGTCGACGGCGAGTTGCTCCTCCGCCTGCAGGTGCTCCTGGAGGAGTTGGTGGTTGTAGCAGTGTCGCCATGCACCTTCCGGAACTGCTCCTCCCGCACCATGTCCATGTAAATGGGCACGCGCCTCGCCGATGGTCATGGTACAATGCACCAGCGAGGGTGGCACGGGCGAGGAGGCTACCCGTAATGCCCCAGATGTAACACTTTCCAAATATGGCAATATATAAACTTTGGCTTCATCAATTCCTTTCCGGGCTCTTCTTTCATTTCGGGTTCTTCGTTTTGTCGTGTGCGTGTGTGCATTTCATCCATGTCATGTTGTCACGTGCATTGCATTGCATTTGTGTTGTCACTTCCATCCGGCCCCACTCGTCTTTTCCCGTTGTCCGTTTCGAGTTCCGGAGCTCTCACACGTGCCCGTGGCATCCCCGAGTCCTTCTTTCGTGTGCGGCCGTGTAACGTTTTCGGAATGGCGTGAGACTTGTCGTGCGATGTTGTTTTGGTACGTGTAAGCCGCCTGTCAAGTTTCGTCGCGTTTGGAGTTCGTTTGGTACTCCAACGGTTAACCTAGTGAGCTAAAAGAACCTCTTCTTTGAGGCCCAAGACCCCCTCCACAACAGCCCACTAACCCAGCACAACCCTTTCCATCATCTCGGTCGTCGAATTGTGATCGCGTGGCCGAAAACCGCTCCTCATTTGGAGTCTCCTAGCTCCTTGTGCCTATAAAAACGTCCCCCCATGTCCATTTTTCGCCCAAAACCCTAGTTCCACCGCAACCGCCGCCGCCGGACACGTCCGGACGGACCGGACACGTCCGCCCGGACGCGCCGGACCAACCGGAGCCAGCCACATGTCCTCCGTCGGTCTCCCGCCGCGCCGGCCCGCAGGCCCGACGCAGGCCCGCCGTCGCCGCCAACCGGGCCGAGCCTCGCGCCGCCCGCTCCTTCGATCCCCGCCGGGATCCGGCCCAGCTCGCCGGAGCGACCTCGCCGCCGACCCCGTCCTGCCTCACCGCCGCATCGGGGAGCTCGGGCCATCGCCGCATCAGGCATCTCCGCCGCCAACTCGCCGCCGCTCCGGCTAGGGGTCACCGGAGCCGGACCCCGCCGCCGCCGGCCCGTCCTGGGGCCAGATCCGCCGCCCGGCCACCTCCCGTCGGCGCCGGCCCGGGGCGCCACCGCCGTCCTCGACCGAGCTCCCGTCGGGAGCGTGCCGATCCAGATCCGCGGGTCGAAACCCTAGCGGGTCGGACCCGCTTCGCCCGCAACCCGCTCCGCGCCCGCGCCCGATCCGCGAGGTAGCCCTGTTTTTTTCTCTAAGTCATTTTGATTTTGTTGTCTGATGGCTTATTGTAATGGCTGTATCTTTTAGTGTGCTAGTCCGATTTGTGCATATGATATGTCAAAATGACTGTGGTGATGTGTACTACATTTTGTTCCATTGTGTCATGCTTGTTTGAGTCCATCTAGATGTCTTAATCTTCATGACAAGAGTGCTACTTGATATAAATTGCTGCTACTTGTTATTTTCATGCCATGTTTGAGATGTGATAACTTGGTGCATGTTTATCCAAATGAAGCAAATGAGATGTCAAAATGTTCATCATGAGATGCTCTACATGTTGGGTGCTGTAGCATGCATGTTAGGGTTCTTATTGCCATGTTAATCTCTGTTGCAAAAGTGCATGTGGCTGTTAAGTTTTGTAACATGTTATGAGATGCTGATTTGAAGAGCTCGTTGCTATTGTTGTGTTTGTCCCCTTGTCACATGCCTAGATGTTTTATAATCTCCATAATGTGGTCTTTGCTGTGGTGCAAACCATTCGCCATGATATTCCTTGAGGTGACTTAAACATGCTTGCAAACATGCCATGCCAACTTAACTGTTTTAACACTTAGTGAAATTTCACTAAGTCTGGAATATGTCTTATCCTGATGCTATGTTTGCTTGATGCCCTAGGCAAATCCATCCTAGTTTTGGAGTGGCCTTTGATCATTCCTTGTTGAATATGTTGTTGTCTATCCATCCATGCCCTCACTTGCTCATATGGGTTGATGTAGGTTATTTATTTCTTGCTCCCAAGTTGCTATAAAATATTACTGTCAGGTTTCTAACGTCATGATCAAAATGTTGTAGCTTGTTGCTATTGATCCATGCCTCCTATGGAGTTGCTCCAATGGAGTTGTTTGCTGTAGGATATGTCTACTCCATGTCCATGCTTCTTGTCACCATGTTTGAGTGCTGTAGAGTATATATTTCTTGCTCCAAAGTTGCTATGTGGCTGTTAATCTCAGCCTTGCATTGTTTCTTGTTTCGAGTGTATGTATTGATCCGTTGCTCCGTTTTGAGCGTGCCCTACATGAAACTTGTGTGATTTTGCATGTAGAATCATAATATAATCTTGTTTACATGTTTGGAGTATGTTTGCTTGATGTTTGGGTGCATCTTGCACCGTTGCCATGCTTAACTTGTTTTGCTCATATCTTCTAGACCGTAGCTCCGTTTTAAACAAACTTTATATGAAACTTGACTAGAATTTCGTGTAGATCATCATGGTGCATGTTAACTTGCTGTTTAACAACTTTAACTTAAGGTTTGTTCAGATATGGACTAATTTCAAACTATGCATATGAGGACTTACCGGATTTGTTATATGTAGTTTCCGACCTCATTTAAACTTGTTGTCTTGTGTTGTTTCTCTGTGCTTCCTACCTTGCCATGTTTTGCATCATATATAGACTTGTCTTGCATCATACTTGCTTGAGTACATTGTCATGTTCTTGTGTTGTTTCTCTGTGCTTCCTACCTTGCCATGTATTGCATCATATATAGACTTGTCATGCATCATAAGTGCATCATATTTGCATCATGTTGATTGTGCATTGCACCTTGTTTGATTTCGTGCCTCGTGTGTTCTTGTGTTGAGTAGAGCCGGAAGTCGAGACCGAGAACGAGAACGAGGTTACTACCGAGGTTGAGTACGAGGAGCCGTCTTACGATCCCATCGATGACTCGACAGGCAAGATGACCTGACCCGGATATCATTACTATCTTTGCCTATTGCTAGAAGTCTCGCTCTTTAGCTTATTATCTCGATGCCCATGTTTGTTTGTCAGCCTCCTATTGTAACCATGAATCTGTCTAACCACCCAACCTAGCAAAACCTTTGTTTGGCTACGTAGGCTTCGCTCAGCCCCTCTTATAGCATTGCTAGTTGCAGGATAAGATTTGAAGATTCTTGCTTCATGTTGAAGTTTGGTTGGGATATCACACTATATAAACTCTTAAACTAAATCATCTATATATTGGTAATGGGTGGAAGGCTGAGCCTCTTGCTCGGTGATTTGTTCCACTCATGCCGCCCTAGGAACCGTATAAACCGGTGTTATGTTCCTTGATTATGCGTTCCTCACACGGTTGGGTTATGGGACCCCCTCGATAAACTGCTTAGCGCTAAGTCTTTTCCAGCAAGTCCCAACATTGGTACTATTTGCCTAAACAACTAAAACTTGCATAGGGAGTTATAAACCCTCTTCTTAATCAACAACTCGGGCCAGTGCTCCACATGAGTGTTGGTCCAAACTGGGCAACCTGCGGGGCCACCTTGGGGGAACCCGAGGGCTGGTAAAAACCCGTAGCTTATCCCATCCGGTCGTGGCCTGAGATGAGATACACGCGGCTACTATTAGGGTGTCGGCACGCCGGGATGATTTGCTGGATTAGTCTTACCTTAGTCGGAGTATCTTGAGCACGGGATTCCGAGAATACTCAGGTCTTCCCACCTTGGAGTTGCGACTCCGCGGATCGTGAGCTTGTAATGGGCTAAGTTGGGACACCCCTGCAGGGTTTTGAACTTTCGAAAGCCATGCCCGCGGTTATGTGGTAGATGGGAATTTGTTAATATATGGTTGTAGAAAACTTGACACCATGTTCAGATCACACTACCAGCGTGAGTAACCGTGACGGTCATTTTCCGAAAGGGGTTCGGGAAGTGAACACGGTGGGGTTATGATTGACGTGCTTAGATAGGATCACTTCATGATCACTTTGACGCTCGTGGCACTTCTCTTCTCGCTCTAAGCACGTAAGCTAGTGCTAGTGCAGCTGCAACCTTTATCTTTCTTCAGCCTTGTTCCACACCCAAGGCTTAGATAGTTTTGCTACCCGGGAACGGGATTGCTGAGTCCTCCGTGGCTCACTGATTCTACACAACACCAGATGCAGGTACCATGGCGAACTACTTAGGTGACAGCACAGAGCTGTACTGGGAGTACGATGAAGAACGTAGTCGATACTATGTGCACTATCCCGATGATCAGTAGTGGTTTCTACTAGGGGCGATTCGGACCTTGTGGCTTTATGTATTTGTATCTTTCATTTGGATCTTCGCCCGTAGTCGGGTTGTGATGTTATTTGGATGATGATTTGCTTATGTAATGTACTTGTGTGACGTGGCGAGTGTAAGCCAACTATCCTTTTGCAATTTCATCCCTATTTTTACATGAGTCGTGCAAAGATACCATACTTGAGATCATTCTATAATGGGCTTATACCTTTAAGTCGGGCCTCGACACGTAGGAGGTATAATCCCATCCTGGGCATCACACTACCATTGACTCATCGTCGACCGCGTCCTCCATCGGGACGTCGCCATCGTTCGGCTGCCTATTGCCCAGCCGACGGCAATGGTGGCCATCTTCTTCTTCGGCTTCGGCGTCATCCCATCTTAGAGAGTTTTGGCATGGGAGGAATCCATGGTCGTAGTGGTGCGGAGAGGGGTCGAAGGCAGATGACTGCACTATATATGGCCAGGACTGTTGGGGAATGTTGCATGGAAAAAAATCTACGCACACGCAAGATCTATCCATGGAGATGCATAGCTACGAGAGGGGGGGGGGGGCATCTACATGCCCTTGTAGATCGCTAAGCGAACGCGTTTATTAACGTGGTTGATGTAGTCCTACACCTTCATGATCCATTCCGATCAAGCATCGAACGTACGGCACCTCCGCGTTCATCACACGTTCAGCTCAATGACGCCCTCGCCTTCTTGATCCAGCAAGAGGGGCGAAGTAGTAGATGAGTTCCGGCAGCACGACGGCGTGATGACGGTGGTGGTGAAACTATTTTCACACGGATTCGCCAAGCACAACGGATTTAGAGCAGAGGATGAACTAGAGGGAGAGGGGGCGTCGGCACACGGCTTGGGGATTCGTGGTGTACCTTGGCACCCCCTCCCACCCTCTAATATATATAGGTGGAGGGGGAGGAGAGGCCGCCCTAGGCGCACACCAGAGGGGTCGGCGCCAGCCCTAGGCGCCCCTTCCTTCTTTGTGCGTGCAAGGAAAGGCAGGAGAGCCCCGCCTTCCTCATTCCTTCCTGGCGCGTGGAGAGGAAAGGCATGAGGGGCCATCCCTCCTCTTTCCTTCCATAGGGGCCGATGGCCTAATGGGTGAAGGAAATATGCCCTAGAGGCAATAATAAAGTTGTTATTTATATTTCCTTATATCATGATAAATGTTTATTATTCATGATAAAATTGTATTAACCAGAAACTTAGTACATGTGTGAATACATAGACAAAACAAAGTGTCCCTAGTATGCCTCTACTAGACTAGCTCGTTGATCAAAGATGGTTACGTTTCCTAGCCATAGACATGAGTTGTCATTTGATCAATGGGATCACATCATTGGAAGAATGATGCGATCGACAAGACCCATCCGTTATCTTAGCACTATGATCGTTTAGTTTTACTGTTATTGCTTTCTTCATGACTTATACATGTTCCTATGACTATGAGATTATGCAACTCCCAATACCGGAGGAACACCTTGTGTGCTATCAAACGTCACAACATAACTGGGTGATTATAAAGATGCTCTACAGGTGTCTCCGAAGGTGTTCGTGGTGTTGGCATAGGTCAAGAATAGGATTTGTCACTCCGAGTGTCGGAGAGGTATCTCTGGGCCCTCTCGGTAATACACATCATAATAAGCCTTGCAAGCAAATGACTAATGAGTTAGTCACGAGATGATGTATTACAGAACGAGTAAAGAGACTTGCCGGTAACGAGATTGAACTAGGTATTGAGATATCGACGATCGAATCTCGGGCAAGTAACATACCGATCACAAAGGGAACAACGTATGTTGTTATGCGGTTTGACCGATAAAGATCTTCGTAGAATATGTAGGAGACAATATGAGCATCCAGGTTCCTCTATTGGTTATTGACTGGAGATGAGTCTCGGTCATCTCTACATAGTTATCGAACCCGTAGGGTCCGCACGCTTAACGTCTGATGACGATCGGTATTATCAGTTTATGAGTTTTGATGTACCGAAGGTAGTTCGGAGTCCCGGATGAGATCACGGACATGAAGAGGAGTCTCGGAATGTCCGAGACATAAAGATTAATATATTGGACGACTATATTCGGACATTGGAAGTGTTCCGGGTGTTATCGGGTAAAACCGGAGTGCCGGAGGGGGTTACCGGACCCCCCCCCCAAGGGAGTATGGGCCATAGTGGGCCATTGATGGAAAGAGAGGGGCAGCCCATAGGGCTGGCTGCACCCCCTAGGGTTCCTAGTTGGACTAGGAAAAGGGGGAAGGCACCCCTCTCCTTTCCTTCTCCTCTCCCCCTTCCTTTCCTACTCCTAGTAGGAATAGGAAAAGGGGGTTCCTATTCCTACTAGGAGTAGGAATCCTACTCCTATGGCGCGCCCCTTGGGCCAGCCGCACCTCCCCCTTGCTCCTTTATATACGGGGGCAGGGGCACCCAAAGACACACAAGAAACATTGGTCTAGCCGTGTGCGGTGCCCCCCACCACAAAAACAAACCTCGGTCATACCGTTGCAGTGCTTAGGCAAAGCCCTGCGCTGGTAGCTTCATCATCTCCGTCACCACGCCGTTGTGCTGACGAAACTCTCCCGTGAAGCTCAATTGGATCAAGAGCTCGTGGAACGTCATCAAGCTGAACGTGTGTGATACGTCTCCAACGTATCTATAATTTTTCATTGTTCCATGCTATTATATATGATGTTTTGGATGTTTAATGGGCTTTATCATACGCTTTTATATTATTTTTGGGACTAACCTATTAACCCAAAGGCCCAGTGCAGATTGCTGTTTTTTTTGCCTATTTCAGGGTTTCGCAGAAAAAGGAATATCAAACGGAGTCCAAACAGAATGAAACCTTCGGGAGAGTTATTTTTGGAACGATATCTTCACGAGAGACTTGAGCACCAAGGCAGAGGAGAAACGTGGTGCCCACGAGGGTCCAGGGCGCGGCCCCTCCCCCAGGGAGCGCCCCCACCCTCATGGGCCCCATGTTGCTCCATCGACGTACTTTTTCCTCCTATATATACCCATATACCCTGAAAACATCGAGGCAATAGAGAAAACCCTAATTCCACCGCCCCAACCTTTTATTCCCGTGAGATCCCATTTTGGGGCCTGTTCCGGAGCTCCGCCGGAGAGGGGATCTTCCACGGAGTTCTTCTACATCAACACCATTGCCTCACCATGAGTTGTGAGAAGTTTACCACAGACCTTCGGGTCCATCGTTAGTACCTAGATGGCTTCTTCTCTCTTTTTGGATCTCAATACCAAGTTCTCCTCGGTCTTCGAGGAGATCTATTCGATGTAATCTTTTTGCGGTGTGTTTGTCGAGATCCGATGAATTGTGGGTTTATGATCAAGATTATCTATGAGAAATATTTGGGTCTTTTCTGAATTCTTTTATGTATGATTATAATATCCTTGCAAGTCTCTTCGAATTATCGGTTTGGTTTGGCCTACTAGATCTATAGTTCTTGCAATAGGAGAAGTGCTTGGCTTTGGGTTCAATCTTGCGGTGTCCTTTCCCAGTGACAGCAGGGGCAGCAAGGCACGTATTGTATTGTTGCCATCGAGGATAAAAAGATGGGGTTTATATCATATTGCTTGAGTTTATCCCTCTACATCATGTCATCTTGCTTAAAGCATTACTCTGTTCTTATGAACTTAATACTCTAGATGCATGCTGGATAGCGGTCGATGTGTGGAGTAATAGTAGTAGATGCAGAATCGTTCCGGTCTACTTGTCACGGACGTGATCCTATATATAATGATCATGCCTAGATATTCTCATAAGTATTCGCTTTTCTATCAATTGCTCGACAGTAATTTGTTCACCCATCGTAGAATTCTGCTATCATGAGAGAAGCCACTAGTGAAACCTATGGCCCCAGGGTCTATTCTCAACATATCAATCTACAATATACTTTACTTTGCTATTTTTACTTTCTGTTCTTGTATCCAAAAATACCAAAAATATCAAACTATCCTATCTATCAGATCTCACTTTCGTAAGTGACCGTAAAGGGATTCACAACCCTTTATCGCGTTGGTTGCGAAGTTCTTATTTGTTTGTGCAGGTGCGAGGGACTCGCGCGTGGTCTCCTACTGGATTGATACCTTGGTTCTAAAAAACTGAGGGAAATACTTACGCTACTGTGTTGCATCACCCTTTCCTCTTCGAGGGATTACAACGCAAGCTCTAGAAGTAGCAATAAGAATTTCTGGCGCCGTTGGCGGGGAGGCTTACGCAAAAGTCATATACCAAGTACCTATCACAAACCCTTATCCTTCGCATTACATTTATTTGCCTCTCGTTTTCCTCTCCCCCACTTCACCTTTGTCGTTTTATTCGCCCTTTTTCCGTTCGCCTTTTTGTTTGCTTGTGTTGCCATGTGCCTTCTATTAGCTTGCATCTTCGCTTGCTAAATTATGGATCCTCATCCACTTGCTAATCTTTTTAAGAGATCCAATTATGTTGAACCAATCGCTAGTGAGCTGCGTGCACTAGATTATCTTTATGAGGTTTTGCTTGAAATTTGTGAATCTGAAAACTATGATGAAGTGTTGAAAGAAGAAAATTATGAAGTGATTCACGATAGCTCTTTTAAGGAAAAGCATGATTGCAATGATGTTATTATAAATTCTATTAATGTCAATTGTGCTAATGATATGCAAAACCCTAAGCTTGGGGATGCTTATTTTGCTATGCCCACAACTTGTTGCAATGATCATGATTGGGGTATTCTTCTTACGATCTTGAAACTTCTTCAAGCCCCATGATATATACGAGATTGATAATAATGTTTGCAATAATATTGAAAGTGGGTTTGGAAGAGTGTCAACTTTAGATCCCACATATTTGGAGAATTTTCAATCTTATGAAATTTTTGATAAAAGTGGGTTTGGAGAGGTCGTGACTTTAGTTAATGTTGATCCCACTATTTTGGAAGAGTGTCAACTTCGCATGCATGTAGATCATGTTGAGAATATGTTATGTGATATCTATATTGTTGAATTTGCTTATGATCATACATGCAATTATTATGAGAGAGGAAAATATGGTTGTAGAAATCTTCATGTTATTTAATTACCTCTCTTCGTGTTGAGATTGATCTTGTTTCTTTCTTCTTCCTTGCATATGATAGATCTTGCTTGTCTTGTGATACGTCTCCAACGTATCTACTTTTACAAACCCTTTTGCCCTTGTTTTGGACTCTAACTTGCATGATTTGAATGGAACTAACCCGGACTGACGTTGTTTTCAGCAGAACTGCCATGGTGTTGTTTTTGTGCAGAATAAAAAGTTCTCGGAATCGCCTGAAAATGAACGAAGAATTATTTCAGAAAATATAGAAAATATCTGCAAGAAGATCCTCACCGGGGGGCCCACACCCTGTCCACGAGGGTGGGGGCGTGCCCCCCTGCCCAGGGCGTGCCCCTGCCTCGTGGGCCCCCCGATGCTCCAACGACGTAACCCCAAATCCTATATCTTCCGTTTCTGTGAGAAAAAATCAAGGAGAAGGAATTTATCGTGTTTCATGAGACGGAGCCGCCGCCAAGCCCTAATCTCTCTCGGGAGGGTTGATCTGGAGTCCGTTCGGGGCTCCGGAGAGTGGAGATCTTCGCCATCGTCATCATCAACCTTCCTCCATCACCAATTCCATGATGCTCACCGTCGTGTGTGAGTAATTCCATCGTAGCCTTGCTGGACGGTGATGGGTTGGATGGGATCTATCATGTAATCGAGTTAATTTTGTTAGGGTTTGATCCCTAGTATCCACTATGTTCTGAGATTGATGTTGCTATGACTTTGCTATGCCTAATGCTTGTCACTAGGGCCCGAGTGCCATAATTTTAGATCTGAACCTATTATGTTTTCATGAATATATGTGTGTTCTTGATCCTATCTTGCAAGTCTATGGTCACCTACTATGTGTTATGATCCGGCAACCCCGAAGTGACAATAATCGGGACCACTCCTGGTGATGACCATAGTTTGAGGAGTTCATGTATTCACTATGTGTTAATGCTTTGGTCCGGTACTCTATTAAAAGGAGGCCTTAATATCCCTTAGTTTCCAATAGGACCCCGCTGCCACGGGAGGGTAGGACAAAAGATGTCATGCAAGTTCTTTTCCATAAGCATGTATGACTATATTCGGAATACATGCCTACATTGCATTGATGAACTGGAGCTAGTTCCGTGTCACCCTAGGTTATAACTTCTACATGATGAATTGCATCCGATGTAATTTCCCATCACCGATCCAATGCCTATGAGCTTTACCTATATTGCTTGTCGCTTATTTACTTTTTCGTTGCTTATATCACAAAAACTACAAAAACACTATCGTTACTTTTATTGCTGCTACCACCACTATCATATTACTTTGCTACTAAACTATCTTGCTCCAGATACTAAGTTTCCAGGTGTGGTTGAATTGACAACTCAGCTGCTAATACTTAAGAGTATTCTTTGGTTCCCCTTGTGTCGAATCAACAAATTTGGGTTGAATACTTTACCCTCGAAAACTGTTGTGATCCCCTACACTTGTGGGTTATCAAGACTATTTTCTGGCGCCGTTGCCGGGGAGCATAGCTCTATTCTTTAAGTCACTTGGGATTTATATCTGTTTACCACTATGAAGAATTTGAAGGACTCAAAAACCAAGATCTTACCCTCAACTACGAGGGGAGGTAAGGAACTACCATCTAGCTCTGCACTTGATTCTCCTTCTGTTATGAGTAAACTTGCGACACCTACTCCTGCTATTGAATCTGATATGTCGTATGTTCTTGATGATGCTACTTCTGCTATGTATGATGAAACTACTTCTATGCCTGATACTGTGCCACTAGGTGAATTTCTAGATAAACAAATTGCAAATGTTGATGATATTTATGAAAGTGATGATGAAACTACTCCCAATAGATATGAATTACCTGTTGTGCCTGAGGGTTATGTTATGGATGAAGAAACTGCTAGAGACTTTCTTGCTTGCAATGATAGATATGATCTTAAGAAATTATTAGCTAAGTTGAAACAAATGTCCTTGAATGCTAGAATGAAACATGACCCTGCTTTTGCCACTTCACCTATCTGTGTTACTGATAAGGATTATGAATTCTCTGTTGATCCTGAGTTAATTACTTCGGTTGAATCTGATCCTTTCCATGGCTATGAGTCTGAAACTGTTGTGGCACATCTTACTAAGTTGAATGATATAACCACTCTGTTTACCAATGATGAAAAGATTCGTTACTACTATATCCTTGAGCTATTTCCGTTCTCGTTAAAGGGTGATGCTAAGACTTGGTTTAATTCTCTTGATCCTGGTTGTGTGCGTAGTCCCTAGGATATGATGTATTACTTCTCTGCTAAATATTTTCCTGCTCATAAGAAACAAGCTGCCTTACGGGAAATATATAACTTTGCTCAAACTAAAGAAGAGAGTCTCCCACAAGCTTGGGGGAGGGTTCTCCAGTTACTTAATGCTTTGCCTGATCATCCTCTTGAGATGCATGATATACTTGATGTCTTTTATAATGGACTAACCGATGCTTCCAGAGACCACCTGGATAGTTGTGCTGGTTGTGTTTTCAAGGAAAGAACAGTTCAACAAGCTGAATTACTACTGAATAATATGCTAGCCAATGAAAATAAATGGACACCTCCTGAACCAGCCCCTAAGCCAACTACAAAGAAAAGAGGTTGTCTATCTCTCGGTCCTGAAGATATGCAAGAGGCAAAGAAATCTATGAAAGAAAAGGGTATTAAAGCTGAAGATGTTAAGAATTTACCACCTATTGAAGTAATGCATGGTCTTGATAACCCGACACAGGTAGTAAAGGTAAATTCTCTTTATAGATTTGATGAAGGTGATATTCCTTGTTATAAGTCCGCTAGCCAATGTTTAGATGAGTTTGATAATTTTGTTGTGAAACAAGAAAACTTCAATGCTTATGTTGGTAGACAACTACAACACAATGCGTATATGATTGAACGCTTGAGTGATTACTTGTCTAGTGCTAAAAGTGAACTGGAACTTATTAGTAAACATGCTTCTATGGTCACCACTGAAGTAGAACAAGTACTTAAGGCTCAGAATGATTTGCTCAATGAATTAAATAGTAAAAATAATGATAATGCCATTAGAGTTGTGACTAGAGGTGGTAGAATGACTCAGGAACCTCTGTATCCTGAAGGCCACCCCAAGAGAATTGAGCAAGATTCTCAGAGAGCTAATTTAGATGCACCTAGTTCTTCTAAGAAGAAGAAAAAGGAAAAATAATAGGACTTTGCATGCTTCTAGTGAACCTGTAGCTGATATACCTGAGAATCCCAATGATATATCTGTTTCTGATGCTGAGACACAATCTGGTAATGAACATGAACCTAGTGATAATATTAATGATGATTTTCATGATGATGCTCGACCTAGCAATGATAATGATGTAGAGATTGAACCTGTTGTTGATCTTGATAACCCACAATCAAAGAATCAACATTATGATAAGAGAGACTTTGTTGCTAGGAAGCACGGTAGGGAAAGAGAACCATGGGTTCAGAAACCCATGCCTTTTCCTCCGAAACCATCCAAGAAAAAGGATGATGAGGATTTGAGCGCTTTGCTGAAATGATTAGACCTATCTTTTTGCGTATGCGTTTGACTGATGTGCTTAAAACAAATCCTTATGCTAAGTATATGAAAGACATTATTACCAACAAAAGAAAGATACCTGAAGTAGAAATTTCCACCATGCTAGCTAATTACACTTTTGAGGGTGGAATGCCTAAGAAATTAGGAGAACCAGGAGTACCTACTATACCTTGCTCCATTAAGAGAAACTATGTTAAAACTGCTTTGTGTGATCTTGGAGCCGGTGTTAGTGTTATGCCTCTCTCTTTATATCGTAGACTTGACTTGAGTAAGTTGACACCTACTGAAATATCTTTACAAATGGCTGATAAATCAACTGCTATACCTGTCGGTATTTGTGAGGATGTGCCTGTTGTAGTTGCAAATGTTACTATTCTAACGGACTTTGTTATACTTGATATTCCCGAGGACGATAGTATGTCTATTATTCTTGGAAGACCTTTTTTGAATACTATAGGGGCTGTTATTGATTGCAACAAAGGCAATGTCACTTTTCATGTCAATGGTAATGAGCATACGATACACTTTCCGAGGAAACAACCTCAGGTCTACAGTATCAATTATATTGGAAAAACTTCGACTATCACTATTGGAGGTTTTGAGTTTCCCATTCCTACTATCAAGAAGGCATATGACATTCTTATTGTTGGGGACATACATATCCCCATTGAGGTAACCTAGTGTTATTCGAACATTCTCCGGTTTCATGTTACTCGGAAAGAGTTTATTAACAAGACCTGATCAACCTTGTTAATGGATTCCTTTTGATGAACATGGGATAGGTGAATCTAGATAGCACAAACCTTCTGTACCCTCCTTTTACTTTCTGTTAATCAAGTTAAATAAAACAAAAATAGCATTGTTTGTCTGTTTCCAGATTTATCCGTGCAACAAAAAAAATATCTCGAAAATAAAAGTTCTCCAAATGCCATGAAAATGAAACATGATTTTTTCTAGAATATTTAAGAAAATATGGCACTGAACACACAGCAAGGGGAGCCAGCACGTGGCCACGAGGGCACAGGGCGCGCCCCCTGCACAGGGTGCGCCCCCTGCCTCGTGGGCCCCACATGGCCCCCTCCACTTATCCTTTCACCCATGCTCTTCTTCTTCCTCCCAAAAAATTCCCCAACCAGCTCAAACCCGAGTTCTAGCTCATCTTGCTGCCATTTTCGATCTCCTTGCTCAAAGCACCATTCACCAAACTGTTTGGGGAGATTGTTCCTTGGTATGTGACTCCTCCATTGGTCCAATTAGTTTTTGTTCTAGTGCTTTATTTGTTGAAAATTTATGCTGCTGTGGTGACCTTGTTCTTGAGCTTGCATGTCAACTTTTCTTGGTCCCAAGTAGTTCTAATGCATGATATAGCCTCTAGGCACTTATAGGAGTTGTTGCTATCAATCTTGTTGAGTTTGGTTAACTTTTATTTTGAAGTTACTAAAATTTCAGAAATTTTTAGGAAAATGTTAAAAAGATTATTGAGGGGCTCCTCCAGCAAGAGCTCAGAGGAGAAGAAGAAAGAATAAAATAAGAAGCCCAAGTATCATCTTCCTCGCATGGCGGAATTTCGACCGTGCGAATGGCCTTGTAATAATTTTATGATGTCCGCCGGTATTTACGAAGACTTTTATTGGTTGGCGAATAATGCAGGCCTCACCGACTTCCTCAACGACCAGAAAGAACAGTATCTCTTACTCACCAATATTTTCACGCAAGCTTTCATTTTCATTCTAGGAAAGCACCACCTACGGTGGAGTTTCGCTTATATGATGTGGTTAAGGAGATATCACTTTTAGATTTTTGTGAAATATGCAAAGTACCCTTCATAGGTAGACTTGATGAACCACGTCGTGAAGATGTTGAAGAGTTTATTGATATGATAGCTGTAGGGGAAACTAGACAAGTTTCAGGGGCAAGAATCACTAGTATACACTTCCCTGTTCTACGTTACTTTGCTTTATTTGCTAGTAGATGTTTAATTGGGCGCAGGAACAATGGGAATCTTAGTGCCCCTGATATTATCATTTTACGCCATGCTTTGTTTCAAGACACAACTTTTAGCTTGGGCGCCGTCGTTGCCAAACGATTGAGTCTGAACCGCCCAAAAGGGGCCCGTCTTTGGAGGCATCTTTGCTTCTCGTCTTGCTGAATATTTTAATATACCTATTAGGCATCATGAGAAAGAAGAAAAATTGCTTGCCCTGTTTATATAGACTACAAGAGCATGGTAGCTCATGATTTTATTGTTAAAGATAAGAATATGCAGCTTAATTATAAATTAAGGTTTGATGAAACATACTGTGAAATTGTTACCTTGCCTGCACCATCTTTGTTTGATCTCTCCACAGGAAAGTATCTCATTACATCAGATGCCTTCTACAAGTACCAAGGCCAGGCACATGCTTCAGAGCCGGAGCCATAACTACCCCTTGATCCTTCCCGTCAATCTGTGTATGGGTGGGAGCTGGATGAGCTCGCCAACCAGTGGCCCCGGGAGAACACATCTCAGTACACTGGAGGTAGCGGTTTCGATCTGTGGCCATAGACCAACTTAGGCCAAAAGCCTAAGCTTGGGGGAGTACGTGTTTCTCACTGACTTTACATTCATGTTCACACTTATTGTAGTTGTCGGTGCTCACACTCTTTCACTGTACCATCCATGCTTAGTTTCATTTTCTTTTTCTTAGTCTTTTTCTTGTGTGCTAGAAAAACCCAGAAAAACAACAAAAAATATTAGTTGTAGCTTATAGCTAGCTTACTTTCTTTGCTTGTAGTACTAACTAAAAATGAAAACCCAAAAATATTTCCCGTTCCTCTTTTGCTTGTTGGGAGCTTTCCTGTATAAATAGTTTCTTTTCTTTTCTTTAGGGGTTGAGAGTAGAAGACCATGATTAAAATGCTTAGTGGCTCTCACATGCTTTGTTACTGATTTAACCTTGAGCCATATTACCTTGTCTTCTCTCTTGTATTAAATGCCTGTAGATTCCACCTTAGTCCAATGCACGTGCACTATTATTATTATCCACATCGTTCGATCGTGCGAGTGAAAGGCAATAAGGATGATATATGATGAACTAATTGAGATGAGAAAAGCTGGTACGAACTCGGCCTCTTTTGTTTTTGTAAATATTATGGCTCATCATTCCTGATTCAACTTGTTATGAATGAAACATGTTTGCAATGACAACTAGAGATCATAGCTGCTTATGCCATGCTTAATTAGCTGAGAGTTTATAATGGTCTATCTTGCGTGCCAACATGATATTAAAATGGTTGTGATGTGGTATGATGGGTGGTATCCTCCTTTGAACAATTTAAGTGATCTGACTTGGCACATGTTCACGCATGTAGTTGAAACAAATCAACATAGCCTTCACGATATTTATGTTCATGGTGATTTATATCCTACTCATGCTTGCATTCATTGTTGATTAATTTTAATACATGTTCATGACCGTTGTTGCTCTTTAGTTGGTCGCTTCCCAGTCTCTTTCTAGCCTTCACCTGTACTAAGCGGGAATACTGCTTGTGCATCCACTTCCATAAACCCCAAAGTTATTCCACATGAGTCCACCATACCTTCCTATATGCGGTATTTACCTGCCATTCCAAGTAAATTTGTATGTGCCAAACTCTAAACCTTCAAATGAAATTCTGTTTTGTATGCTCGAACAACTCATGTATCAACTAGGGTTGTCTATATCTTCCATGCTAGGTGGATTATTCTCACGATGAGTGGACTCCGCTCATCATTCATGAGAAAATGGCTGGTAATCAGGATGCCCTGTCCCATGCTCAAAATCATAATAATTAAACAAAACTACCCCAGGGCTGTTGCTGGTTTGGACGGTACCCGTTGTTTCGGGCTAGCCGTGGAGTGTGCTTGTTGGTGGTTGGGGGAGTATAAACTTTACCATTCTGTTTGGGAACCGCCTATAATGTGCGTAGCATGGGAGATATCGAGATTCCTGGTTGTTATGTTGACAATGAAAGTATACCGCTCAAAATGTTATTCAATCTCTATTTAAAAATCGAGCTCTGGCACCTCTACAAATCACTGCTTCCCTCTGCGAAGGGCCTATCTATTTACTTTTATGCAGAGTCATCATCCTCTTATCAAAGAGCACCAGTAGGAGAGCACCTCTGTCGTTGCATGTATTACTATTAATTTGCATTGAGTATGATCATGATTGGATCTCTTTTACCATGAATTACAATGTCTAGTCAGTCCTTGATCTTTAAAGGCGCTCTGCATTTATGTTTTGAGGTCTCAGAAAGGGCTAGCGTGATACCATCCTGTTATATCATATCATGATTGTTTTGAGAAGTGTTGTCATCCGAGGTTTATTATTATTGCTCGCTAGTTGATTATACCATTGATGTAAGTAGTCTTGAGACCTGAAAGTTATTGTGAATATGGTTAGTTCATGATCTTGTTGAAAACCTGAATGCTAGCTTACATATTTACAACAACAAGAGCAAACAGAGTTTGTCAAAGTTTTTCTTTATCACTTTCAGTTTATCAACTAAATTTCTTGAGGACAAGCAAAGGTTTAAGCTTGGGGGAGTTGATATGTCTCCAACGCATCTACTTTTCCAAACCCTTTTGCCCTTATTTTGGACTCTAACTTGCATGATTTGAATGGAACTAACCTGGACTGACGCTGTTTTCAGCAGAACTGCCATGGTGTTGTTTTTTTGCAGAATAAAATGTTCTCGGAATCGCCTGAAAATCAACGAAGAATTATTTTATAAAATATAAAAAATATCAGCAAGAAGATCCTTACCGGGGGGCCCACACCCTGTCCATGAGGGTGGGGGGCGCGCCCCCCTGCCCAGGGCGCGCCCCCTACCTCGTGGGCCCCCTGATGCTCCACCGACGTATCCCCAGATCCTATATCTTCCATTTCGGTGGAAAAAAATCAAGGAGAAGGAATTATCGCATTTCACGAGACGGAGCCGCCGCCAAGCCCTAATCTCTCCCGGGAGGGCTGATCTCGAGTCCGTTCGGGGCTCCGGAGAGTGGAGATCGTCGCCATCGTCATCATCAACCTTCCTCCATCACCAATTCCAAGATGCTCACCGCCGTGTGTGAGTAATTCCATCGTAGGCTTGCTGGACGGTGATGGGTTGGATGGGTTCTATCATGTAATCGAGTTAGTTTTGTTAGGGTTTGATCCCTAGTATCCACTATGTTCTGAGATTGATCTTGCTATTACTTTGCTATGCTTAATTCTTGTCACTAGGGCCCGAGTGCCATGATTTTAGATCTGAACCTATTATGTTTTCATGAATATATGTGTGTTCTTGATCCTATCTTGCAATTCTATAGTCACCTACTATGTCTTATGATCCGGCAACCCTGAAGTGACAATAATCGGGACCACTCCCGGTGATGACCATAGTTTGAGGAGTTCATGTATTCACTATGTGTTAATGCTTTGGTCCGGTACTCTATTAAAAGGAGGCCTTAATATCCCTTAGTTTCCAATAGGACCCCGCTGCCACAGGAGGGTAGGGCAAAAGATGCCATGCAAGTTCTTTTCCATAAGCACGTATGACTATATTCGGAATACATGCCTACATTGCATTGATGAACTGGAGCTAGTTACGTGTCACCCTAGGTTATAACTTCTACATGATGAATTGCATCCGACGTAATTTCCCATCACCGATCCAATGCCTACGAGCTTTACCTATATTGCTTGTCGCTTATTTACTTTTCCGTTGCTTATATCACAAAAACTACAAAAACACTATCGTTACTTTTATTGCTGCTACCACCACTATCATATTAGTTTGCTACTAAACTATGTTGCTGCAGATACTAAGTTTCCAGGTGTGGTTGAATTGACAACTCAGCTGCTAATACTTAAGAGTATTCTTTGGCTCCCCTTGTGTCGAATCAACAAATTTGGGTTGAATACTTTACCCTCGAAAACTGTTGCGATCCCCTACACTTGTGGGTTATCATCTTGCTACTTTGTTTTCCTATAAAATGTCTATGCATAGGAAGTATGTTAGACTTAGATGTGATTTTCACATGCTATATGATGCTCCCTTTGTGCTTCAATTCTTATCTTTCATGTGAGCATCATTGAATTCTCAAGCCTATCTTAATGGCTATAAAGAAAGAGGTTGTTGGGAGGCAACCCAATTTTATTTTCTTTATTTCTGCTTCTGTTTAGGAATAAATATTACATCTAGCTTCTGTTTAGATGTGGTTTTGTATTTTAATTAGTGTTTGTGCCAAGTAGAACCTTTGGGAAGACTTGTGTGAAGTTTATATGATCATGCTGTAAAAACAGAAACTTTAGCGCTCACGAGATTTGCTACCAGATTTTACTGGAGACTGCTATTTAGTTGATTCTTTTTGCATATGATTAATAGAGAAATTCCTCACGTTTAACAATTTATTTCAATTTTTTTGGACTTACAAAAGTATTCGAAAGTTACAGATTTCTACAAACTGTTCTGTTTTTGACAGATTCTGTTTTTCGTGTGTTGTTTGCTTATTTTGATGCATCTATGAGTAGTATTGGAGGATATGAATCATAGAGAAGTTGTAATACAGTAGGTTTAACACCAATATAATCAAAGAATGAGTTCATTACAGTACCTTTGAGTGGTGGTTTATTTTCTTATACTAACGGAGCTCACGAGATTTTTGGCTAAGTTTTGTGTTGTGAAGTTTTCAAGTTTTGAGTATGGCTTTGATGGACTATGGAACAAAGAGTGGCAAGAGCCTAAGCTTGGGGATGCCCAAGGCACCCCAAGGTAAAATTCAAGGACAACCAAAAGCCTAAGCTTGGGGATGCCCCGGCAAGGCATCCCCTCTTTCGTCTTCATCTATCGGTAACTATACTCGGGTCTATATTTTTCTTCACCACATGATATGTGTTTTGCTTGAAGCGTCATGTATGATTAGAGTCTTCGCTTGTTAGTTTTCCACAATCATCCTTGCTGGACACACCTTTTGATAGAAATAAATATGGTCTAGAATTTGTTAGAATACTCTATGTGCTTCACTTATATCTTTTCAGCTCAATAGTTTTGCTCTAGTGCTTCACTTATATCTTTTAGAGCATGATACGTCTCCAACGTATCTATAATTTTTGATTGTTCCATGATATTATTTATGATGTTTTGGATGTTTAATGGGATTTGTTATACACTTTTATATCATTTTTGGGACTAACCTACTAACCCAAAGGACCAGTCCAAATTGCTATTTTTTGCCTGTTTCAGGGTTTTGCAGAAAAGGAATATCAAACGGAGTCCAAACGGAATGAAACCTTTGGGAGAGATATTTTTGGAAAAAATCACGCACGTGAGACTTGAGGACCACGGAGTAGGGGCCACGAGGTGCCCACGAGGGTGGGGGCGCGCCCCCCTTCCTAGGGCGTGCCCCCTTGCCCCGTGAGTCCCCCGGTGTCCTCCTTCCTCCTATATAAGCCTACGTACCCCGAAACCATCAGCAACAGAGAGAAAACCCTAATTCCACCGCCGTAACCTTCTGTTCTCGGGAGATCCCATCTTGGATCCTGTTCCGGAGCTCCTCCGGAGGGGGGATTGATACGTCCAAAACGTATCTATAATTTCTGCTTGCTCCATGCCACTTTTGGGTGATATTGCTATGATATTCATACACTTCCATACACTTTTGATCATATTTGGACTAACTTACTAATCCAGTGCACCCTAGTGCCAGTTTCTGTTTTCGGCTGTTTTTGTATTTCAGGTTTTCACGTTTCGAGAACTGCCCAGAAAAATAGAGAAAAAATATATAAAAAATCAGCGTTCCGGGAACGACACTGCTTCCGAAGGGGAGCCTGGGGGGGCCACAGGGGCCCCAGGCGCCCTGTGGGCGCGCCCCCCCTGGGCCGCGCCGGGGGGGCGCCTCGGCCCCCCGAGAGCCCCCCGATGCCCTACTTTGGCAGATATTTAAAGGGTCCCCCGTAACCCTTGAAACAAGACTTCTTTTCGCGATCCCATCTCTGTTCCGCCGCCGCTGCCGCTTCCAAGATCGGGAGCACCAGGAGAACTCTTCCCGGCACCCTGCCGGAGGGGAGGATCACCACCGGGAGCTTCTCCACCACCATGGACGCCTCCCGGATGACTCGTGAGTAGTCTCCCTTGGACCATGAGTCCATGACCAGTAGCTATGTGATGTTCTCCTCCCGTTCTTCTGCTTCACTAATTAGTCCTCGTGAGCTGCCCTACATGATCGAGGCACCTATGTAATCCTTATGCTGTTGCTATGTTGAGTTTGCTGGGATCCGATGAATTATGAGATTATGTTCAGATTGATCTTGAGTAATATATTTGATTCACCTCTTATATATTTTAGTTCATAAGTAATTCTTGCATGTCCTCCGTTGTTATTTATTGCTTTGGCCAAGTAGTAGGTAGTGACTCCAAGAGGGAACGTTATGCTCGATTGTGGGTTCATGCCCCTCGATGACTAGCTTGAGTGATAGAAACATGAGTCTAGGGGATGTGCTGTTGCCACAAGGGGGAAAACAACGGTGCTTGTGCCCGCGGGTGCAAGGATTGTTTACTTTACGCAAAGTTCTTTTAATGCAGTTGTCTGTTGCATTGAGTTTACACTATGGGTGGGACTCGCAACTTAATACCAGCGAGATGTTCTGGATAGATATCTCAAGGTGGATGATTAGTAGTAGATATTGATGGATTTCGGTCTACTTACTTTGGCGTACCGCTCATGCTTTGAACCTCAACCTTTCTTGCAATGTAATCAGCATTGGTTTGCGTTCGTGGTCCTGTCAATTGCCCAGCTGTAATTTGTTACCTCACATAGCTGTTTTATCGTCTTTTGGGAGAGAGACATCACTAGTGAACATCATGTGACTCCGGTCCTTATTACCATCATTGATCACATACACTATTTACTTTCCGCTATTTTATTTACTATTGCAAAACACTATCTATCACTACTATCATATTGCTTTTAACCCTTTGTGAACTGCAAGGCCGGAGAGATTGACAACCTCTCTGTACTCGTTGGGAGCAAAGTTATTTGTATCTGTGTGCAGGTCCACGTTGATTGCTAATTGCGCCGTTAGCAGTTGACACCTACCTGTTGAACCTAGGAGTCTCTGGGGATTCGATCCTTGGCATCTTTGCTAGGGGAAAACACTTCTACTTACTGCATCTTACACCTTCCACTTGGGGTAATCCAACGAGGGGTTCGAGGCCCATCAAGGAGTATTTTCTGGCGCCGTTGCCGGGGACTCCACTCTTCAGGATAGGGGAGTTGCATGCTATCTTTTACCTTTGCTTTTTAGTCTTGTTAGTTTACCTTTTATTTTTGCTTTAGTTCCTTTTATCGAAAATCACAAAAATAGTTATCTTGCTTGCTTGCTACTATGGGTTCCACCGAAAACACCAAGTTGTGTGACTTCACTAGTCACAACAATGATGAATTTATCAGCACACCTATCACTACACCTGCCACTTCAACACCTTCATATGAAATTAAACCTGCTTTACTTAACTTAGTCATGAGAGAACAATTCTCCGGTGCTGGAAATGATGCTGCTTTACACTTGAACAACTTTGTAGAACTTTGTGATATGCAAAAGTACCAAGAAATAGATGGTAATATTGTTAAGCTTAAGCTTTTTCCTTTCTCTTTGAGAGGAGGAGCTAAAATTTGGTTTCAGTCTTTGCCTAGAAACATCATAGATTCATGGGTCAAGTGCAAAGATGCTTTTATTGGAAAATACTATCCACCTGCTAAAATTATCCAACTTAGAAGTAACATCATGAATTTTAAACAATTGGATAATGAACATGTTGCCCAAGCTTGGGAATGTATGAAATCTCTTATCAAGAACTGCCCTACTCACGGTTTGACTACTTGGATGGTTATCCAAACTTTTTATGCAGGCTTGAACTTTACCTCGCGGAACTTGTTAGATTCGGCCGCGGGAGGAACTTTTATGTCAACTACACTTGCTGCTGCCACAAAGCTTCTCGACGAGATGATGACCAACTATTCCCAATGGCACACCGAACGCGCTCCAACAGGTAGGAAGGTAAACTCTGTCGAGGAGATTTCCTCCCTCAATGAAAAAGTTGACTTGATCATGTCTCTACTTTCGAAGCAATCTACTGTTGATCCTCGTGATGTTCCTTTGAATTCTTTGATTGCTCAAGAACAAGTAGATGTTAACTTTATCTCTAGAAACAATTTCAACAACAATGCTTATAGGAGTAACTTTGGTAACAATTCTAGACCGTTCCCCTCTAACTCTTATGGGAACAACAATGCTTATCCTAGTACCAAGAACTCCAACACTGAACTAGAGAACATGCTTAGAGATTTCATCACTACCCAAAAAGCCTTTAATAAGAATGTAGAAGAGAGACTACATAAACTAGATGATCTTTCTTTTAAGGTAGACCGCTTAGCCAATGAGTTAAAATTGCTAAAAATTGAAACTTCTTCTCTTAAGGAGAAGGAAGTCATCCCTATTAATGCTACTCAAGTGCAAATCAATGAAAATATTAGGATGATGGCTAAGCTTAAAGAGAGATGGGCTAGAGAAAGGGAGGAAGAGGAAAGAATTAAGAGCCTTCCTACCCACCACACTGTTGCTACTATCCAGGTTATTGAGAATGTTCACACTCTTAGCACCCAATGTACTCCTGGTCCCAATGGACCTATTAATGGTGATGTTATGTCAACTACCAAACAGGTGAGCCTTATGGACACCACTACTACCTTACTTGATGCTCGTGACCTTGATTTTGATAATTGCACTCTTACCGAAGTTATTGATTTCCTTCACAAAATGTCTAGAGATCCCCGCACTAGCACGCTTAACCTTGCCTTCACAGAACATATCACTAATGCTCTCATCAAAGCTAGGGAGGAGAAACTTAGAGTAGAAGCCTCCATACCTAGAAAGCTAGAGGATGGTTGGGATCCTATGATAAAAATTTATTTGAATGACTTCTCTTGTTATGCATTATGTGATGTTGGTGCTAGTACCTCTGTTATGCCCAAAAGGATATATGATATGCTTAAATTGAAACCTTATGATTCTTGTTCTTTTGGTGTTCGTCTCGTTGATTCTTCCATAAAGAAACCTTTGGGGAGGATCGACGATGTTCTTATTATTGTCAATGATAATTATGTGCCCGTTGATTTCACTATTATGGATATTGAATGTGATCCTTCATGTCCAATTATTTTGGGACGTCCCTTTTTGCGCACCGCTGGTGCTGTCTTTGACATGAAAGAGGGTAATATAAAATTTCAGTTTCCTCTCAAGAAAGGGATGGAACACTTCCCTCGTAAGAAGGTCAAGTTACCTTTTGAGTCCGTTGTACGGGCTAGCTATTCTTTTACTCTTGATAAAACTTGATCTATGCATTATGCCTAGCTTAAAGGCATAAAAGAAAGCGCTTTTGGGAGGCAGCCCACATGAATACAATTTTTGCTTTTGTTGTGTCTTGATGTTGTTTACTGCTGTAGCATCATCATTGTATCTTTGCTTTTCATATTTGTGCCAAGTATAGCCTATGATTGCTAGAAAGTTCAAAAGTTGTGAGGTGCTGTCCAGGAAACAGATTCTGTCCTTGGATAGAAAAATTCGTATAAAATCACCAGATCATCTTTTTGGTCTGAATTTATTCGACAGCGTTCTCTATATAATTGTATTTCGTGCGTCAGTTCTGAGTTTTTTGATTTGAGTTGCAGAAGTATCCCGAACAGGTCAATTACTGCCTGCTGTTCTGTTTTTCACAGATTCTGTCCTGTTTTGCCTTACCTTCACTTTGCAAATTAAGAACTTGCTTTTTCTTTGCAAAAACCTTTTGGAAATCTTGACAAACAGTAGAACTTCAAGAATATCCTTATTTCCATCAAGGTATAATTATTTTATTAAGGGTACTAACCTCGCTAATCAGATTATGAATGAGTTATGTATGAAGGGAGTTTTAAAGTGTGCGAGGGAAGATGATAAAAAGATTCAGGAGTGTCAAGCGCTCAAGCTTGGGGATGCCCCCGTGCACCACCAAGAAATATTCAAGGAGACTCAAGCGTCTAAGCTTGGGGATGCCCCCCGTGCATCCCCTTCTCCATCAACATTATCAGTTCGTCTTTCGTTCCGCTATATTTTTATCACTTCATGTGTTATGTGCTATGCTTGGAGCGTCTTGCTTTTAGTTTTATTTTTAGTTTTTCATAACGAGTCAGATCCCAGCATTCCTTTATGTGGGAGAGAAACACGCTCCACCTCTACCTAGAACATTACATAGAATTTTCATGTCTATCTATGTTGTGTGTGTTCTTTATCTTTTAATAGCTACTATCGTGCTTTGCTCTTAGTATTCATGCTTATCTTTTCAAAGAGCTTTTATTTATTTGGTTGCTTGAACTCTTTTTAATTACCATGCTCACCTTATTAAGAGAGTTTGCTTCCGTTGCATGGGTTAATATGTCTATGATAAATATGCTACTTCCATGATGGTGCTTAGTAGTTCAGGTTTTCTTATGGTTAATCTCAGATAGCTGGGGGGGGGGGGTTCCCAATGTGTCATTGGAGTACCAACTTGGTTTGTTTGCCTATGATATGGTATGGTTTGGTAATATCTTCCTTCGAGAATTTATTTCGATTGACTTGGCGTATGCTCACGCATATTCAAGACTGTAAAGAAAGTCTGTCAAGCCTTGATGATCTTTTGTTTCTAAGTGGCGATATAACTACCATGCCTGATTCAATATTGCTTTGTCGCTCTGCATGATTATGACCGTCATTGCTCTCTTAGTTGGTCGCTCCCAGTCTTTTGCTAACCTCCACCTGCACTAAGCAAATTAATCATGCAATACATAGCTCATGGGAAAGTAGCCTAAAAACTATTGTGGTAAAGAATATGTTGCTTATGCATCTTATTTCTTATGAGTTGCTTGCTGAGCGGTAACCATGTTTCTGGGGACGCCATCAACTGTCACACTTTTGTTGTATATCATGTGAGTTGCTATGCATGTTCGTCTTGTCTGAAGTAAGGGTTATTTACCGTGGGTTGAATTAATATGCATATTGTTAGAGAAGAACATTGGGCCGCCAACCAAAGCCATGCCTCATGGTGGAAGTTTTAGCTTGGACCTTAATCCTCAATCTCTCATGAGAATATGCTTATGCATTAAAGAGGAGTCCATCATCTATTTTCTATGTTGTCCCGGTATGGATGTCCTCAAGTTGAGATTTATCAAAAACGAGAAATCAAATGCGATCTATCTCCTTGGACCTTTGTACAGGTGGCATAGAGGTACCCCTTTGTGACACTTGGTAAAAACATATGCAATGCAATGATAACCCATGGGGATCCGAGCTAATTAGGACAAGGAGCGAGCACTATTGGTATTCGATGCATGAGGCTTGCAACTTATAAGATGTTTTATACATGACACATATGAAGTACTACTACCGTTGACACAATTGCTTCCATGTTTAATAATAAAAAGCTCTAGCACTTTAAGCACCAACTACTGAGAGCATGATTGTCATTCTGAGTGTAATATGCATTGTCCCAAAGTAGCATTGTCTTTTGCATGATTGTGATATCGTTTATTCTGAAATGATTGTATCTAGTCATCACTTAAACCTTGAAGGTGCCCTTGCATTTATGTTTTGCATTACTAAAAGGGGCAAGCTAGATATCACTTGATCATATTTGCACATCATGTTCATTGCAAATCTTTTTGATGTTTCAGTTTCATGTTGTAAAACTTTCAGTCATTTGTGATTTTCTCTTGAGACAACTTAATTACTTTAGAATCATTGTCTCAGTAAGCTTTTGTCATATGACTATGAGAAAGTCCAGTATGGTTAATAGCATGTCACCACAGAAATTATTCTTGTTATCATTTACCTACTCGAGGACGAGCAGGAATTAAGCTTGGGGATGTTGATACGTCCAAAACGTATCTATAATTTCTGCTTGCTCCATGCCACTTTTGGGCACTTTTGATCATATTTGGACTAACTTACTAATCCAGTGCACCCCAATGCCAGTTTCTGTTTTCAGCTGTTTTTGTATTTCAGGTTTTCACGTTTCGAGAACTGCCCAGAAGAATACAGAAAAAATATATAAAAAATCAGCGTTCCGGGAACGACACTGCTTCCGAAGGGGAGCCTGGGGGGGCCACAGGGGCCCCAGGCGCCCTGTGGGCGCCCCCCCTGGGCCCCGCCGGGGGGGGGGGGGGGGCGCCTCGGCACCCCGAGAGCCCCCCGATGCCCTACTTTGGCAGATATTTAAAGGGTCCCCCGTAACCCTTGAAACAAGACTTCTTTTCGCGATCCCATCTCTGTTCCGCCGCCGCCGCCGCTTCCAAGATCGGGAGCACCAGGAGAACTCTTCCCGGCACCCTGCCGGAGGGGAGGATCACCACCGGGAGCTTCTCCACCACCATGGACGCCTCCCGGATGACTCGTGAGTAGTCTCCCTTGGACCATGAGTCCATGACCAGTAGCTATGTGATGTTCTCCTCCCGTTCTTCTGCTTCACTAATTAGTCCTCGTGAGCTGCCCTACATGATCGAGGCACCTATGTAATCCTTATGCTGTTGCTATGTTGAGTTTGCTGGGATCCGATGGATTATGAGATTATGTTCAGATTGATCTTGAGTAATATATTTGATTCACCTCTTTTATATTTTAGTTCATAAGTAATTCTTGCATGTTCTCCGTTGTTATTTATTGCTTTGGCCAAGTAGTAGGTAGTGACTCCAAGAGGGAACGTTATGCTCGATTGTGGGTTCATGCCCCTCGATGACTAGCTTGAGTGACAGAAACATGAGTCTAGGGGATGTGCTGTTGCCACAAGGGGTAAAACAACGGTGCTTGTGCCCGCGGGTGCAAGGATTGTTTACTTTACGCAAAGTTCTTTTAATGCAGTAGTCTGTTGCATTGAGTTTACACTATGGGTGGGACTCGCAACTTAATACCAGCGAGATGTTCTGGATAGATATCTCAAGGTGGATGATTAGTAGTAGATATTGATGGATTTCGGTCTACTTACTTTGGCGTACCGCTCATGCTTTGAACCTCAACCTTTCTTGCAATGTAATCAGCATTGGTTTGCGTTCGTGGTCCTGTCAATTGCCCAGCTGTAATTTGTTACCTCACATAGCCGTTTTATCGTCTTTTGGGAGAGAGACATCACTAGTGAACATCATGTGACTCCGGTCCTTATTACCATCATTGATCACATACACTATTTACTTTCCGCTATTTTATTTACTATTGCAAAACACTATCTATCACTACTATCATATTGCTTTTAACCCTTTGTGAACTGCAAGGCCGGAGAGATTGACAACCTCTCTGTACTCGTTGGGAGCAAAGTTATTTGTATCTGTGTGCAGGTCCACGTTGATTGCTAATTGCGCCGTTAGCAGTTGACACCTACCTGTTGAACCTAGGAGTCTCTGGGGATTCGATCCTTGGCATCTTTGCTAGGGGAAAACACTTCTACTTACTGCATCTTACACCTTCCACTTGGGGTAATCCAACGAGGGGTTCGAGGCCCATCAGGGATCCATCATGGAGTGCTTCTACATCATCATCATCGCCCTCACCATGAGTTGTGAGTAGTTTACCACAGACCTTCGGGTCCATAGCTAGTATCTAGATGGCTTCTTCTCTCTCTCTCTCTGGATCTCAATACAAAGTTCTCCTCGGTCTTCGAGGAGATGTATTCGATGTAATCTCTTTTTGCGGTGTGTTTGTCGAGATCCGATGAATTGTGAGTTTATGATCAAGATTATCTATGAGAAATATTTGGTTCTTTTCTGAACTCTTTATGTGTGCTCATAATACCCTTGCAAGTCTCTTCGAATTATTGGTTTGGTTTGGCCTACTAGATCTATAGTTCTTGCAATGGGAGAAGTGCTTGGCTTTGGGTTCAATCTTGCGGTGTCCTTTCCCAGTGACAGTAGGGGCAGCAAGGCACGTATTGTATTGTTGTCGTCCGATGAATTGTGAGTTTATGATCAAGATTATCTATGAGAAATATTTGGTTCATTTCTGAACTCTTTATGTGTGCTCATAATATCCTTGCAAGTCTCTTCGAATTATTGGTTTGGTTTGGCCTACTAGATCTATAGTTCTTGCAATGGGAGAAGTGCTTGGCTTTGGGTTCAATCTTGCGGTGTCCTTTCCCAGTGACAGTAGGGGCAGCAAGGCACGTATTGTATTGTTGCCATCGAGGATAAAAAGATGGGGTTTATATCATATTGCTTGAGTTTATCCCTCTACATTACGTCATCTTGCTTAAGGCGTTACTCTGTTCTTATGAACTCAATACACTAGATGCATGCTGGATAGCGGTGGATGTGTGGAGTAATAGTAGTAGATGCAGGCAGGAGTCGGTCTACTTGTCTCGGACGTGATGCCTATATACAATGATCATGCCTAGATAGTCTCATAATTATTCGCTTTTCTATCAATTGCTCGACAGTAATTGATTTACCCGCCGTAGAATATCGCTATCATGAGAGAAGCCACTAGAGAACACTATGGCCCCCGAGTCTATTCTCAACATATCATTCTACATCTACTTTACTTTTTCTGCTTTTACTTTCTGTTCTTATAAACAAAAATACCCAAAATATAAACTATCATCTCTATCAGATCTCACTTTCGCAAGTGACCGTAAAGGGATTGACAACCCCTTATCGCGTTGGCTGCGAAGTTCTTATTTGTTTGTGCAGGTGCGAGGGACTCGCGTGTGGTCTCCTACTGGATTGATACCTTGGTTCTCAAAAACTGAGGGAAATACTTACGCTACTATGCTGCATCTCCCTTTCCTCTTCGAGGGAATACAACGCAAGTTCGAGAAGTAGCAAGAAGAATTTCTGGCGCCGTTTTCGAGGATGCTTACGCAAAAGTCATATACCAAGTACCTATCACAAACCCTTATCCTTTGCATTACATTTATTTGCCTCTCGTTTTCCTCTCCCCCACTTCACCCTTGCCATTTTATTTGCCCTTCTTCCGCCGTGTGTTTATCGTTCGCTTGCTTCTTCTTTGCTCGTGTGCTGCTTGCTTGCTTGTCATCATGTCTAGCACACCTATCATTATCTCCACTCCCGAGAGTGAGGTCCTCAACTTTAAACAGAGGGAGGAAGAAAACTTAAAAGATGCCTGGTATAGAATTTGCAATGCTCAAAATAGATCTAATAGGAAGCTTTCCACTTCCGTGCTTCTTCGCAATTTTTATGTTGGCATAACTCTGTGGAATAGATTTATCTTAGATACCATTACCGGAGGTAATTTCTTGGGTAGCCACATTGTTGATTCTTATAATATTATGACTGAATTATTTGGCACCACCTCTTATGGTTAATGGGACCGTTTTAACTTTGAAGCATGTTATACAAAGGTTAGAAATCATAGAAAACAAAGTTGCCACGGTAGAATTGGTAGAGAACTTGGATAGAAAAATCTATAATGAAATCACCCAATATGGATCTAAAGTAGGTGTTGTTCTGAAAAATCTTAAGGAAAAGGATCCCATAGTTACAGAAAAGCTAGATGAGGATTCAACTAGAATCAATAAGCTTGAGGATATTATCACTAATGTGGGTTCTGCTCTTTTTGCTATAAAAACTACTCCAAATACCTCTACCACTAAATTATCCAAGTTCATGTATGTCCCTAAAAACAAAGGTGAAACGTCTAGAATTGCGGATCTCAAATCCATAAGCGTTCACCCTAATTTTCTTACTTTCGTAAGAGACCCTTTTGACACTTTAGAATTTCTTGATTTCTTGCCAAAGAGTTTGATTATTAATAGGGACAAAGAAGTGCCTAAGAATCATAAGTGCTTAAATCTTAATCAAAGAATTGCCTTCCAAAGATGGCAATACCTAGATTTCTCTTGTATCGTGCCTAGCTAGGGACGTAAAACGATAGCGCTTGTTGGGAGGCAACCCAACTTTATATTTTTTTGTTTTCGTTGCTGTTAGGGAATAAATATTGCATCTAGCCTCTGATTATATGTGGTTTCATGTTTTTTTTAGTGTTTGTGCCAAGTAGAACCTTTGGGAAGACTTGTGTGAAGTTTATATGATCTTGCAGTGAAAAACAGAATCGTTAGCGCCCGCTAAAGTGGTCTTCAGATTTTACTGGAGCGTGCTTTTTAGTTGATTCTATTTGAAGATGATTGGTAGACAAATTCCTCAAATTTACCAATTTAGTTTGAATTTCGTGGAGTTCCAGAAGTAGGCAAAACCTGCAGATTACTTCAGACTGTTCTGTTTTTGACAGATTCTGTTTTTCGTGTGTTGTTTGCTTATTTCAATGCATCTATGAGTAGTATTGGAAGATATGAACCATAGAGAAGTTGGAATACAGTGGGTTTAACACCAATATAAACAAAGAATGAATTCATTGCTGCACCTTTGAGTAGTGGTTTGCTTTCTTATACTAACGGAGCTCACGAGAATTTTTGTCTAAGTTTTGTGTTGTGAAGTTTTCAAGTTTTGAGTATTGCTTTGATGGACTATGGAACAAGGAGTAGCAAAGGCCTAAGATTGGGGATGCCCATGGCACCCCAAGTAAATTCAAGATAATCAAAAGCCTAAGCTTGGGGATGCCCTGGGAAGGCATCCCCTCTTTCGTCTTCATCCATCGGTAACTATACTTGGAGCTATATTTTTATTCGCAACATGATATGTGTTTTTCTTGGAGCGTCTTGTATAATTTGAGTCTTTGCTTGTTAGTTTGCCACAATCATCCTTGCTGGACACACCTATTTTAGATAGTTAAATATGGCCTAGAAATTGTTAGAACACTCTATGTGCTTCACTTATATCTTTTGAGTTGAATAGTTTTTGCTCTAGTGCTTCACTTATATCTTTTAGGGCATGGTGGTGGTAATATTTTGTAGAAATTGTTGAACTCTCATGCTTAAGTTATATCTATTTGAGAGTCTATTAAAACAGCATGGCAATGTGTTTAGGCTAAAGAAACTAGTCTGCACATGATAGACATCCAGTGTCAATGTAGTAAAAATTTCACACCAACTGCATTGAATAGAATGAGATGTTGGATGCTTGATAATTGTTTTGAGATATGAGGATAGTGATATTAGAGTCATGCTAGTGGATTATTATGAAATTTAGAAATACTTGTGTTAAGGTTAGTGATTCCCGTATCATGCACGTATGGTGAACCGCTATGTGACGAAGTTAGAGCATGAGGTATTTGTAGAGTGCCAACCTTTGTGTGGTGGTAGGGGGCGCGCGATGGTTAACTCCTACCAACCTCCCCCCCTAGGATCATGCATTGATTGCTTTGTTTTGATGACTCATAGATTTTTGAAATAAGTATATGAGTTCTTATCACTAATTTTGAGTCCATGGATTATACGCGCTCTCACCCTTCCACCATTGCTAGCCTCTCTTGTGCCGCACAACTTTCGCCGGTGCCATAAACCCACTATATATCCTTCCTCAAAACAGCCACTATATATGTTTCCTCAAAACAGCCACCATACCTACCTATCATGGCATTTCCATAGCCATTCCGAGATATATTGCCATGCAACTTTCCACCGTTCCGTTCATATGACACGCATTATATTGTCATATTGCGACGCATGATCATTTAGTTGACATCGTATTTGTGGCAATGCCACCTTGCATAATTTTCATATATGTCACTCTTGAGTCGTTGCACATCCCGGTACACCGCCGAAGGCATTCATGTAGAGTCATACTTGTTGTAGTATCGAGTTGTAATTTCGAGTTGTAATAAAAGTGTGATGATCATCATTATTAGAGCATTGTCCCATGTGAGAAAAGGCCAATAAAAAAAGAGATGGTCCAAAAAAATATATATAGAGAGGCTAATAAAAAAAGAGAAAGCTTCTCCAAAAAAATGAGAGAAAAGAGAGAAGGGACAATTGCTACTATATTTTTCCACACTTGTGCTTAAAAGTAGCACCGTGTTCTTCATTGTAGAGAGTCTCATGTTTAGTCACTGTCATATACTAGTGGGAATTTTCATTATAGAACTTGGCTTTTATATTTCAACGATGGGCTTCCTCAAATACCCTAGGTCTTCGTGAGCAAGCAAGTTGGATGCACACCCACTAGTTTCTTTTGTTGAGCTTTCATACACACTTAGCTCTAATGCATCCGTTTCATGACAATCCCTACTCACTCACATTGATATCTATTAATGGGCATCTCCATAGCCCGTTGATACGCCTAGTCGATGTGAGACCATCTCCCTCCTTTTTGTCTTCTCCACAACCACCTCTATTCCACCCATAGTGCTATATCCATGGCTCACTCTCATGTTTTGCGTGAAAGTTGAAAGGTTTGAAAAGATAGAGTATGAAAACAAGTGCTTGGCTGAAATCGGGGTTGTGCATGATATGGATATTTTGTGTGATGAAGATGGAGCATGGCCAGACTATATGATTTTGTAGGGATAACTTTATTTAGCCATAGTATTTTGAGAAGACATGATTGCTTTGTTAGTATGCTTGAAGTATTGTTACTTCTTATGTCAATATAGACTTTTATCTTGAATCTTTCAGATCTGAACATTCATGTCACAATTAAGGGAATAACATTGAAAAACTATATTGGTTAGCATTCCACATCAATAATTATTTCTTTATCATTTACCTACTCGAGGACGAGCAGGAATTAAGCTTGGGGATGCTTGATACGTCTCCAACGTATCTATAAATTTTGATTGTTCCATGCTACTATTTATGAAGTCTTGGATGTTTAATGGGCTTTATCATACACTTTTATATCATTTTGGGACTAACCTACTAACCCAAAGGCCCAGTCCAGATTGCTATTTTTTGCCTGTTTCAGGGTTTTGCAGAAAAAGAATATCAAACGGAGTCCAAACGGAATGAAACCTTCGCGAGAGATATTTTTGGAGAAAATCTCGCACACGGAGCTTGAGAACCACGTCACGGGATCAAGGGGTGGCCCGCGAGGGTGGGAGGCGCGCCCCCCTTCCCCTGCCTCGTGGGGCTCCCGAGCGTCCCCCGGTGCCCTCCTTCTTCCTATATAAGTCTACGTACCCGAAACCTTCGACAACAAAGAGAAAAACCTAATTCCACCGCCGTAACCTTCTATTCCCGTGATATCCCATCTTGGAGCCTGTTCCAGAGCTCCACCGGAGGGGGATCTATCACGGAGTTCTTCATCATCATCATCATCGCCCTCACCATGAGTTGTGAGTAGTTTACCACAGACCTTCGGGTCCATAGCTAGTATCTAGATGGCTTCTTCTCTCTCTCTGGATCTCAATACAAAGTTCTCCTCAGCCTTCGAGGAGATCTATTCGATGTAATCTCTTTTTGCGGTGTGTTTGTCGAGATCCGATGAATTGTGAGTTTATGACCAAGGTTATCTATGAAAGATATTTGGTTCTTCTCTGAACTTTTTATGTGTGCTCATAATATCCTTGCAAGTCTCTCCGAATTATTGGTTTGATTTGGCCTACTAGATCTATAGTTATTGCAATGGGAGAAGTGCTTGGCTTTGGGTTCAATCTTGCGGTGTCCTTTCCCAGTGACAGTAGGGGCAGCAAGGCACGTATTGTATTGTTGCCATCGAGGATAAAAAGATGGGGTTTATATCATATTGCTTGAGTTTATCCCTCTACATCATGTCATCTTGCTTAAGGCGTTACTCTGTTCTTATGAACTCAATACACTAGATGCATGCTGGATAGCGGTCGGTGTGTGGAGTAATAGTAGTAGATGCAGGCAGGAGTCGGTCTACTTGTCTCGGACGTGATGCCTATATACAATTATCATGCCTAGATAGTCTCATAATTATTCACTTTTCTATCAATTGCTTGACAGAAATTTGTTTAACCGCCGTAGAATATCACTATCATGAGTTAAGCCACTAGAGAACACTATGGGCCCCGGGTCTATTCTCAGCATATCAATCTACATCTACTTTACCTTTATCGCTTTTATTTGCTGTTCTTATAATCAAAAAATACCAAAAATATAAACTATCATCTCTATCAGATCTCACTTTCGTAAGTGATTGTAAATGGATTGTGTCGGCGTACTGGGAACCAGGGTACCCAGACTTGCCTGTCTGCGGGCCGCAACGCGCTTCTACAAGCGGCCTGGTATGTCCCAGCTGATCGACCAGTTGCTCAAGACCCTCGCGAGGGGCTAGGCCTCGCGAGGAGAACGACGTCAAAACCTCCTCAGGAGCAACCTCGATAAGGTGCTCCGGAGGGGCAGAGAACCCAAGGCCAAGCCTGCCTCAGGAGGAGGCAGTGATGTCAGTAGTGACGCACCGCACCAACGAGTGCCAGCGTCCTAAAAAATGGCCGTTGTGGGATCCCTTCCCGCCTAAACATTTCGGGGGAAGAGGACCGTGGCCGCCTATATAAGTAGCTAGAGGTCCCACTGCAAAGGAGGATCGACACACACACTTGACCACCGCACAAGGAGCAAGAACACTAGCCTCCTGACCCTCCTGAGCTCGCCTCCTGAGCTCAGGAACCCTTGTACCAGTTCATATTCTAGCTCGCCCGGAGCCAATCCACCAAAGCAGGAAGTAGGGTCTTACACCACACGGTGGCCCGAGCCTGGATAAACTCTTGTGTGTTTGTTCGGTGTTTGCTTGAATCTTTCCACCGAGACGAGAGCGAGGCGCTAGGTAGACTTGAGTGGGAGAGACCTTCGTTCACGCCCCTATGTTCGAACTTAATGGGTTTTGCAGAGCCTTGAATCCGACATTTGGCGCGCCAGGTAGGGGGCGTGTCGAGATCTCGCCTCTCCGACGACCTCGCCCGGTCTCGTCCACCAACCCCGCGTATCCCGGCTCCAACAAACCACGACCATGATGGCGGAGGTGCACTAGACGCGTGCGGAAGCCCGTGGTGTCCGCGCCGCTCAGGCATCGCCCTGTGGCCGCGGGACCCGTCGCCACCCGTCTTTGATCGGGGCCGACGGCACGATGAGCACCACCAAGCTGCCGCCAGAGGACCGGCAACATACTCCACCCAGTCGACGCCAAGGCCGTGCGGCAACACGGGCGGCCGAACACGCGGTGGTAAGCTCACGGGACCAGCGCGAAATGGCGAACATGAGGGCTGCTATACTAGTGGCAAGGGAACTGCTAAGGTGCCGGCTGCTTGACAGCGGCCACGACGCGCTGCTCCTCAGGGTGGCCGAGCTCCTCGAGGCCACCAGCACCGGAGCCAAGCCGTTCTGCGTCCACATGACGACGTCGGCAACAGGTTGCCGCCCCGGCCACACCCGGTCGCCCGTATGGTCAAGACCTGCGGCGACCTACGAAGGCGAAATGGGGTATGATCCACTAAACCCTGCATATGATGCCGCCCCTCTGCCTCGAAGCCCTTTGTATTCAGAAACCGCCCCCGTCGAGGAGCCACCTAAGAGCGACCTCAGGGATACGCCAAACACCAGATGCAACCAGGCGTCGGCGCAAGGGGGCTCAGGAGCTCGAGGTCAGGAGGCGGATCCCCCGCTCGTGGCCCTCAATCCACCACCATCATTGCCCACGGCCATGGAGCGCAGATGAGATGCGCGCAGGTGCCTGCGGGGGGCTGGCCCCGCAGTACCGGCCGTAGGACTCGGGCCAAGAATATCTCTGGCCCAGGCCTCGACAGGCTAGGGGGCTACTCTGGTTGCCACATCAAGAAAGAAAGGGAAGGGAATGCCTGGGTGAGGCCCTCGTCCCCCCTCGCGTGACCCGTCGCGCATGGCCTGCCCTGGATTTCACCAGGGGCTCACTGGTGGCGGGTACGATGTGCGCGGGGAGGGGCCTTCTCCCCCCTCCGTTCAACCTCAAGACGCCACGCCTCCTGGCGTACCATCCCCCGGGCTGCGGAGGGTGCGTCTGGAGGCGGTACGGCAGCCCGTCCTACGTGCATTGGGAGGGCCCAAGACCGCGACTCCGTCCCCCTGCTCACGAAATCCTGTACCCGCTAGGCTCGACCCTGATCAGGAAGGGTCGGGGGCCATTAGGAGCATGGGTAGGGCGGGGTCCCCCTCGCACCTCAGGACACCGTGTCTCTGAGCGACGTTAGCCCTCAGGGGCGAAACGCGTTCGAAGATCGCGTAAGGGGCGTGCCTGGTGCTCGGAGGGGGGCCTATGGCCAAGGTCCCATCCCCCCATCATGCGCAGTGTCCCACTTCATGGATGCCGCCTTCGGGTGAGTTCATGAGGGAGCAGACTAGCGCGGGGCGGGGCTCTCAAAGCGAAGGGGCGGGCACGTCAGAAGATCTCCGCTCGTGACACTTTCACATAATAATGAGTGGGGATGTACACGCCTCGGAGTCTCCGGAGCGTCGCCCTAGGACCTCAGGGGCTCCCTCCCACGCCGAGTGGAAGCACCATGCTCCGCGCTGGACGTCGACACTGCCCCCAATGGCTATGCCCACATCCACCGGTGCTAGCCCTACGCTCCGCGCTGGGGAGAAGACTGAAGACCTTCTCAGGGGCCGGACGCGGCCCCTCCTTTTGCTATTCACATTTGCCCCTTCTGTATCTACCTGCTCAGGCCGATCTCGCCGCCGCGCGACTCGTTTCTTGAATAAAGGGAGAGTTTTGTCTGTGTTTCGCGATTTCTGCCGTGTTTTTTCGCCAGTTCGTCTTTTCGTCTCGCTTAGCCAAGCCAGGTTACGTCCACAACCCCGCCTTGTCACTCCTCGCGAGCAGGGGCCGAGGCATGGGCACACATTCTGTCTGGTCCGCTGTCGGACCACCAACCACTCTTGCGCTCACAGCAGGTACTCGCGAGGCGCGCCCAGACAAGGTCGGCGGACGCTCCGTCCGGACACGCGGCAAGGGCTTGAGGCCACGACCTCAGGAACAAGCAAGGGAGCACTTAAAAACCCATCCGTACCGTGTTCAATTACATCATCAAAGGTTTAAACCTTGTGACACCCACCTCACCCGGCTTTGGAGCCACAACCAAAAAGCTAATTTATGGCAGGAACTGGATTAAGCATCGACATCTTCGCCAGAACTGTCAATGTCGCCCCCCAAGAACCGGCGCGTCCTCGATAGCTGGAACGAGCTCCGTCACCAACGCGTCCACATGGTCACTCACCCAATTCTCCGAGGGTCCGACGACCGCCTCAGGCAGAGGCTCTAGCAGGGCATCGAAGTCCGCATGGGAGTCAAGACGGTGCAAGTTGCCAAAGATGCGGGAAACCGCGCTCCTCAGGACGTCGCGGCTTTGCTCCTCGACGCGCTGCCAAGCCTTCCTGACCCCGCCTTCAAGACACTCCACCACCCTGGTAAAGAACCCGAGGTACCCGGCGTCATCATTAACCAGGGGGCCAGCGACCCCCGAGCCAAGAAGTTCTTCTAGGGCCCGACCGGCCCGGTGCCGCAGGGCCTCAATCATCTCCGAGCGAATGTGCTGCATTCCACGGACTCGTGCAGCCTCCTCAGAGGTTTGAGCCGCGAGGGTGGAAACGTCCTCCACTTGCTGGCGGAGGCAGGACAATTCCGCCCTGGCGGCAGCGTGAGCCTTCTCCGACGCTCGCTCGCGGCGCTCCGCCTCGGCACGAGCCTTCTTCGACGCCTGTTCGCGATGCTCGGCTGCAGCGCGAGCCTTCTCCGACACCCGCATGCGACGCTCAGAATCCGTCAGGCTACACTTAAGTGTTGTGATCTTCTTTTGGAGCTCCTTGCGCTTGTCAGGAAAGCGAGTCTCGTGAAGCCCTAGCTTCTTGCGGTAATCCTTCCGGAGGCGCTCCGCCTCCCTGGCAGCCTTCTTCGCCACGACCTCGCGGTCATCAAGGTTGCCCTCGGCCTTGGCTAGTTGGCGCTCCATCATCTCTAGGCGCTCGCGCTCCATGCTCAGCTCCATTGCCTCAAGTGCCAGCGCCTCCTCCCGTGCCGAGAGGCCAGCTGGACTATCATCATTAGCCACATGTGCAGCAAGGGCAACCCTTCGGGCGCGAACCTGGCGCTCAAGCGCGGCGTTTGAAGCTTAGAGCTCGCGCTCACGCTCCTCCGTAGCCGCGCAGCAGAGCTCGGCGTCTCGGGCCTCCTTCAGGGCACGGTCGCAAGCCTCCTGAGCCGCGGCGGCCGACGCCTCCACCTTCCTTAGGGCGGTTTCGTGCTGCATCTGGCTTAGGTTGACGACGGCCCTCAGCTGGCGCCAACCCCTCGCCAGATGCAGACCCTCGGCCTCGACGCGCTCATCAAACCTCGAGACGCTTCAGGGCGTCCGACGCCTCCCGCACAAGGCCATGGCGGACCACGCTCTGACGCACCGCAAGTTTGAGAAGGCGATCGGGCTCGTCCCCGGCACCCGTGCCAAAAGGGGGCTCCCCCTCTTCCACGGGTTCAGCGTGTACCACGGAGCTAGTTCCGGGGGTGCGCGGCACCTCCGGCGTTGGGAGCAGGTATGGCTTTGACGGACGGACAACTGCTCGAGCCGCCTCAAGAGCTGGCTGACCCATGGTGAAGGCAAGACCCGGGGCACAGAGCGGGCTCCCGATGTACCAAGAGCTGCCTAGCCCCAAGGACGCTTGGAGGCTGGGGACACGACCTATGCAATAGGACCCGGGCGCGATTTCGAGGGCCCGCGCGTGGCCTCCTGAAGGCCCGGCTTGGTCCGAAGAAGGAATGCAAGCAGAAGCTTCTGCGGGCCTCGCCGGATGGCTCGCGGACGAAGCAGAAGAGACCCTGCGGATCAAGAGGTCAGCAGAACCATATTAAGAGAGATGGGGAGAACCGAAGGACACGCACCTGCTTGGTATAGTCAGCTTCATCCTCTTCAAGGCCCTCAGAGCAGGACCGAAGACGCTCCTCAGCCTCCGCCTCTTGGCTAGCATCACGAAGGACGATGGGAGGCTGCCTGAGGCATATATGCCTAGTCCCGGAGCAAGGCCGGAGTAGGCGCCCGTAGCTGGCGCCTCGCTCCCTGAGGTGGCGCTTCCTTGACTCGCCTCGGCCAGAGGCCGCTGCACCTCCCCCTCGACTGTTTCAGGAGCCAGCGGTGCCTCGGCGCTCCCCGCCACCTCCACCAACACCGGCACCGGGGCTTCGTCCACTCGCTCCAAGGATGGGGCCGACCCTAGGCCAGGGGCTCCGCCAGATGCGTCTGCCCCAAAAAGGAAGGACGGCCTTGCAGGCCCGGATACCACCAAGGAATCATCGCGAGGATTGGGGGTGCCTCCCGGAACCTGCCCCCACGCATCGAAGCGGGGCATCCTGTCAGCAAGGGCCCTCCCGGCTTTTGGAGCCAAGTACAAGGGAACCGCGGAACCAGGGCGAGTCTCAGGCGCTCCACCAACAAGCAGCCACATCAGCCCCTGGATCGTGTCAGGAGGGAGCTGCTTCCGCTGAAGACGCGCGCGATCATCAAGAACCCACATCGGGTTGGAATGGCGCTGGAGTGGGGCGACATGGAGGACAAGGAAGTCCCTCACCACCATCGCCAGGGTCAACCCGCTCTTCTTCAAGTTGGCCAGGCGGCGCATCATGGGTTCCGCCCGAGGATCCGAAAGGGCTTCATGCCTCCAGCCAGAGTTCGGCATCGCCGGTGCATCAGGAAGATGAAATTGGGGGCTGTACGCGACAGCGTTGACGAATACCCATTGGCGGCGAAACCCCTCTGTGGCAGGATGAAGCGAGAAATCAATTCCGGAGGCAGCAGTCGCCTCTACCGCGCGCAACGGCACACACCCCGAGCGCTGCCCCCCGTCAACCAAGGAGAGGGCGAAGAAGTGGCGGAGCAAGGCCATGGAAGGGGAAACGCCGACAAAAGCCTCACACAGGAACGCGAAGCCGGAAAGAAGGACGATGGACCCAGGGTCCAGGTGTAACGCCCGAATCTGGTAATGCATGAGCACTGCATAGAAGAAGGCAGAGAAAGGGGGAACGAGACCCCCAAAGATAGCATGGAGATGAAGCTGGATGTCGTTAGCGCCAAGCTCCCTCACCGGCTGGGAGGCGAGCCAGACACGGGTCGGTCCCCACTCATTAGTTGCGTCGGCCAAGGCGCGGCGCACCTTGTCCAGACCCTCCTGGTTCACTATGGCAGAGCGACCAAGCGCCGATTCGAGTACCGGCGGCGATGCGGCAGCCTCGCCGTCCCCTCCCTTCTTCGCCCCGCACAGCATGGCGGCAAGCAGGAGGGGGCAGAGAAGGCAAGCAGAGAAGAGGGGCGATTGGGAGGAAGGAAGCAGAAGTGGCAGTGAGAAGCCCTACCAGTCGTGCGACTAGCAAGGCGCACAACTACCAAGACTGCGTGGGAGGCGGGGCCGCCCACGTCCCATCCAACTGTCGCACGCTGGCCTGGCCCACAGCCTTTGGGGCAAGCGGCGCTTCGTCCTCGACTAAAGCTTCGCCCCGAAACCAACTCCGCGTGTGGCTTGGGCCCGGGGGCTACTGTCGGCGTACTGGGAACCAGGGTACCCAGACTTGCCTGTCTGCGGGCCGCAACGCGCTCCTACAAGCGGCCTGGTACGACCCAGCTGATCGACCAGTTGCTCAAGACCCTCGCGAGGGGCCAGGCCTTGCAAGGAGAACGACGTCAAGACCTCCTCAGGAGCAGCCTCGATAAGGTGCTCCGGAGGGGCGGAGAACCCAAGGCCAAGCCTGCCTCAGGAGGAGGCAGTGATGTCAGCAGTGACGGACCGCGCCAGCGTCCGCCAGCGGTATAGTTGCCACTTCGGTGCAAAGGAGACAGAGCAGCCGTTGGTTCCCAAGGAGCGGGGCAAAGGTTTCCTCTTTGGTGCAACAAGACCGAAGACCGCAAGGACGATAAGGAGGATGTCACCATCGAGCCCACCACCGTGTCACCGCCTGATCCTCTTGCAGGCGAAGACTGCTTTTGTCAGGGTAGGAACATCCTTGTGTTCCCGCTCAAAAATAGCCGTTGTGGGATCCCTTCCTGCCTAAACATTTCGGGGGAAGAGGACCGTGGCCGCCTATATAAGTAGCTAGAGCTCCCACTGCAAAGGAGGATCGACACACACACTTGACCACCGCACAAGGAGCAATAACACTAGCCTCCTGACCCTCCTGAGCTTGCCTCCTGAGCTCAGGAACCCTTGTACCAGTTCATATTCTAGCTCGCTTGGAGCCAATCCACCAAAGCAGGAAGTAGGGTCTTACACCACACGGTGGCCCGAACCTGGATAAACTCTTGTGTGTTTGTTTGTTGTTTGCTTGAATCTTTCCATCGAGACAAGAGCGAGGCGCTAGGTAGACGTGAGTGGGAGAGATCTTCGTTCATGCCCCTGTGTTCGAACTTAACGGGTTTTGCGGAGCCCTGAATCCGACAGATTGACAACCCCTTATCGCGTTGGCTGCGAAGTTCTTATTTGTTTGTGCAGGTGCGAGGGACTCGCGCGTGGTCTCCGACTGGATTGATACCTTGGTTCTCAAAAACTAAGGGAAATACTTACGCTACTGTGCTGCATCTCCCTTTCCTCTTTGAGGGAATACAACACAAGCTCGAGAAGTAGCACAATCCGTACTAAATTCTCCGCATGCTTATAGTCAAGATAAAGCTTTCACCAAACACATAGTTGATGCTTTGATGCAATCTTCCGAAGAAAAACTTGAGTTAGAAGTTTCTATCCCTAGAAAGCCTTATGATGAGTGGTAACCTACTATTAAAAAAATAAAAGATCATGAATGCTACGCTTTGTGTGATTTGGGTGCAAGTGTCTCCACTATCCCAAAAACTTTGTGTGATTTTCTAGGGTTCCATGAGCTTGATGATTGTTCTTTAAATTTGCATCTTGCGGATTCCACTATTAAGAAACGTATGGGAAGAATTAATGATTTTCTTATTGTTGCCAATAGGAATTATGTGCCCATAGATTTCATTGTTCTTGATATAGATTGCAATCCTTCATGTCCTATTATTCTTGGTAGGCCTTTCCTTAGAACGATTGATGCAATTATTGATATGAAGGAAGGAAATATTAGATTCCAATTTCCGTTAAGGAAAGGCTTGGAACAATTTCCTAGAAAGAAAATCAAATTACCATATGAATCTATTATGCGAGCCACTTATGGATTGCCTTCCAAGGACGGCAATACCTAGATCTATTTTGTATCGTGCCTAGCTAGGGGCGTAAAACGATAGCGCTTGTTGGGAGGCACCCAATTTTATATTTTTTGTTTTTGCTGCTGTTAGGGAATAAATATTGCATCTAGCTTCTGTTGAGATGTGGTTTCATGTTTTGTTTAGTGTTTGTGCCAAGTAGAACCTTTGGGAAGACTTGTGTGAAGTTTATGTGATCTTGCTGTGAAAAACAGAATCGTTGGCGCTCGCTAGAATGGTCATCAGATTTTACTGGAGCGTGCTTGTTAGTTGATTCTTTTTGAAGATGACTAATAGACAAATTCCTCATGTTTACCAATTTAGTTTGATTTTTTTGGAGTTACAAAAGTATGCGAAACCGGCAGATTACTACAGACTGTTCTGTTTTTGATAGATTCTGTTTTTCGTGTGTTGTTTGCTTATTTCAATGCATCTATGAGTAATATTGGGAGGTATGAACCATAGAGAAGTTGGAATACAGTAGGTTTAACACCAATATAAACAAAGAATGAATTCATTGCAGTACCTTTGAGTAGTGATTTGTTTTCTTATACTAACGGAGCTCTCGAGAATTTTTGTCTAAGTTTTGTGTTGTGACGTTTTCAAGTTTTGAGTATTGCTTTGATGGACTATGGAACAAAGAGTAGCAAGGTCCTAAGCGTGGGGATGCCCATGGCACCCCAAGTAAAATTCAAGGAAAATCAAAAGCCTAAGCTTGGGGATGCCCCGGGAAGGCATCCCCTCTTTCGTTTTCATCCATCGGTAACTATACTTGGAGCTATATTTTTATTCACCATATGATATGTGTTTTGCTTGGAGCGTCTTGTACAATTTGAGTCTTTTCTTGTTAGTTTGCCACAATTATCCTTGCTGTACACACCTATTTGAGAGCGTTAAATATGGCCTAGGAATTGATAGAACACTCTAGGTGCTTCACTTATATCTTTTGAGTTGAATAGTTTTGCTCTAGTGCTTCACTTATATCTTTTAGAGCACGGTGGTGATAATATTATGAAGAAATTGTTGAACTCTCATGCTTCACTTATATCCTTTTGAGAGTCCATTAAAACAGCATGGTAACGTGTTTAGGCTATAAAACTAGTCTTCACATGATAGACATCCAATATCAATGTAGTAAAAACTTTCACACTAAGTGCATTGAATATGATGAGAAGTTGGATGCTTGATAATTGTTTTGAGATATGAGGATAGTGATATTAGAGTCATGCTAGTGGAGTTATTATGAAATTGAGAAATATTTGTGTTAAGGTTAGTGATTCCCGTAGCATGCACGTATGGTGAACCGCTATGTGACGAAGTTAGAGCATGAGGTATTTGTAAAGTGCCGACCTTTGTGTGGAGGTCGGGGGCGCGCGATGCTTAACTCCTAACAACCTCCCCCTAGGAGCATGCGTCGATTGCTTTATTTTGATGACTCGTAGATTTTTGCTACTATCTTTTTCCACACTTGTGCTTCAAAGTAGCACCATCTTCTTCATGATAGAGAGTCTCATGTTTAGTCACTTTCATACATTAGTGGGAATTTTCGTTATAGAACTTCGCTTGTATATTCCAATGATGGGCTTCCTCAAATGCCCTAGGTCTTCATGAGCAAGCAAGTTGGATGCACACCCACTAGTTTCTTTTGTTGAGCTTTCATAAATTTTTAGCCCTAGTGCATCCGTTGCATGACAATCCCTACTCACTCACATTGATATTTATTGATGGGCATCTCCATAGCCCGTTGATACGCCAAGTTGATGTGAGACTATCTCCCTCCTTTTTGTCTTCTCCACAACTACCTCTCTATTCCACCCATAGTGCTATGTCCATGGCTCACGCTCATGTATTGCGTGAAAGTTGAAAGGTTTGAAAGAATAGAGTATGAAAACAAGTGTTTGGCTGAAACTGGGGTTGTGCATGATATGAATATTTTGTGTGATGAAGAGGGAGCATAGCCAGACTATATGACTTCGTAGGGATAACTTTCTTTAGCCATAGTATTTTGAGAAGACATGATTTCTTTGTTAGTATGCTTGAAGTATTATTATTTCTCATGTAAATATAGACTTCTATCTTGAATCTTTCAGATCTGAACATTCATGCCACAATGAAGAGAATTACATTGAAAAACTATGTTGGTTAGCATTCCACATAAAAAATTCTATTTTTATCATTTACCTACTCGAGGACGAGCAGTAATTAAGCTTGGGGATGCGTGATACGTCTGCAATGTATCTATAATTTTTGATTGTTCCATGCTATTATTTATGATGTTTTGGATGTTTAATGGGATTTGTCATACACTTTTATATCATTTTTGGGACTAACCTACTAACCCAAAGGCCCAGTCCAGATTGTTGTTTTTTGCCTGTTTCAGGGTTTTGCAGAAAAGGAATATCAAACAAAGTCCAAACGGAATGAAACCTTCGGGAGAGATAATGTTTGGAGAAAATCACGCACGGGATACTTGAGAACCACGGAGTAGGGGCCACGAGGTGCCCACAAGGGTGGGGGCGCCCCCCTCCCAGGGCGCGCCCCCTGCCTCGTGGGTCCCTAGTGAGTCCCCCGGTGTCCTCCTTCCTCCTATATAAGCCTACGTACCCCGAAACCATCAGAAATAGAGAGAAAACCCTAATTCCACCGCCGTAACCTTCTGTTCCCGTGAGATCCCATCTTGGATCCTGTTCCAGAGCTCCGCCGGAGGGGGGATCCATCATGGAGTGCTTCTACATCATCATCACCGCCCACACCATGAGTTGTGAGTAGTTTACCATAGACCTTCGGGTCCATAGCTAGTATCTATATGGCTTCTTCTCTCTCTCTGGATCTCAATACAAAGTTCTCCTCGGTCTTCGAGGAGATCTATTCGATGTAATCTCTTTTTGCGGTGTGTTTGTCGAGACCCGATGAATTGTGAGTTTATGATCAAGATTATCTATGAGAAATATTTGGTTCATTTCTGAACTCTTTATGTGTGCTCATAATATCCTTGCAAGTCTCTTCAAATTATTGGTTTGGTTTGGCCTACTAGATCTATAGTTCTTGCAATGGGATAAGTGCTTGGCTTTGGGTTCAATCTTGCGGTGTCCTTTCCCAGTGACAGTAGGGGAAGCAAGGCACGTATTGTCTTGTTGCCATCGAGGATAAAAAGATGGGGTTTATATCATATTGCTTGAGTTTATCCCTCTACATCATGTCATTTTGCTTAAGGCGTTACTCTGTTCTTATGAACTCAATACACTAGATGCATGCTGGATAGCGGTCGATGTGTGGAGTAATAGTAGTAGATGCAGGCAGGAGTCGGTCTACTTGTCTCGGACGTGATGCCTATATACAATGATCATGCCTAGATAGTCTCATAATTATTCGCTTTTCTATCAATTGCTCAACATTAATTTGTTTACCCGCTGTAGAATATCGATATCATGAGAGAAGCAACTAGAGAACAATATGGCCCCCGGGTCTATTCTCAACATATCATTCTACATCTACTTTACTTTTTCCGCTTTTACTTTCTGTTCTTATAAACAAAAATACCAAAAATATAAGCTATCATCTCTATCAGATCATACTTTCGTAAGTGGTCGTAAAGGGATTGACAACCCCTTACCGCGTTGGCTGTGAAGTTCTTATTTGTTTGTCCAAGTGCGAGGGACTCGTGCGTGGTCTCCTACTGGATTGAAACCTTGGTTCTGAAAAACTGAGCGAAATACTTACGCTACTGTGCTGCATCTCCCTTTCCTCTTCGAGGGAATACAACGCAAGCTCGAGAAGTAGCAGAGCACGGTGGAGATTTTATTTTGTAGAAATTGTTGATCTCTCATGCTTCACTTATATCCTTTTGAGAGTCTTTTAGAACAACATCGTAATGTGCTTTGGTTATAAAACTAGTCCTAATATGATAGGCATCCAAGATGAATGTAGTAAAAACTTTCATACAAAGTGCATTGAATATGATGAGAAGTTTGATACGTGATGATTGTTTTGAGATATGAGGATGGTGATATTAGAGTCATGCTAGTGGAGTAATTATGAATTGGTGAAATACTTGTGTTAAAGTTTGTGATTCCCGTAGCATGCACGTACGGTGAACCGCTATGTGACGAAGTAAGAGCATGAGGTATTTGTAGAGTGTCATCCTTTGTGTGGAGGTCGGGGGCACGCGATGGTTAACTCCTACCAACCTCCCCCTAGGAGCATGCATTGATTGCTTTGTTTTGATGACTCGTAAATTTTTGCAATAAGTATATGAGTTCTTTATGACTAATGTTGAGTCCATGGATCATACGCACTCTCACCCTTCCGCCATTGCTAGCCTCTCTTGTACCGTGCAACTTTCGCCGGTACCATACACCCACCATATACCTTCCTCAAAACAGCCACCATACCTACCTATCATGGCATTTCCATAGCCATTCTGAGATATATTGCTATGCAACTTTCCACCGTTCTGTTCATATGACACGCTTCATATTGTCATATTGCCATGCATGATCATGTACTTGACATCATATTTGTGGCTAGGCCACCATGCATAATTTTTCATACATGTCACTCTTGATTCATTGCACATCCCGGTACACCGCCGGAGGCATTCATATAGAGTCATACTTTGTTCCAGTATCGAGTTGTAATATCGAGTTGTAAATCAATATAAGTGTGATGATCATCATTATTAGAGCGTTGTCCCAAAGAAGAAAAGGGAAAAATAGAAGGAAAGGCCAAAAAAGGCCAAAAAAAGAAGAAAAAAAAAGAAAAAAGAAAATTGACAAGTGCTACTATCTTTTTCCACACTTGAGCTTCAAAGTAGCACCATGTTCTTCATGATAGAGAGTCTCTTGTTAAGTCACTTTCATATACTAGTGGGAATTTTCATTATAGAACTTGGCTTGTATATTCCAATGATGGGCTTCCTCAAATGCCCTAGGTCTTTGTGAGCAAGCAAGTCGGATGCACACCCACTTAGTTTCTTTTGTTGAGCTTTCATACATTTTTAGCTCTAGTGCATCCGTTGCATGGCAATCCCTACTCACTCACATTGATAACTATTGATGGGCATCTCCATAGCCCGTTGATACGCCTAGTCGATGTGAGACTATCTCCCTCCTTTTTATCTTCTCCACAACCACCACTCTATTCCACCTATAGTGCTATGTCCACGGCTCACGCTCATGTATTGCGTGAAAGTTGAAAGGTTTGATAAAATTGAGTATGAAAGCAAATGCTTGGCTGAAACCGGGGTTGTGCATGATATGAATATTTTGTGTGATGAAGAGGGAGCATAGCCAGACTATATGATTTTGTAGGGATAACTTTCTTTGGCCATGTTATTTTGAGAAGACATGATTTCTTTGTTAGTATGCTTGAAGTATTATTATTTCTTATGTCAATATAGACTTTTGTCTTGAATCATTCGATCTGAACATTCATGCCACAATAAATAAATTTCATTGAAAATTATGTTGGTTAGCATTCCACATCAAAAATTCTGTTTTTATCATTTACCTACTCGAGGACGAGCATGAATTAAGCTTGGGATGCTTGATGCGTCTCCAACGTATCTATAATTTTTTATTGTTCCATTCTATTATATATGATGTTTTGGATGTTTAATGGGCTTTATCATACACTTCTATATTATTTTTGGGACTAACCTATTAACCCAAAGGCCCAGTGCAGATTGCTGTTTTTTTGTGCCTATTTTAGGGTTTCGCAGAAAAGGAATATCAAACGGAGTCCAAACGGAATGAAACCTTCGGGAGAGTTACTTTTGGAATGATATCTTCACGAGAGACTTGAGCACCAAGGCAGAGGAGAAACATGGTGCCCACGAGGGTCTAGGGCGCGCCCCACCCTCGTGGGCCTCACGTTGCTCCACCGACGTACTTCTTCCACCTATATATAATTATATACCCATATACCCTGAAAATATCGAGGCAACGGAGAAAACCCTAATTCCACTGCTGCAACGTTCTGTTCTCGTGAGATCCCATCTTGGGGCCTATTCCGAAGCTCCGCCGGAGGGGGGATCTTCCACGGAGTGCTTCTACATCAACACCATTGCCTCACTATGAGTTGTGAGTAGTTTAACACAGACCTTCGGGTCCATAGTTAGTACCTAGATGGCTTCTTCTCTCTTTTTGGATCTCAATACCAAGTTCTCCTCGGTCTTCGAGGAGATCTATTCGATGTAATCTTTTTGCGGTGTGTTTGTCGAGATCCGATGAATTGTGGGTTTATGATCAAGATTATCTATGAGAAATTTTTGGTTCTTTTCTGAATTCTTTTATGTATAATATCCTTGGAAGTCTCTTCGAATTATTGGTTTGGTTTGGCCTACTCGATCTATAGTTCTTGTAATAGGAGAAGTGCTTGGCTTTGGGTTCAATCTTGCGGTGTCCTTTCCTGGTGAGAGCAGGGGAAGCAAGGCATGTATTGTATTGTTGCCATCGACGATAAAAAGATGGGGTTTATATCATATTGCTTGAGTTTATCCCTCTACATCATGTCATCTTGCTTAAAGCATTACTCTATTCTTATGAACTTAATACTCAACATGCATGCTGGATAGCGGTCGATGTGTGGAGTAATAGTAGTAGATGTAGAATCGTTTCAGTCTACTTTTCATAGACGTGATCCTATATATAATGATCATGCCTGGATATTCACATAATTATTCGCTTTTCTATCAATTGCTCGACACTAATTAGTTAACCCATCGTAGAATTCTGCTATCATGAGAGAAGCCACTAGTGAAACCTGCTACTTCTCGAGCTTGCGTTGTATTCCCACGAAGAGAAAAGGGAGATGTAGCAGAGTAGCGAAAGTATTTCCCTCAGTTTTTGAGAACCAAGGTATCAATCCAGTAGGAGACCACGCGTAAGTCCCTCGCACCTACACAAACAAATAAGAACTTCGCAGCCAACGCGATAAGGGGTTGTCAATCCCTTTACGGTCACTTACAAAAGTGAGATCTGATAGAGATGATAGTTTGATATTTTCGGTATTTTTGGTTATAAGAACAGAAAGTAAAAGCGGAAAAGTAAAGTAGGTGTAGATTGATATGTTGAGAATAGACCCGGGGGCCATAGTGTTCTCTAGTGGCTTCTCTCATGATAGCGATATTCTACGGTGGGTGAACAAATTACTGTCGAGCAATTGATAGAAAAGCGAATAATTATGAGACTATCTAGGCATGATCATTATATATAGGCATCACGTCCGACACAAGTAGACCGAAATGATTCTGCATCTACTGCTATTACTCCACACATCGACCGCTATCCAGCATGCATCTAGTGTATTGAGTTCAAAGAATAGAGTAACGCCTTAAGCAAGATGACATGATGTAGAGGGATAAACTCAAGCAATATGATATAAACCCCAACTTTTTATCCTCAATGGCAATAATACAATACGTGCCTTGTTGCCCCTACTGTCACTGGGAAAGGATACTGAAAGATTGAACCCAAAGCCCAGCACTTCTCCCATTGTAAAAACTATAGATCTAGTAGGCCAAACCAAACCAATAATTCGAAGAGACTTGCAAGGATATTATAATCATACATAAAGAGTTCAGAAAAGAACCAAACATTTCTCATAGGTAATCTTAATCATAAACCCACAATTCATCGGATCTCGACAAACACACCACAAAAAGAGATTACATCGAATAGATCTCCTCGAAGACCAAGGAGAACTTTATATTGAGATCCAAAGAGAGAGAAGAAGCCATCTAGATACTAGCTATGGACCCGAAGGTCTATGGTAAACTACTCACAACTCATGGTGAGGCGATGATGATGATGTAGAAGCACTCCATGGAAGATCCTCCCTCCGGCGGAGCTCCGGAACAGGCCCCAAGATGGGATCTCACGGGAACAGAAGGTTTCGGTGGTGGAACTAGGGTTTTCTCTGTTGTTCCGATGGTTTTGGGGTACGTAGGTATATATAAGAGGAAGGAGGGCACCGGGGGCATATGGGGGACCCACGAGGCATGGGGCGCGCCCTAGGGGGGCGTCCCCACCCTCGTGGGCACCTCGTAGGCCCTACTCCGTGGTTCTCAAGTCTCCCGTGCGTGATTTTCTCCAAAAATATCTGTCCCGAAGGTTTCATTCCATTTGGACTCCGTTTGATATCCCTTTTCTGTAAAACCCTGGAACAGGCAAAAAACAGCAATCTGGACTGGGCCTTTTGGTTAGTAGGTTAGTCCAAAAAATAATATCAAGTGTATGACAAAGCCCATTAAACATCCAAAACATCATAAATAATAGCATGGAACAATCAAAAATTATAGATACGTTGGAGACGTATCAAGCATCCCCAAGCTTAATTCCTGCTCGTCCTCGAGTAGGTAAATGATAAAAACAGAATTTTTGATCTGGAATGCTAACCAACATAGTTTTTCAATGTAATTCTCTTAATTTTGGCATGAATGTTTAGATATGAAAGATTCAAGACAAAAGTCTATATTGACATAAGAAATAATAATACTTCAAGCATACTAACAAAGCAATCATGTCTTCTCTAAATACTATGGCTAAAGAAAGTTATCCCTACAAAATCATATAGTCTGGCTATGCTCCCTCTTCATCACACAAAATATTCATATCATGCACAACCCCGATTTCAGCCAAGCACTTGTTTTCATACTCTATTCTTTCAAACCTTTCAACTTTCACGCAATACCTGAGTGTGAGCCATGGACATAGGACTATGGGTGGAATAGAGAGGTAGTTGTGGAGAAGACAAAAAGGAGGGAGATAGTCTCACATCAACTAGGCGTATCAACGAGCTATGGAGATGCCCATCAATAAATATCAATGTGAGTGAGTAGGGATTGCCATGCAACAGATGCACTAGGGCTAAAAATGTATGAAAGCTCAACAAAAGAAACTAGGGGGCGTGCATCCAACTTGCTTGCTCACGAAGACCTAGGGCATTTGAGGAAGCCCATCGTTGGAATATACAAGCCAAGTTCTATAACGAAAATTCCCACTAATGTATGAAAGTGACTAAACATGAGACTCTCTATCATGAAGAACATGGTGCTACTTTGAAGCACAAGTGTGGAAAAAGATAGTAGCAATTGTCCCTTTTTTTTTCTTTTTTTTTTCCTTTTTTTCCTTTTTTTTGTCGGCCTTTCTTTTTTTCTTTGGCCTTTCTTTTTTTTTTCTTTTTTTGGAGGGGCTTTATTGATTTATCCTTTCCTGACATGGGACAATGCTCTAATAATGATGATCATCACACTTTCATTACAACTCGATATTACAACTCAATACTAGAACAAAGTATGACTCTATATGAATGCCTCCGACGGTGTACCGGGATGTGCAATGAATCAAGAGTGACATGTATGAAAAATTATGCATGGTGGCTTTGCCACAAATACGATGTCAACTACATGATCATGCATGGCAATATGACAATATGAAGCGTGTCATATGAACAGAACGGTGGAAAGTTGCATGGCAATATATCTCGGAATGGCTATGGAAATGCCATGATAGGTAGGTATGGTGGCTGTTTTGAGGAAACATATATAGTGGCTATTTTGAGGAAGGATATATAGTAGGTGTATGGTACCGGCGAAAGTTGCAAGGTACAAGAGAGGCTAGCAATGGTGGAAGGGTGAGAGTGCGTATAATCCATGGACTCAACATTAGTCATAAGAACTCATATACTTATTGCAAAAATCTACGAGTCATCAAAACAAAGCAATCAACGTAGGCTCCTAGGGGGGAGGTTGGTAGGAGTTAATCATCGCGCGCCCCCGACCTCCACACAAAGGTTGATCCTTTACAAATACCTCATGCTCTAACTTCGTCACATAGCGGTTCACCATACGTGCATGCTACTGGAATCACTAACCTTAACACAAGTATTTCTCAATTTCATGATAAGTCCACTAGCATGACTCTAATATCACTATCCTCATATCTCAAAACAATTATCAAGCATCCAACTTCTCATCATACTCAATGCCCTTAGTGTGAAAGTTTTTACTACATTGATATTGGATGTCTATCATGTGAAGACTAGTTTTATAGCCTAAGCACATTACCATGTTGTTTTAATAGACTCTCAAATGGATATAAGTGAAGCATGAGAGTTCAACAATTTCTTCAAAATATTGTCACCACCGTGCTCTAAAAGATATAAGTGAAGCACTAGAGCAAAAACTATTCAACTCAAAAGGTATAAGTGAAGCACATAGAGTGTTCTAGCAATTCCTAGGCCATATTTAACTCTCTCAAATTGGTGTTTCCAGCAAGGATAATTTTGTCAAACTAACAAGCAAAGGCTCAAATTATACAAGGCGCTCCAAGCAAAACACATATCATGTGGTGAATAAAAATATAGCTCCGAGTATAGTTACCGATGGATGAAGACGAAAGAGGGGATGCCTTCCCGGGGCATCCCCAAGCTTTGGCTTTTGGTTGTCCTTGAATTTTACTTGGGGTGCCTCGGGCCTCCCCAAGCTTAGGCCCTTGCTACTCTTTGTTCCATAGTCAATCAAAGCAATACTCAAAACTTGAAAACTTCATAACACAAAACTTAGACAAAAATCTCGCGAGCTCCGTTAGTATAAGAAAGCAAACCACTACTCAAATGTACTGCAATGAATTCATTCATTGTGTATATTGGTGTTAAACCTACTGTATTCCAACTTCTCTTTGGTTCATACTTCCCAATATTACTCATAGATACATTGAAATAAGCAAACAACACACGAAAAACAGAATCTGTCAAAAACAGAACAGTCTGTAGTAATCTGCAGGTTTCGCATACGTATGCAACTCCAAAAAATTCGTACTAAATTGGTAAACGTGAGGAATTTGTCTATTAATCATCTGCAAAAAGAATCAACTAAATAGCACGCTCCAGTAAAATCCGATGACCATTCTAGCGACCGCTAACGATTCTGTTTTTCACAGCAAGATCACATAAACTTCACACAAGTCTTGGCACAAACACTAAACAGAACACAAAACCACATTTAAACAGAAGCTAGATGCAATATTTATTCGTAAACAGAAGCTAGATGCAATATTTATTCGTAAACAGAAGCAAAAACAAAAAATATAAAATTGGGTTGACTCCCGACAAGCACTATCGTTTTACGCCCCTAGCTAGGCACGATACATGATAGATCTAGGTATTGCCATCTTTGGAAGGCAATCCATAAGTGGCTCTCATAATAGATTCATATGGTAATTTGATTTTCTTTCTAGGAAAGTGTTCCATGCCTTTCCTTAACGGAAATTGGAATCTAATATTTCCTTCCTTCATATCAATAATTGCACCAATCGTTCTAAGGAAAGGTCTACCAAGAATAATAGGACATGAAGGATTGCAATCTATATCAAGAACAATGAAATCTACGGGCACATAATTCCTATTGGCAAATAAGGACATCATTAATCCTTCCCATAGGTTTCTTAATAGTTGAATCTGCAAGATGAAAATTCAAAGAACAATCATCAAGCTCATGGAACCCTAGCAAATCACACAAAGTTTTTGGGATAGTGGAGACACTTGCACCCAAATCACACAAAGTGTAGCATTCGTGATCTTTCATTTTTATTTTGATAGTAGGTTCCCACTCATCATAAAGCTTTCTAGGGATAGAAACTTCTAACTCAAGTTTTTCTTCATAAGATTGCATCAAAGCATCAACTATGTGTTTGGTAAAAGCTTTATTTTGACTATAAACATGCGCAGAGTTTAGTACAGATTGCAACAAGCAAATACAATCAATCAAAGAGCAATTATCATAATTGAATCCCTTGAAATCCAAAGTAGTGGGTTCATCACTATGCAAAGTTTTAATCTCTTCACTCCCACTTTTAACAATTTTAGCATCAAGATCTAAAAACTCCAAATCGTTGGGACACCTTAACGTAGAATCATCTCCAATTCTATCTTCATCATGATTTATGCTAGAAAACAAGGATCTAATAGGAGACACATTAATAACTTTCAGATCTTCATCTTTATTTTCATGCTCTTCCGGTTTAGCAGCCATCTTATTGATCAAGGTGGACTGTTTATCCGAAATTTGGGCAATTAAGTTCTCAAGATGGGAAAACTGAGATTTCAAGCCATAAAATTCCTTAGACATGTCATCAAGGTCCTTATTCATATATTCCATAAATTTGTTTTGTTCTTTAAGCTCACTTTTGAAAAAATCATTGTGCTCAAATTGTATAGTCATAAAAATTCTAACATTGTTTTCAATCTCCTCCAACCTCTTGAGGTGAGGGTCAACACTGATAGGTAGAGCCATAGTGACAAACAAGCAATCCAACACACACAAGCAAACAAGAAGCAAGTGAACGATAAACACACGGCAGAAGAAGGGCAAATAAAACGGCAAGCGTGAAGTGGGGGAGAGGAAAACGAGAGGCAAAAAATGTAATGCGAAGGATAAGGGTTTGTGAGAGGTACTTGGTATGTGACTTTTGCGTAAGCCTCCCTGGCAACGGCGCTAGAAATTCTTCTTGCTACTTCTCGAGCTTGCGTTGTATTCCCTCGAAGAGGAAAGGGAGATGCAGCACAGTAGCGTAAGTATTTCCCTCAGTTTTTGAGAACCAAGGTATCAATCCAGTAGGAGACCACGCGCAAGTCCCTCGCACCTGCACAAACAAATAAGAACTTCACAGCCAACGCGATAAGGCGTTGTCAATCCCTTTACGGTCACTTACGAAAGTGAGATCTGATAGAGATGATAGTTTGATATTTTTGGTATTTTTGGTTATAAGAACAGAAAGTGCCTTGCTGCCCCTACTATCACTGGGAAAGGACACCGCAAGATTGAACCCAAAGCCAAGCACTTCTCCCATTGTAAAAACTATAGATCTAGTAGGCCAAACTAAACCAATAATTCGAAGAGACTTGCAAGGATATTATAATCATACATAAAGAGTTCAGAAAAGAACCAAATATTTCTCATAGATAATCTTGATCATAAACCCACAATTCATCAGATCTCGACAAACACACCGCAAAAAGAGATTACATCGAATAGATCTCCTTGATGACCGAGGAGAACTTTATATTGAGATCCAAAGAGAGAGAAGAAGCCATCTGGATACTAGCTATGGACCCGAAGGTCTGTGGTAAACTACTCACAACTCATGCTGAGGCGATGATGATGATGTAGAAGCACTCCGTGGAAGACCCCCCCCCCTCCGGCGGAGCTCCGAAACAGGCCCCAAGATGGGATCTCACGGGAACAGAAGGTTACGGCGATGGAATTAGGGTTTTATCTGTTGTTCTGATGGTTTCGCGGCACGTAGGTATATATAGGAGGAAGGAGGGCACCGGGGGCCATATGGGGGACCCACGAGGTAGGGGGCGCGCCCTAGGGGGGCGCACCCCCCACCCTCGTGGGCACCTCATAGACCCTACTCCATGGTTCTCAAGTCTCCCGTGCGTGATTTTCTCCAAAAATATCTCTCTCGAAGGCAAAAAACAGCAATGTGGACTCAGACTTTGGGTTAGTAGGTTAGTCCCAAAAATAATATAAAAGTGTATGACAAAGCCCATTAAACATCCAAAACATCATAAATAATAGCATAGAACAATAAAAAATTATAGATACGTTGGAGACGTATCAAAACCTATGGCCCACGGCTCTATTCTCAACATATCAATTTACAATCTACTTTACTTTGTTGTTTGTACTTTCTGTTCTTATATCCAAAAATACCAAAAATATCAAACTATCCTATCTATTAGATCTCACTTTCGTAAGTGACTGTAAAGGGATTCACAACCCCTTATCGTGTTGGCTGTGGAGTTCTTATTTGTTTATCCAGGTGCGAGGGACTCGCGCGTGGTGTCCTACTGGATTGATAGGGGAAATACTTACGCTACTGTGCTGCATCACCCTTTCCTCTTCGAGGGAATACAACGCAAGCTCGAGAAGTAGCAAGAAGAATTTCTGGCGCAGTTGCCGGGGAGGCTTACGCAAAATTCATATACCAAGTACCTATCACAAACTCTTATCCTTCACATTACATTTATTTGCCTCTCGTTTTCCTCTCCCCCACTTCACCTTTGCCGTTTTATTCGCCCTTTCTCCGTTCGCCTTTTTGTTTGCTTGTGTTGCCATGTGCCTTCTATTAGCTTGCATCTTCGATTGCTAAATTATGGATCCTCGTCCACTTGCTAATCTTTTTAAGAGATCCAATTATGTTGAACCAATCGCTAGTGAGCTGCGTGCACTAGATTATCTTTATGAGGTTTTGCTTGAAATTTGTGAATCTGAAAACTGTGATGAAGTGTTGAAAGAAGAAAATTATGAAGTGATTCACGATAGCTCTTTTAAGGAAAAGCATGATTGCAATGATGTTATTATAAATTCTATTAATGTCAATTGTGCTAATGATATGCAAAACCCTAAGCTTGGGGATGCTCATTTTGCTATGCCCACTACTTGTTGCAATGATCGTGATTGGGGTAATTCTTCTTATGATCTTGAAAACTTGTTCAAGCCCCATGATATATACGAGATTGATAATAATTTTTGCAATAATATTGAAAGTGAGTTTGGAAGAGTGTCAACTTTAGATCCCACATATTTGGAGAATTTTCAATCTTATGAAATTTTTGATAAAAGTGGGTTTGGAGAGGTCATGACTTTAGTTAATGCCGATCCCACTATTTTGGAAGAGTGTCAATTTCGTATGCATGTGGATCATGTTGAGAATATGTTATGTGATATCTATATTGTTGAATTTTCTTATGATCCTACATGCAATTATTGTGAGAGAGGAAAATATGGTTGTAGAAATCTTCATGTTACTAAATTACCTCTCTTCGTGTTGAGATTGATCTTGTTTCTTTCTTCTTCCTCACATATGATAGATCTTGCTTGTCTTGCTAATTTGTTTTCCTATAAAATGCATATGCATAGGAAGTATGTTAGACTTGGATGTGATGTTCACATGCTATATGATTGTCCCTTTGTGCTTCAATTCTTATCTTTCATGTGAGCATCATTCAATTCTCAAGCCTATCTTAATGGCTATAAAGAAAGAGCTTGTTGGGAGGCAACCCAATTTTATTTTATTTGTTTTTGCTTCTGTTTAGGAATAAATATTTCATCTAGATTCTGTTTAGATGTTTTTTTGTGTTTTAATTAGTGTTTGTGCCAAGTAGAACCTTTGGGAAGACTTGTGTGAATTTTATATGATCATGCTGTAAAAAACAGAAACTTTAGCGCTCACGAAATTTGCTACCAGATTTTACTGGAGAGTGCTATTTAGTTGATTCTTTTTGCATATGATTAACAGACAAATTCCTCACGTTTACCAATTTATTTCAATTTTTTGGACTTACAGAAGTATTCGAAAGTTACAGATTTCTACACACTGTTCTGTTTTTGACAGATTCTGTTTTTCGTGTGTTGTTTGCTTATTTAGATGCATCTACGAGTAGTATTGGAGGATATGAATCATAGAGAAGTTGGAATACAGTAGGTTTAACACCAATATAAATAAAGAATGCGTTCATTATAGTACCTTTGAGTGGTGGTTTATTTTCTTATACTAACGTAGCTCACGAGATTTTTGGCTAAGTTTTGTGTTGTGAAGTTTTCAAGTTTTGAGTATGGCTTTGATGGACTATGGAACAAATAGTGGCAAGAGCCTAAGCTTGGGGATGCCCAAGGCACCCAAGGTAAAATTCAAGTACAACCAAAAGCCTAAACTTGGGGATGCCCCGGGAAGGCATCCCCTCTTTCGTCTTCATCTATCGGTAACTATACTCGGGACAATATTTTTATTCACCACATGATATGTGTTTTTCTTGAAGCATCATGTATGATTTGAGTCTTTGCTTGTTAGTTTTCCACAATCATCCTTGCTGGACACACCTTTTGAGAGAGGTAATTATGGTCTAGAATTTGTTTGAATACTCTATGTGCTTCACTTATATCTTTTGAGCTAAATAGTTTTGCTCTAGTGCTTCACTTACATATTTTAGAGCACGGTGGTGATTTTATTTTGTAGAAATTGTTGGTCTCTCATGCTTCACTTATATCGTTTTGAGAGTCTTTTAGAACAGCATCGTAATGTGCTTTGGTTATAAAACTAGTCCTAATATGATAGGCATCCAAGAAGAATGTAGTAAAAACTTTCATACAAAGTGCATTGAATATGATGAGAAGTTTGATACTTGATGATTGTTTTGAGATATGAGGATGGTGATATTAGAGTCATGCTAGTGGAGTAATTATGAATTTGAGAAATACTTGTGTTAAAGTTTGTGATTCCCGTAGCATGCACGTATGGTGAACCGCTATGTGACGAAGTTAGAGCATGAGGTATTTGTAGAGTGTCATCCTTTGTGTGGAGGTCGGGGGCGCGCGATGGTTAACTCCTACCAACCTCCCCCCTAGGAGCATGCATTGATTGCTTTGTTTTGATGAACCTCCCCCCTATATATAATGATCATGCCTAGATATTCTCATAATTATTCGCTTTTCTATCAATTGCTCGACAGTAATTTGTTCACCCACCGTAGAATTCTGCTATCATGAGAGAAGCCATTAGTTAAACCTATGGCCCCGGGGTCTATTCTCAACATATCAATCTACAATCTACTTTACTTTGCTGTTTTTACTTTATGTTCTTATATCCAAAAATATCAAACTATCATATCTATCAGATCTCACTTTCGTAAGTGACCGTAAAGGGATTGACAACCCCTTATCGCGTTGGCTGCGAAGTTCTTATTTGTTTGTGCAGGTGTGAGGGACTCGCGCGTGGTCTCCTACTGGATTGATACCTTGGTTCGCAAAAACGAAGAGAAATACTTATGCTACTGTGCTGCATCACCCTTTCCTCTTTGAGGGAATACAACGCAAGCTCGAGAAGTATCAGTGTGCTGAACGCGGAGGTGCCGTACGTTCGGTGCTTGATCGGTTGAATCGCGAAGACATTCGACTACATCAACTGCGTCACTAGACGCTTCCGCTTTCGGTCTACAAGGGTACGTAGACACACTCTCCCTTCTCGTTGCTATGCATCGAGTAGATAGATCTTGCATGATTGTAGGATTTTTTTTGAAATACTACGTTCCCCAACAGTGGCATCATGAGCCAGGTCTATGCGTAGATGATATGCACGAGTAGAACACAATGAGTTGTGGGCGATAATAGTCATACTGCTTACCAGCATGTCATACTTTGATTCGGCGGTATTGTGAGATGAAGCGGCCCGGACCGACATTACGCGTACGCTTACGCGGGACTGGTTTCGCCGTTACGAGCACTCGTTGCTTCAAGGTGACTGGCGGGTGTCTATCTCTCTCACTTTAGTTGAATCGAGTGTGGCTACGTACGGTCCTTGTGAAGGTTAAAACAACACATACTTGACGAAAAATCGTTGTGGTTTTGTATGCGTAGGTAAGAACGGTTCTTGCTAAGCCCTTAGCAGCCACGTAAAACTTGCAACAACGAAGTAGAGGACGTCTAACTTGTTTTTGCAGGGCATGTTGTGATGTGATATGGGCAAGACGTGATGAGTTATACGTTATTGTATGAGATGATCATGTTTTGTAAAGTTATCGGCAACTGGCAGGAGCCATATGGTTGTCGCTTTGTATGAAATACAGTCGCCATGTAATTGCTTTACTTTATCACTAAGCGGTAGCGATAGTCGTGGAAGTAATAGTTGGCGAGACGACAACAATGCTATGATGGATATCAAGGTGTCGCGCCGGTGACGATGGTGATTATGACGGTGCCTTGGAGATGGAGATCAAAAGCACAACATCATGATGGCCATATCATGTCACATATTTTGATTGCATGAGATGTTTATCTTATTATGCTTCTTATTTTGCTTAGTACGGCGGTAGCATTATAAGATGATCCCTTACAAAATTTCAAGGTACAAGTGTTCTCCCTGAGTATGCACCGTTGCGAAAGTTCGTCGTGCCGAGACACCACGTGATGATCGGGTGTGATAAGCTCTACATTCACATACAACGGGTGCAAGCCAGTTTTGCACACGCAGAATACTCATGTTAAACTTGACGAGCCTAGCATGTACAGACATGGCCTCGGAACACTGGAGACCGAAAGGTCGAGCGTGAATCATATAGTAGATATGATCAACATAAGATGTTCACCATTGAAAACTACTCCATCTCAGGTGATGATCGGACATGGTTTAGTTGATTTGGATCACGTGATCATTTAGATGACTAGAGGGATATCTATCTAAGTGGGAGTTCTTTAGTAATATGATTAATTAAACTTTAATTTATCATGAACTTAGTCCTGATAGTTTTTGCATATCTATGTTGTTGTAGATCAATGGCCCGTGCTACCGTTCCCTTGAATTTTAATGTGTTCCTAGAGAAAGCTAAGTTGAAAGATGATGGTATCAATTACACAGACTCGGTCCGTAACTTGAGGATTATCCTCATTGTTGCACAGAAGAACTATGTCCTTGAAGCACCGCTAGGTGACAAGCCCCCTCTCGCAAATGTAGACGCTTTGAACATCTGGCAGACGTGGTCTGATGACTACACGATAGTTCGGTGTGCCATGCTTTACGGCTTAGAACCGGGACTTCAATGACATTTTGAACGTCATGGAGCATATGAGAAGTTCCAGGAGTTGAAGTTAATATTTCAAGCAAATGCCCGGATTGAGAAATATGAGATTTCCAATAAATTCTACAGCTGCAAGATGGAGGAGAATAGTTCTATCAGTGAACACTTGCTCAGAATGTCTGGGTACTACAATCATATGACTCAACTTGGATGCAAAGTTGACGAAGATGGTGTTATTGATAGAGTTCTTCAATCACTGCCACCAAGCTATAAAGGCTTTGTGATGAACTATAATATGCAAGGGATGCAGAAGACAATTCCCGAGCTCTTCGCTATGCTCAAAGCTGCAGAGGTAGAAATCAAAAAGAAGCATCAAGTGTTGATGGTTAACAAGACCACTAGTTTCAAGAAAAGGGGCAAGGGAAAGAAGGGGAACTTCAAGAAGAATAGCAAGACAGTTGCTACTCCCACGAAGAAACCCAAGTCTGGAGCCAAGCATGAAACTGAGTGCTTCTACTGCAAAGGGACTGGACACTGGAAGCGGAACTGCCCCAAGTATTTGGCGGATAAGAAGGATGGCAAAGTGAACAAATGTATATTTGATATACAGATTATTGATGTGTACTTTACTAGTGTTCATAGCAACCCATGGGTATTTGATACCGTTTCAGTTGCTAAAATTAGTAACTCGGAACGAGAGTTGCGGAATGAACAGAGACTAGTTAAAGGTGAAGTGACAATGTGTGTTGGAAGTGGTGCCAAGATTGATAAGATCATCATCGCACACTCCCTATACTTTCGGGATTAGTGTAAAACCCAAATAAATGTTATTTGGCATTTGCGTTGAGCATGAATATGATTTGATCATGTTTGATGCAATACGGTTATTCATTTAAAGTCATAGAATAATTGTTGTTTGTTTACATGAATAAAACCTTCGATGGTTGATGACCCACAAGTGTAGGGGATCTATCGTAGTCCTTTCGATAAGTAAGACTGTCGAACCCAACGAGAAGCGGGAGGAAATGATAGGCAGTTTTCGGTAAGGTATTTTCTGCAAGCACTGAAATTATAGGTAACAAATAGTTTTGTCATAAGGTAATTGGTAGCAAGTGACAAAAGGTAAAAGTAAATAAAGTGCAGCAATGTGGCCCAATCCTTTTTGTAGCAAAGGACAAGCATGAACAAACTCTTATATAAAGTAAAGCGCTCCCGAGGACACATGGGAATTACCGTCAAGCTAGTTTTCGTCACGATCGTCTGATTCGCGTTCGGTACTTTGATAATTTGGTATGTGGGTGGACCGGTGCTTGCATGCTTCCCTTACTTGGACAAGCCTCCCACTTATGATTAACCTCTAATGCAAGCATCCGCAACTACAAAGGAATTATTAAGGTAAACCTAACCATAGCCTGAAACATATGGATCCAGATCAGCCCCTTACGAAGCAATACATAAACTAGGGTTTAAGCTTCTGTCACTCTAGCAACCCATCATCTACTTATTACTTCCCAATGCCTTCCTCTAGGCCCAAATAATGGTGAAGTGTCATGTAGTCGACGTTCACATGACACCACTAGAGGAAAGACAACATACATCTCATCAAAATATCGAACGAAGACCAAATTCACATGACTACTAATAGCAAGACTTCTCCCATGTCCTCAGGAACCAAAGTGACTACTCACAAGACATAATATTGTTCATGATCAGAGGGGTATTAATATGCATAATGGATCTGAACATATGATCTTCCGCCAAATAATTCAACTAGCATCAACTACAAGGAGTAATCAACACTACTAGCAACCCACACGTACCAATATGAGGTTTGGGTACAAAGATTGGATACAAGAGATGAACTAGGGTTTGAGAGGAGATGGTGTTGGTGAAGATGTTGATGAAGATAGCCCTCCCCAAGATGGAAGAGTTGTTGGTGATGACGGCGGTGACGATTTCCCCCTCCCGGAGGGAAGTATCCCCGGCAGAACAACTCTGCCCGAGCCCTAGATTGGTTTCCACCTCGGTTCCGCCTCGAGACGGTGGCGTCTGGTCCCGAAACCCTCCTTATGATTTTTTCCAGGTCAAATGTAATGCCCCGGATGTAATACTTTCCCTTTTGGGCAATATATATATCTTTGGCTTCATCAGTTCCATTCCGGGTTCTTCGTCTTTTCGGGTTTTCGTCGTTTTGTCGTGTGCGTGTGTGCATTCATCCATGTCATGTTGTCATGTGCATTGCATTGCATTTGTGTTGTCGTTTGCATCCGGTCCCACTCGTTCCTTCCCGTTGTCCGTTTCGAGTTCCGGAGCTCTCTCACGTGTCTGTGGCATCCCCGAGGCCTACTTTGGTGTTTGGCCGTGTAACGTTTCTGGTTTGGCGTGAGACTTGTCGTGCGATGTTGTTTTGTTGTGTGTAACCCGCCTGTCAAATCTCGTCGCGTTTGGAGTTCGTTTGATGCTCCAACAGTTATTCTCGTGGGCAGAAAGTACCTCCTCTTTGAGGCCCAAGAAACCCCTCCAACAGCCCACCAACCCAACTCAAACCCTTCCCTTCATCTAGGCCATCCAATTGTGATCTCGTGGCCGAAAACCTCTCCTCATTTGGACAACCCTAGCTCCTTGTGCCTACATAAACGTCCACCCACCTCAAATTCCGCGTCTGAAACCCTAATGTTTACACTGTTGCCGCGCCGTCTTTCCACCGTTGACACGCGGTGCTTCCACTGTTGAGCCGCCGTGCTTCCGACCTCGTCTTCAACCTCGTCGCCGCCGTGCTTCCGACGTGTCGCGCCCGTGCTTCCGACTCACCCGAGCGTGCTTCCGAGATCCGACGCGTGGGCCCGCATCCGACCCCGTGTCGTCATCTCCTACCTCCGGTCGCCGCCGCCGCTCCTCCAACTCCGCCGGCCGGAGCCTCCTCACCCCGCCGCCGCTCCTCCAACGCCGCCGGCCGGAGCCTCCTCACCCCGCCGCCGGAGCTCCCTCAGGCCAGCCGCCGCCGGGGCCCTTCCTCGCCCGCCGGCCGAGCCCCTCTCCTCCTCAGGCCGTCGGCGCCGCCGCCTCCTCAGTCGGGCTCCGCCGCCGCCCCGGCTCCCCCATCGCCACCCAGCCGCCGGCCCCTCCAGGCTCGCCGCCGGCCTCCCGCCTCTCGCCGGCGAGGCTGCCCGCCGTCCCGCGTCCGCGCCCCTCCCGCAGATCGAGGCCGCCGCCCCGAGCCTCGAGGATCCCCTCGATCTGGATCGGCTCCTCCCGCTGACCAACCCTAACGGGCCGAAGCCCGACCCGCGGGGCCCGTTAACCCGGTTAACCGCGCCCGATCCGCTGCAGACCCGCTCCAGATCCGGTTGACCGCGTTGACCCAGAGGTTGCCTCCGTTTTTCACTAAGTCCCCAGTTTTCTATTGTCTGATGCACATTTGTATTGTGGATAACTTTTACTATGCATGTCCGATTTGAGCAAATGATATGTCAAAATGATCGTGGTGACATGTACTTTGTTTTGTTCCATTGTGCTATGCATGTTTGAGGTCATCTAGATGTCTTAATCTTCATGGGAAGAGTGCTACTTGTTATAAACTGCTGCTAGTAGTTGTTTTCATGCCATGTTTGCAATGTGATATCTTGGTGCATGTTTATCCAAATGAAGCAAATGATATGTACACATGTTCATCATGTCATGCTCTACATGATGGTTGTTTTAGCTTGCATGATAGATATCATCTTGCCATGTTTATCTCCTTTGCAAAAGTGCTAGTGGCTGTTATGTTGTTAAACTTGTTACGAGATGCCTAGTTGAGGAACTCGTTGCTATTGATGTGGTTGTCCCCTTGATGCATGCTTAGATGTTTTGGACTCCCCATCATGTGTACTTTGTTGTGGTGCTAACCACTTGCCATGATATGCTTTGAGGTGACTTAAACTTGCTCACAAACATGCCATGATGTTACTGCTGTTTTAACACTTAGTGAAATTTCTCTAAGTCTGGAATCTGTAATTTCCAGATGCCATGTTTGCTTGTTGTTCTAGGCAAATCCATGATAGTTTTGGGGTGACTCTTGATGATTCCTTGTTGTTTAAGTTGTTGGCTATCCATTCATGTTCTCACATGCTCATTTGGGTGGATGTAGCTTATTTATCTTTTGCTCCCAAGTTGCTATAAATTACTGCTGTCAGGATTTTGTTGTCAAGTTCAAAATGTCATAGCTTGTTGCTATTGATCCATGCCTCCTTTGGAGATGCTCCAATGGAGTTGTTTGCTGTAGGAGATGTCTACTTTATGTCCATGCTTCTTGCCATGATGTTTGAGTGCTGTAGACTATTTATCTCTTGCTCCAAAGTTGCTATGTGGCTGCTAATTTCAGCTTTGCCATGTTTATTGTTTCGGGTGTATCTTTTAGCCCGTTGCTCCGTTTTGAGTAAGTCCTATATGAAACTTGTGTGTTTTTGCATGTAGATTCATATTATCCTATTGTTATCATGTTTTGAAGTATTTTGCTTGTTGCATATTGTCATGCTCCTTGTGCTGTAACTCTGTGCTTCCTATGTTGACTTTCTGTGCTTCCTAAGTGCATCTGTAGTACTTCCTTAGTGCATCAGCCATGCATCCTGTTGTTTTCGCATTGCATCTTGTTGATTTCGTGCCTCGTGTGTTTTGTCTTGAGTAGAACCGGAAGCTGAGACCGAGTACGAGAACGAGGTTACTATCGAGCTTGAGAACGAGGAGCCCCCTTACGATCCCATCGACGATCCAACAGGCAAGATGACCTGACCCCGATAACATTACTATCTTTGCCTATTGCTAGAAGTCTCGCTCTATAGCTTTTGCCTCGATGCCCATGTTTTTCCTGTCAGCCTCCTATTGTAACCATGAACCTGTTTAACCACCCTACCTATGCAAACCTTTGATTGGCTAAGTAAGCTTCGCTCAGCCCCTCTTATAGCATTGTTAGCTGCAGGAGAAGATTGAAGATTCTTGCTTCTTGTTGAAGCTTGTTGGGATATCACTCTATATTAACTCTTAATGAATTCATCTATCTATTGGTAGTGGGTGGAAGGCTAAGCCTTTTGCTTGGTGTTTTGTTCCACTCATGCCGCCCTAGGAACCGTATAAACCGGTGTTATGTTCCTTGATTATGCGTTCCTCACACGGTTGGGGTTATGGGACCCCCTCGATAAACCGCTAAATGCTAAGTCTTTTCCAGCAATTCCCAACATTGGTACTATTTGCCTAATAACTAAAAACTACCATAGGGAGTAATTAACCCTCTTCTAATCAACAACCCCGGGCCAGTGCTCCACATGAGTGTTGGTCCGAACTGGGGGTCCTGCAGGGCCACCTCGAGGAAACTCAAGGTCTGGTAAAAACCTGTAGCATCATCCATACGGTCGTGGCCTGAGACTAGATACGCGCGGCTATTGTCAGGGTGTCGGCACGCCGGGAGGATTTGCTGGATTAGCCTTACCTTAGTCGGAGTATCTTGAGCACGGGATTCCGAGGATACTCGGGCCTTCCCACCTTGGAGTTGCGACTCCGCGGATCGTGGGCTTGTCATGGGCCAAGTTGGAACACCCCTGCAGGGTTATGAACTTTCGAAAGCCGTGCCCGCGGTTATGTGGCAGATGGGAATTTGTTAATATCCGGTTGTAGAAAACTTGACACCATGTTCAGAATACACTACCGGCGTGAGTACCGTGACGGTCATTTTCCGAAAGGGGTTCGGAAAGTGAACACGGTGGGGTTATGCTTCACTTGCTTAGTTAGGATCACTTTGTGATCATCTCTCGTCCGAGGCACTTTCTCTTCTCGCTCTCTTTTACGTAAGTTAGTGCTAATGCTGTTGCAACCTCTTGTTCTTTCTTCAGCCTTGTTCCACACCCAAGACTTGGATAGTTGTGTTACCCGGGAACGGGATTGCTGAGTCCTCTGTGGCTCACAGATTCTACACCACACCAGATGCAGGTACTCAGGCAATCTACTCAAGTGACGGCACCGAACTGTACTGGGAGTACGACGAGGACCGTAGCCGTTACTATGTGCACTATCCCGACGATCAGTAGAGGTTTCTACTAGGGGCGATTCAGACCTGTGGTTTAATGTTATGTTTGGTATCTTTCATTTGGATCTTCACCCTTAGACGGGTTGTGATGTTTATTTGAATGATGTTTGGATATGTAATGAATTGTGTGACGTGGCGAGTGTAAGCCAACTATCTTTTCCGCTTTCATCCCTATTTTTACATCAGATGGGGAAAGGTACCAAACTTGCGATCATTCCAGAATGGGCTTATATCTTTAAGTCGTGCCTCGACACGTAGGAGATATAGTCCCATCCTGGGCATTACATCAAAACACCTCATATAGGAGAATATGGGCATCAGGGGCCTACCGGCTGGCCCACGAGGCAGGGGGCGCGCCCCCACCCTCGTGGATAGCCGGTGTCCCCCTCGTGGGTTTCTTTCGCCAGATATTTTTTTATATTTTCCGAAACGATGTTCTGTTGAGTTTCAGGGCTTTTGGAGTTGTGCAGAATAGGTTTCCAGAGTTTGCTCCTTTTCCAGCCCAGAATTCCAGCTGCCCGCATTCTCTCTCTTCTTGTGAACCTTGTAAAATAAGAGAGAAAAGGCATAAGTATTGTGATAAAACATATGACAACAGCCCATAATGCAATAAATATCAACATATAAGCATGATGCAAAATGGACGTATCAATGGTCATACACCCAATGAAAATAGTTTGTTGGATCTCGATCGTAGTAATACACATATTCATAATATCGAAGCCAAAATATGAAAAGTTGATAATGATAGTGCAACTTATTTGTGACACTGCCGTTTAGGTCATATTGGTGTAAAGCGCATGAAGAAACTCCATGCTGATGGGCTTTTGGAATCACTTGATTATGAATCACTTGGTGCTTGCGAACCATGCCTCATGGGCAAGATGACTAAAACTCCGTTCTCCAGAACAATGGAGCGAGCAACTGATTTGTTGGAAATCATACATATTGATGTATGTGGACCGATGAATGTTGAGGCTTGCGACGGGTATCGTTATTTTCTGACCTTCACTGATGATTTGAACAGATATGAGAATATCTACTTGATGAAGCACAAGTCTGAAACATTTGAACAGTTCAAAGAATTTCAGAGTGAAGTAGAGAATCGTCGCAACAAGAAAATAAAGTTTCTACGATCTGATCGTGGAGGTGAATATTCGAGTTACAAGTTTGGTCTTCATTTGAAACAATGTGGAATAGTTTCACAACTCATGCCACACGGAACACCACAGCGTAATGGTGTGTCTGAACATCGTAACCGTACTTTATTAGATATGGCGCTGTCTATGATGTCTCTTACCGATTTACCACTATCGTTTTGGGGTTATGCTTTAGAGACAGCTGCATTCACGTTAAAAAGGGCACCATCTAAATCCATGGAGACGACACCTTATGAACTCTGGTTTGGCAAGAAACCAAAGTTGTCGTTTCTTAAAGTTTGGGGCAGCGATGCTTATGTGAAAAAGCTTCAACCAGATAAGCTCGAACCCAAGTCGGAGAAATGTGTCTTCATAGGATACTCAAAGGAGACTGTTGGCTACACCTTCTATCACAGATCCGAAGGCAAGATATTCGTTGCTAAGAATGGATCCTTTCTAGAGAAGGAGTTTCTCTAGAAAGAAGTGAGTGGGAAGAAAGTGGAACTTGATGAGGTAACTGTACCTTCTCCTGAATTGGAAAGTAGTACATCACAGAAACTAGTTCCAGTGATTCCTACACCAATTAGTGAGGAAGCTAATGATGATGATCATGAAACTTTGGATCAAGTTACTGCTGAACTTCGTAGATCAACCAGAGTACGTTCCGCGCCAGAGTGGTACGGCAACCCGGTTCTGGAAGTCATGTTAGTAGACCATGATGAACCTACGAACTATGAGGAAGCAATGATGAGCCCAGATTCCGTAAAGTGGCTTGAGGCCATGAAATCTGAGATGGGATCCATGTATGAGAACAAAGTGTGGACTTTTGTTGACTTGCCCGATGATCGGCAAGCCATCAAAAATAAATGGATCTTCAAGAGAAAGACCGACGCTGATGGTAATGTTACTGTCTACAAAGCTCGACTTGTTGGCAAAGGTTTTTGACAAGTTCAAGCAGTTGACTACGACGAGGCTTTCTCACCCGTAGCGATGCTTAAGTCTGTCCGAATCATGTTAGCAATTGCCACATTTTATGATTATGAAATCTGGCAAATGGATGTCAAAATTGCATTCCTTAATGAATATCTTAAAGAAGAGTTGTATATGATGCAACCAGAAGGTTTTGTCAATCCTAAAGATGTTAACAAAATGTGCAAGCTCCAGCTATCCATCTATGGACAGGTGCAAGCATCTCGGAGTTGGAATATACGCTTTGATAAGTTGATCAAAGCACATAGTTTTATACAGACTTGCAGTGAAGCCTATTTACAAGAAAGTGAGTGGGAGCACTATAGCCTTTTTGATAAGTATATGTGAATGACAAATTGTCGATCGGAAATGATGTAGAATTTTCTAGAAAGCATAAAGGAGTGTTTGAAAGGAGTTTTTCAAAGAAAGACCTCGGTGAAGCTGCTTACATATTGAGCATCAAGATCTATAGAGATAGATCAAGACGCTTGATAAGTTTTTTCAATGAGTACATACCTTGACAAGTTTTTGAAGTAGTTCAAAATGGAGCAGTCAAAGAAAGAGTTCTTGCCCGTGTTGCAAGGTGTGAAGTTGAGTAAGACTCAAAGTCCGACCACAGTAAAAGATAGAGAGAGAATGAAAGTCATTCCCTATGCCTCAACCATAGGTTCTATAAAGTATGCAATGTTGTATACCAGACTTATTGTATGCCCTGCCCTGAGTTTGGCAAGGGAGTACAATTTTGATCTGGGAGTAGATCACTGGACAACAGTCAAAATTATCCTTAGAGGACTAAGGAAATATTTCTCGGTTATGGAGGTGATAAAGAGTTCGTCATAAAGAGTTACGTCAATGCAAGCTTTGACACAGATCTGGATGACTCTGAGTCTCGATCTGGATACATTTTAAAAGTGGGAAAATTTAGCTAGAGTAGCTCCGTGCAGAGCATTGTAGACATAGAAATTTGCAAAATACATACAGATCTAAATGTGACAGACCCGCTAACTAAACATCTCTCACAAAGCAAAACATGATCATACCATAGTACTCTTTCGGTGTTTATCACATGGCTATGTGAACTAGATTATTGACTCTAGTAAACCCTTTTGGTGTTGGTCACACAGCGATGTGAACTTTGGGTGTTATTCACATAACGATGTGAACTACCGATATTAAATCGCATGGCGATGTGACCTAGATTATTGACTATAGTGCAAGTGGGAGACTGAAGAAAACATGCCCTAGAGGCAATAATAAAGGTGTTATTTATATTTCCTTATATGATGATAAATGTTTATTATTCATTCTAGAATTGTATTAACCGGAAACTTAGTACATGTGTGAATACATAGACAAAACAGAGTGTCCCTAGTATGCCTCTACTAGACTAGCTCGTTGATCAAAGATGGTTATGTTTCCTAGCCATAGACATGAGTTGTCATTTGATCAATGGGATCACATCATTAGAAGAATGATGTGATGGACAAGACCCATCCGTTAGCTTAGTACTATGATCGCTTAGTTTTACTACTATTGCTTTCTTCATGACTTATACATGTTCCTATGACTGTGAGATTATGCAACTCCCGAATACCGTAGGAACACCTTGTGTTCTATCAAACGTCACAACGTAACTAGGTGATTATAAAGATGCTCTACAGGTGTCTCCAAAGGTGGTCGTGGTGTTGGCATAGATCAAGAATATGATTTGTCACTCCGAGTGTCGGAGGGGTATCTCTGGGCCCTCTCGGTAATACACATCATAATAAGCCTTGCAAGCAAATGAATAATGATTTAGTCACAAGATGATGTATTACGGAATGAGTAAAGAGACTTGCCGGTCACGAGATTGAACTAGGTATTGAGATACCGACGATCGAATCTCGGGCAAGTACAATATCGATGACAAAGGGAACAACGTATGTTGTTATGTGGTTTGACTGATAAAGATCTTCGTAGAATATGTAAGAGCCAATATGAGCATCCTGGTTCCGCTATTGGTTATTGACCGGAGATGAGTCTCGGTCATGTCTACATAGTTCTCGAACCCGTAGGGTCCGCACGCTTAACGTTTGACGACGCTCGGTATTATGAGTTTATGAGTTTTGATGTACCGAAGGTAGTTCAGGGTCCCGGATGAGATCACACACATGACGAGGAGTCTCGGAATGTCTAAGACATAAAGATTAATATATTGGACGACTATATTCGGACACCAGAAGTGTTTCGGGTGTTATCGGGTTGCCGGAGGGGGTTACCGGAACCCCCCCCCCCCCGAGGGAGTATGGGCCATAGCGGGCCATTGATGGAAAGAGAGGGGCAGCCCATAGGGCTGGCCGCACCCCCTATTGTTCCTAGTTGGACTAGGAAAAGGGGGGAAGCGCCCCCTCTCCTTTCCTTCTCCTCTCCCCCTTCCTTTCCTACTCCTAGTAGGAATAGGAAAAGGGGGTTCCTATTCCTACTAGGAGTAGGAATCTTACTCCTATGGCGCGCCCCTTGGGCCGGCTGCACCTCCCCCTTGCTCCTTTATATACGGGGGCAGGGGGCGCCCAAAGACACACAAGAAACATTGTTCTAGCCGTGTGCGGTGCCTCCCTCCGCAGAAACACACCTCGGTCATACAGTTGCAGTGCTTAGGCGAAGCCCTGCGCCGGTAGCTTCATCATCTCCGTCACCACGCCGTCGTGCTGATGAAACTCTCCCGTGAAGCTCAACTGGATCAAGAGCTCGTGGGACGTCATCAAGCTGAACGTGTGCTGAACACGGAGGTGCCGTACGTTCGGTGCTTGATCGGTTGAATCACGAAGACGTTCGACTATATCAACTGCGTCACTAGACGCTTCCGCTTTCGGTCTACAAGGGTACGTAGATACACTCTCCCCTCTCATTGCTATGCATCTAGTAAATAGATCTTGCGTGATCGTAATATTTTTTTGAAATACTATGTTCCCCAATAGAGGGGGGCCGCACCAGCCCCTTGTGGGCTGGTGTGCTTCCCTCGTTGGCCCAATAAGCCCCCGTGGCTTCCCGAAACCCCTTCTGGTCATCCGACAGTTATCCCGTGCATCCCGGAACCCTTTCGCAGACCGAATAACATCATCCTGTAAATCCATATTTACCTCCAGACCATTCCGGTGCTCCTCACCATGTTCGTGATCTCATCCGGGACTCCGAACAACATTCGGTCACCAACACGCATAACTCCTATAGTACTATATCGTCAAAGAACGCTAAGTGTGTGGACCCTACGGTTTTGAGAATGATGTAGACATGATCGAGACGCTCCCTGGTCAATAACCAATTGCGGGCCCTAGATGCCCATATTGGTTCCTACATATTCTACGAAGATGTTTATCGGTCGAGCCTTTATGACAACATACGCATTTCCCTTTGCCTGTCGGTATGTTACTTGCCCGAGATTCGATCATCGGTATCAACATACCTAGTTCATTCTCATTACCGGAAAGTCTCTTTACTCGCTCTGTAATACATCATCTTGTAACTAACTCCTTAGTCACTTTGCTTGCAAGCTTCTTGTGATGCTATATTACCGAGAGGGCCCAAAGATACCTCTCTGCCATACGAAGTGACAAATCCCAATCTCGATTCATGCCAACTCTATAGACACCTTTGGAGATACCTGTAGAGCACATTTATGATCACCCAGTTATGAAGTGACATTTAATACACACAAGGCATTCCTCCGGAGTCAAGGAGTTGCATAATCTCATGATCGAAGGAACATGTATTTGACATTAAGAAAGGAGTAGCAATAAACTAAACGATCATATGTTATGCTAACGGATAGGTCTTGTCCATTACATCATTCTCCTAATGACGTCATCTCGTTATCAAATGACAACACATGTCTATGGTCATGAAACCTTATCCATCTTTTGATCAACAAGCTAGTCTAGAAGAGGCTTACTAGGGACTTGGTATTTGTTTATGAATTCACACATGTATTTAAGTTTCCGACCAATACAATTATAGCATGAATAATAAACCTTTATCATGGTTAAGGAAATATAATAATAACCACTTTATTATTGCCTCTAGGGCATATTCCCAACAAGGGCCGCAGTTTATTGGTACTGCTTTATTATTCGTTTGAACGCGGAGCAATCACATGTCGGCGCTAGTGAGCGGGTTCGCACCCGCTCTTGTTGGGCATGAGTGCGGGCGTTGATGCTCTGGAGCGGTGCTGACCATTTCGGGCGTGGAAGGGGGTTCGGGCTGGCCAAGGCTGTCAAAAACGGGCGTGGCAGCTGTCTGGATGCCCTCAAAGCCCTCCATGTTTGTCTCCGGTTTTGCAGGAGAAAACATGTTCGGACCGCCCTACGGACCGATACAGGTGGATGGCTTCCGAAGTATGGACAACGATGTCCAAAGGATACCTGCAATTTGAGGGTTGGCATTGGAGATGCCCTTATTCCAACATGTCGTTGTTGCCACCACCTCATTATTGAACTGATGCGCTAGAGAAGACCTTAGACGTGGGGTCGAGATTAGATTGCAACTATTTTTATATTAAATAGTGTGTTGGCCAGGATTTGATCCCAAGATCTCGTGGCTCCAATACCATATTGAACTGATGTGTGCTACTTGTGACCCATGTTGGTATTTCCCCGAAGAGAAGGGGATGATGCAGAACAACAGAGGTAAGTATTTCCCTCAGTTATGAAACCAAGGTTATCAATCCAGTAGAAGAACCAAGCAACACTATGTAAACATCATCTGCACACAAACAATAAATACTTGCAATCCAACGTGTAGAGGAGTTGTCAATCCCTCAATGTGATTGAGGTTTGATAAATAGATAGATGATGATAACCCACAAGTACAGGGGATCCCAACAGTTTTCGAGGGTAGAGTATTCAACTCAAATTTATTGATTCGACACAATGGGAGCCAAAGAATACTCTCAAGTATTAGCAGCTGAGTTGTCAATTCAACCACACCCGAAAGACTTAATATCTGCAGCAAAGTATTTAGTAGGAAAGTAGTATGGAGGTAACGGTAACGGTGGCAAAAGTAACAGTAGCAGTTTTGTAGTGATTGTAACAGTAGCAGCGGAAAAGTAACTAAGCAAGGATCAATATGTGAAAAGCTCGTAGGCATTGGATCAGTGATGGATAATTATGTTGGATGTGATTCCTCATGTAATAGTTATAACATAGGGTGACACAGAACTAGCTCCAGTTCATCAATGTAATGTAGGCATGTATTCCGAATATAGTCATACGTGCTTATGGGAAAGAACTTGCATGACATCTTTCGTCCTACCCTCACGTGGCATCAGGGTCCTATTGGAAACTAAGGGATATTAAGGCCTCCTTTTATGTAATGCCCAGGATGGGACTATACCTCATATGTGTCGAGGCACGACTTAAAGGTATAAGCCCATTCTGGAATGATCTCAAGTTTGGTATCTTTGCACGACTCATGTAAAAATAGGGATGAAAATGCAAAAGGATAGTTGGCTTACACTCGCCACGTCACACAATACATTACATAAGCAAATCATCATCCAAAACATCACAACCCGACTACGGGCGAAGATCCAAAAGAAAGATACCAAATACATAAAGCCACAGGTCCGAATCGCCCCTAGTAGAAACCACTATTGATCATCGAAAACGTCACAAGCATACGGCTACTCTCTTCAAAGAGCTCCCAGTGTAGTACTTGAACCAGCTCCTGCATCATTCTCGGCTGAACCTGCATCTGGTGGTGTAGTATCTGTGAGCCATGAGGACTCAGCAATCCCATAACCATGGGTATCAAGACTAGCAAAGCTTATGGGTAGGAGGAGGGTAGTGGTGAGGTTGCAGCAGCGGCTAAGCATAATATGGTGGTTAACTTACGAGTACAAGAATAAGATGAGCATCTACGCAAACGGTCGCAAACTAGTAGTGATCGCTAAAGATCCTGAACTGCCTACGAGTCAAACATAACCCCACCGTGTTCTCTTCTCAAAGTGAAAAGAGACGGTCACGGTTACTCACAAAGTTGTGTGTTTTACTTCGGATCCTCTGTCAAGTTTTCTACAACCGGACATTAACAAATTCCAATCTGCCACATAACTGCGGGCACGGCTTTTGAAAGATCATAACCCTGCAGGGGTGTCCCAACTTAGCCCATCACAAGCTCTCACGATCAGCTGAAGTGATAAATATAATATCATCACCCCTTATCTTAGGGAAATCCAATCAGGCTCGACATCCCGGTGCACAAGACATTTCGACAATGGTAAAACAAGTCCAGCAAGACCTCCCGGCGTGCCGACACCCTGATAGTAGCCACGCGTATCTCGTCTCAGGCCACGTCCGGATGAGCAATACGTACAGCAACCAAAGACCCCAGATAACTAGGTGGCACCACAGGTGGCTCTAGTTTGGGACCAAGACCATCAGCACTGGCCCCCCCTGCTATGTAGAATTAAGAACCCTGGGACATGACCCCCTATGCAATTAATTAATTAATTAAGTTGTTATTATGAGCAAATTAAAACCAATGTTGGGACTTGCTGGAGGAGTTTTATTCAAAGTCGAACTGTCAAGGGGTCCCCATATACCCAACCGTGTGAGGAACGCAAAATCAAGGAACATAATGCCGGTTTATCGGCTCCTAAGGTGGCATGAGTGGAACAAAACACCAAGCAAAAGGCCAAGCCTTCCACCCATGCCCAGTATATAGGTGTGTTAATAATAATAATAGATATTGTGATATTCCCAAAGCATCAAGTTCCAACATGGAACAATCTTCATCTTCACCTGCAACTAGCAACACTATAAGAGGGGCTGAGCAAGCGGGTAACATAGCCAAACAACGGTTTGCTAGGACGGTTTCAAGGTTTGAGGTTTCATGGCAACAAGGTGGGGGGCTGACAATAAGATGGGTAGCGCGACATATAACGACAGCATCGAGACAACTAAGCAAAGGCAAGGATAGTAAAGGTATCCAAGGGTATGGTCATCTTGCCCGAGATCCCGCAAGGAAGAAGAACGGATCCATGAAGAAGACGAAGAAGAAGCCTTGAAGAAGAACCACGGGTAGACGAACGAACCCTCACGATGCAACGGAACAAGCACTAACGAGAAGAAGCAAGCAACACGGTAAACACACCACACGAGACATGACAATATGCTCAACCAAGTATGATGCAAGACAGTTCTATATAGGATGCACCACAAGTCTATATAGGAAGCAAAACATGGCAAGGTAGGAAGCACAAAAAAACAACACAAGTCTATATGATGCAATACATGGCAAGGTATGATGCATGACAAGTCTATACAGGAAGCAACGCATGACAAGGTAGGAAGCACAGAAAAACAACACAAGAAACATGACAATACGCTCAAGCAAGTATGATGCAAGACAAGTCTATACATGATGCAAGGGGTGAAGCAAAAGTAAACTAACTATTTAGACAAGTTTAAATGAGGCGGGAACAACAAACAACAATTCCGGAAAATCCCCATGTGCGTATTATGAATTTGGTACTGTTCTGCCTAGAACCACATTTTATTATTGTTAAACAGGAAAATAAAGTGCACCATGTTATTCTACACAAATTAATGCACACAACAAGTTTAACATTTTTAACATGGATGCAAGATGGAAAAAGTGAAACAACATGAAATTCTATACATTTTACATATATAGATCATTTTAAACCGATGCACGGTTATTTAGTTGTACACATTTTAAGCTGATGGCATGTCTGAAATTGATGCATGCCCTGGACAATTTGCAAAAATGCAGTGCACTGGAAAAGAAACTACGCAGGCTTAAACTGCAGCGGACTAAACAGAAAAAAGGCACTGAGCGCAGAATACAAAAGAACGCCCATGGCGCGGATTATAGCAAGAGGAATTGGGCTGGCTGGACGCTCACCAAAGGGGCTTCGGCCCAGTTGGTGAAGAGGCCTCGGCTGGCAGGAGAGGGGCGGAGCTGGGCCTCAGTGCTGGCTGGGCCGGGCGCTGGCCGATGCGGTTCGGGCGCGCTTAACGGGCGCGGCGAGTGGGGACTTGGCGATGTCGTCATTCTTGTTCTGAAGAACGAGGAGCAGAGCAGCGGCGCTGGCGGCTGGGAGCAGAACTCCGGCGACGGCGGTGATCTCAGGGGCCGGGAAGCATTGGAGAGGCCGGATCTGGGCGCGGAAGGTCGCCGGAGTCCCGTTCCCGGCCGGAACGAGGAGGATCCGGAGGTGAGGCCGAAGCTGGAGGCGGCGGAGCCCATGACCGACGGCGGCGGCGAAACTGCAGGGAGAGAGACCTTAGAGAGAGAGGGAGGCCGGAGGAAGGAGGAGAAGAGAGAGGGCGGGGGCTCTGGCCTGGTGAGGAGGCGGCCGGACAGGCGGGGCTCGCCGGAGCAGCCTGGGAAGGGCGGTGCTCGAGGCTCCGGTCGACGGCGACGCGCGATGCGAAACGGAGAAGCAGCAGGGGAACTTGGCGGGGCGACGGCGGGACTTGAGGCTCGCAGACCCGTCCATTCAGGCGGGTGCTCAGCGTGCAGGGAGGTGCGGTCATGAAGCTCCAAGCGGCGTCTCCATAGTTCCCTGTGAGAGAAACACGACGAGGGAGGGTCAGGGAGAGCTTCAACGAAGAAGAGGAAGGGAAGAGAGTAGGGATGACGAGGACGGCCTGCTGGATCGGGTGAGGAACAGAGCAGCTCCAGCGGGAGAAGTGGCTCGGGGTCAAGGACGAGTTCCTGGCTCGAGACATGGAAGGATGGGGTGAGATCGAGGGGAGTTTCTGGTTGGGGGATTGGGGAAAACGAGGTGGAAGAAGATTGCGGCGGCGGAGGCGATGTGATGGATGGGACAGACTACATAAAATCTAGGGTTAGGCTGGATATAGAGTGAGTGGGTAAAATAGGGGCTATCTAGTCCCTCCGATCGAAATCGGACGGACGAGAATAAATAGGTAGGGAAACTAAATAAAGAATCGATGATATTTTAGGGATGTTTGGGGATGATCCGGACACATCGGTAACGAAAACCCGGGTCGGGTTCTGGGCAGCTTCGGACGTGCAGTCGAGGGGTAAAAAAAATGGGCTGTGTAGAAGGCATCGGGCGGAGATGAGAGAAGAGATAGAGAGAGGCCCAGCGGCAGTTTCGGAACACCAAAACGTCCGACGTTTATCCGGCTATAGTGCCGCTATAGATTTAACGGTTGGGCTATCAAACAGACTCCGAATGCGATGAAATTTGACAGGCGGTCTGTCTACACTATAATAAGACCACACGCCAAGTTTCATCCCCTTCCGAGAACATTTTCCGGCCACTTACAAAATAAATATTCGGAGGTGCCGCGGGCGCGTGCGAGTGTGTCTGGACTCAGAACGAACAACGGAGAGAACTGGGGGAACCCGAACGAATGCAAGTTTTGAAAACATGTTGATGAAATGCACATGATGACAAGTCAAAGTGCAACACGCAAGCAAATGACATGGCAACGATGAGGAATAACTGGCTGACACCTGGCGCATCGGTCTCGGGGCGTCACATTTTAATAGAGTACCGGACCAAAGCATTAGCACTTAGTGAATACATGAACTCCTCAAACTACGGTCATCACCCAGAGTGGTCTCGTTATTGTCACTTCAGGGTTGCCGCATCATAACACATAGTAGGTGACTATTGACTTGCAAGATAGGATCAAGAACTCACATATATTCATGAAAGCATAATAGGTTCAGATCTGAAATCATGGCACTCGGGCCCTAGTGACAAGCATTAAGCATAGCAAAGTCATAGCAACATCAATCTTAGAACATAATGGATACTAGGGATCAAACCCTAAGAAAACTAACTCGATTACATGGTAAATCTCATCCAACCCATCACCATCCAGAAAGCCTACGATGGAATTACGCATGCACGACGGTGAGCATCATGGAATTGGTGATGGAGGAAGGTTAATGATGACGATGGCGACGATCTTCACTCTCCGGAGCCCGAAACGGACTCTAGATCAACCATCCCGAGAGAGATTAGGGCTTGACGGCGGCTCCAAATCATAAAACGCGATGAATCCTTCTCTCTGGTTTTTTTTCTCACCAAAAGTGAATATATGGAGTTGGGGTATATGTCGGTGGAGCTTCAGGGGCCCATGAGATAGGGGGGCGCGCCCAGGGGGTGGGCGCACCCCCCACCTGAAGGAAATATGCCCTAGAGGCAATAATAAAGTTGTTATTTGTATTTCCTTATATCATGATAAATGTCTTTTATTCATGCTAGAATTGTATTAATCGGAAACTTAGTACATGTGTGAATACATAGACAAAACAGAGTGTCCCTAGTATGCCTCTACTAGACTAGCTCATTGATCAAAGATGGTTATGTTTCCTAGCCATAGACAAGAGTTGTCATTTGATCAACGTGATCACATCATTAGGAGAATGATGTGATGGACAATACCCATCCGTTAGCTTAGCAACTTGATCGTTTAGTTTTACTGCTATTGCTTTCTTCATGACTTATACATGTTCCTATGACTATGATATTAAGCAACTCCCGAATACCGGAGGAACACCTTGTGTGCTATCAAACTTAACAACGGAACAGGGTGATTATAAAGATGCTCTACAGGTGTCTCCGAAAGTGTTCGTGGTGTTGGCATAGATCAAGAATAGGATTTGTCACTCCGAGTGTCGGAGAGGTATCTCTGGGCCCTCTCGGCAATGCACATCATAATAAGCCTTACAAGCAAAATGACTAATGAGTTAGTCACAAGATGATGTATTACAGAACAAGTAAATAGACTTGCCGGTAATGATATTGAACTTGGTATTGAGATACCGACGATCGAATCTCGGGCAAGTAATAAACCGATGACAAAGGGAACAACGTATGTTGTTATGCGGTTTGACCGATAAAGATCTTCGTAGAATATGTAGGACCCAATATGAGCAACCAGGTTCCGCTATTGGTTATTGACCGGAGATGAGTCTCGGTCATGTCTACATAGTTCTCGAACCCGTAGGGTCCGCACGCTTAACGTTCGATGATGATCGATATTATGAGTTTATGAGTTTTGATGTACCGAAGGTAGTTCGGAGTCCCGGATGTGATTACGGACATGACAAGGAGTCTCGGAATGTCCGATACATAAAGATTGATATATTGGACAACTATATTCGGACACCGGAAATGTTCCGAGTGTTATCGGATAAAACCGGAGTACCGGAGGGGTTACCGGAACCCCCGGGGGAGTATGGGCCATAGTGGGCCAATGAGGGAAAGAGAGAGGCAGCCCACTAGGGCTGGCCGCACCCCCTAGGGATCCTTGTTGGACTAGGAGTGGGGGGGCGCCCCTCTCCTTCCTTCTCCTCTCCTTCTTCCTTTCCAACTCCTAGTAGGAATAGGAAAGGGGATTCCTATTCCTACTAGGAGTAGGAATCCTACACCTATGGCGCGCCCCCTGGCCGGCCGCACCTCCCCCCTTGCTCCTTTATATACGGGGGCAGGGGGCACCCAAATACACACAAGCAACGCCGTTTTAGCCGTGTGCAGTGCCCCCCTACACAGAAAAACACCTCGGTCATCCGTTGCAGTGCTTAGGCGAAGCCCTACGTCGGTAGCTTCATCATCTCCGTCACCACGCCGTCGTGCTAACGAAACTCTCCCGTGAAGCTCAACTGGATCAAGAGCTCGTGGGACGTCATCGAGCTGAACGTGTGCTGAACACGGATGTGTCGTACGTTCGGTGCTTGGATCGGTTGGATCGCGAAGACGTTCGACTACATCAATCGCGTCACTAGACGCTTCCGCTTTTGGTTTATGAGGGTACGTAGACACACTCTCCCCTCTCGTTGCTATGCATCTAGTAGATAGATCTTGCGTTATCGTAGGAATTTTTTTGAAATACTACGTTCCCCAGCAGTGGCATCATGAGCCAGGTCTATGCATAGATGATATGCACGAGTAGAACACAATGAGATGTGGGCGATAATAGTCATATTGCTTACCAGCATGTCATACTTTGATTCGGCGGTATTGTGAGATGAAGCGGCCCGGACCGCCATTACGCGTACGCTTACGCGAGACTGGTTTCACCGTTACGAGCACTCGTTGCTTATAGGTGACCAGCGGGTGTCTGTCTCTCTCAGTTTAGCTGAATCGAGTGTGACTACGCCCGGTCCTTGTGAAGGTTAAAACAACACATACTTGATGAAAAAATGTTGTGGCTTCGGATGCGTAGGTAAGAACAGTTCTTGCTAAGCCCGTAGCAGCCACGCAAAACTTGCAACAACAAAGTAGAGGACGTCTAACTTGTTTTTGCAGGGCATGTTGTGATGTGATATGGTCAAGACGTGATGAGTTATACGTTATTGTATGAGATGATCATGTTTTGTAAAGTTATCGGCAACTGGCAGGAGCCTTATGGTTGTCTCTTTATTGTATAAATTGTGAAGGCCATGTAATTGATTTACTTTATCACTATGAGTTAGCGATAGTAGTAGTAGCAATAGTTGGCGAGATGACCACGACGCTACGATGAAGATCATGGTGTCAAGCCGGTGACGATGGTGATCATGACGATGCTTTAGAGATGGACATCAAAAGCACAAGATGATGATGGCCATATCATGTCACATATTTTGATTGCATTTGATGTTTATCTTATTATGCTTCTTATTTTTCTTAGTACGGCGGTAGCATTATAAAATTATCCCTTACAAAATTTCAAGGTACAAGTGTTCTCCCTGAGTATGCACCGTTGCAAAAGTTCGTCGTGCCGAGACAACACGTGATGATCGGGTGTGATAAGCTCTACGTTCAAATACAACAGGTGTAAGGCAGTTTTGCACATGCAGAATACTCGGGTTAAACTTGACGAGCATAGCATGTACAGACATGGCCTCGGAACACTGGAGACCGAAAGGTCGAGCGTGAATCATATAGTAGATATGATCAACATAAGATGTTCACCATTGAAAAATACTCCATCTCACGTGATGATCGGACATGGTTTAGTTCATTTGGATCACGTGATCATTTACATGACTATATCTAAGTGGGAGTTCTTTAGTAATATGATTAATTGAACTTTAATTTATCATGAAACTTAGTCCTGGTAGTATTAGCATATCTATGTTGTAGATCAATAGCTCGCGATGTAGCTCCCCATTTATTTTTATATGTTCCTGGAGAAAACTAAGTTGGAAGATGTTAGTAGCAATGATGCGGACTAGGTCCGTGATCTGAGGATTACCCTCATTGCTGCACAGAAGTATTATGTCCTTGATGCACCGCTAGGTGACAAATCTATTGCAGGAGCAGATGCAAACGTTATGAACATTTGGCAAAGCTCAATATGATGTCTACTTAATAGTTTAGTGCACCATGCTTTACGGCTTAGAACCGGGAGTTCAAAAACATTTTGAACGCCACGGAGCATATAGGATGTTCCAAGAGTTGAAATTAGTATTTCATACTCATGCTCGTGTCGAGAGGTATGAGACCTCTAACAGTACTTTGCCTACAATATGGAGGAGAATAGCTCAACCAGTGAGAATGTGCTTAGATTGTCTGGATACTACAATTGCTTGAATCAAGTGGGAGTTAATCTTCCAGATAAGATAGTAATTGACAGAGTTCTCTAGTCACTATCACCAAGTTAGTAGAACTTCGTGATGAACTTTAATATGCAAGGGATGATGAAAGTAATTCCCGAGCTCTTCGCGATGCTGAAATCAGCGTAGGTAGAAATGAAGAAAGAGCATCAAGTGTTGATGGTTAACAAGACCACTTGTTTCAAGAAAAGGGCAAAAGGATAGAAGGGGAACTTCAAGAAGAAGGACAAGAAAGTTGTCACTCCCGTGAAGAAACCCAAAGCTAAAATCAAGCCTGAAACTAAGTGCTTCTACTTCAAAGGAAATGGTCACTAGAAGTGGAACTGCCCTAGATACTTGGCGGATAAGAAGGATGGAAAAGTGAACAAAGGTATATTTGATATACAGATTATTGATGTGTACTTTACTAGTGTTCATAGCAACCCCTCGGGATTTGATACCGGTTTAGTTGCTAAAATTAGTAACTCAAAACAAGAGTTGCAGAATGAACAGAGACTAGTTAAAGGTGAAGTGACGATGTGTGTTGGAAGTGGTTCCAAGATTGATATGATCATCATCGCACACTCCATATACTTTTGGGATTAGTGTAGAACCTAAATAAATGTTATTTAGCATTTGCGTTGAGCATGAATATTATTCTATCATGTTTTTTTGCAATACGGTTATTCATTTAAAGTCATAGAATAATTGTTATTCTGTTTACATGAATAAAACCTTCGATGGTCATACACCCAATGAAAATAGTTTGTTGGATCTTGATCATAGTGATACACATATTCATAATATTGAAGCCAAAAGATGCAAGGTTAATAATGATAGTGCAATTTATTTGTGGCACTGCTGTTTATGTCATATTGGTGTAAAGCGCATGAAGAAACTCCATACTGATGGACTTTTGGAATCACTTGATTATGAATCACTTGGTGCTTGTGAACCATGCCTCATGGGCAAGATGACTAAGACTCCATTCTCCGGAACAATTGAGCGAGCAATTGATTTGTTGGAAATCATACATACTGATGTATGTGGACCGATGAGTGTTGAGGCTCACGGCGGGTATCGTTATTTTCTGACCTTCACTGATGATTTGAGCACATATGGGTATATCTACTTGATGAAACACAAGTATGAAACATTTGAAAAGTTCAAAGAAATTTCAGAGTGAAGTAGAAAATCATCGTAACAAGAAAATAAAGTTTCTACGATCTGATTGCGGAGACAAATATTTGAGTTACGAGTTTGGTCTTCATTTGAAACAATGTGGAATAGTTTCACAGCTCACAACACCCGAAAAACCACAACGTAAAGTACGGTTTATGACATTCAAACACACCATTACGCTGTGGTTTTCCGGGTGTTGTGAGCTGTGAAACTATTCCACATTGTTTCAAATGAAGACCAAACTCTTACCTCAAATATTTGTCTCCGCGATCAGATCGTAGAAACTTTATTTTCTTGTTACGATGATTTTCTACTTCACTCTGAAATTTCTTTGAACGTTTCAAATGTTTCAGACTTGTGTTTCATGAAGTAGATATAGCCATATGTGCTCAAATCACCAGTGAAGGTTAGAAAATAACGATACCCGCCGCGAGCCTCAACACTCATCGGTCCACATACATCAGTATGTATGATTTCCAACAAATCAATTGCTCGCTCCATTTTTTCGGAGAACGGAGTCTTAGTCATCTTGCCCATGAGGCATGGTTCGCAAGCACCAAGTGATTCATAATCAAGTGATTCCAAAAGTCCATCAGTATGGAGTTTCTTCATGTGCTTTACACCAATATGACCTAAACAGCAGTGCCACAAATAAATTGCACTATCATTATTAACCTTGCATCTTTTTGCTTCAATATTATGAATATGTGTATCACTATGATCGAGATCCAACAAACTATTTTCATTGGGTGTATGACCATCGAAGGTTTTATTCATGTAAACAGAATAAAAATTATTCTATGACTTTAGATGAATAACCGTATTGCAACAAAACATGATAGAATAATATTCATGCTCAATGCAAATGCTAAATAACATTTATTTAGGTTCTACACTAATCCCAAAAGTATAGGGAGTGCGCGATGATGATCATATCAATCTTGGAACCACTTCCAACACACATCGTCACTTCACCATTAACTAGTGTCCGTTCATTCTGCAACTCTCGTTTCGAGTTATTAATTTTAGCAGCTGAACCGATATCAAATACCCAGGGGTTCCTATGAACACTAGTAAAGTACACATCAATAATTTGTATATCAAATATACCTTTGTTCACTTTGCCATCCTTCTTATCCGCCAAGTATCTAGGGTAGTTCCACTTCCAGTGACAATTTCCTTTGCAGTAGAAGCACTTAGCTTCAGGCTTGAGTTTAGCTTTGGGTTTCTTCACGGGAGTGTCAACTTGCTTGTCATTCTTCTTGAAGTTCCCCTTCTATCCCTTTGCCCTTTACTTGAAACAAGTGGTCTTGTTAACCATCAACACTTGACGCTCTTTCTTGATTTCTACCTTCGCCAATTTCAGCATCGCGAAGAGCTTGGGAATTACTTTCGTCATCCCTTGCATATTATAGTTCATCACGAAGTTCTACTAACTTGGTGATAGTGACTAGAGAACTTTGTCAATTACTATCTTATCTGGAAGATTAACTCCCACTTGATTCAAGCAATTGTAGTAGCCAGACAATTTGAGCACATTCTCGCTGGTTGAGCTATTCTCCTCCATCTTGTAGGCAAAGTACTATCAGAGGTCTCATACCTCTCGACACGGGCATGCGTATGAAATACCAATTAAGTGATCACGTGATCCACATCAACTAAACCATGTCCGATCATCATGTGAGATGGAGTAGTTTTCAATGGTAAACATCTTATGTTGATCATATCTACTATATGATTCACGCTCGACCTTTCAGTCTCCAGTGTTCCGAGGCCATATCTGCATATGCTAGGCTCGTCAAGTTTAACCCGAGTATTCTGCGTGTGCAAAACTGGCTTGCACCCGTTGTATGTGAACGTAGATCTTATCACACCCGATCATCATGTGGTGTCTTGGCACGACGAACTTTCGCAACGGTGCATACTCAGGGAGAACACTTATACCTTGAAATTAAGTGAGAGATCATCTTATAATGCTACCGTCGATCTAAGCAAAATAAGATGCATAAAATATAAACATCATTTGCAATCAATATAAGTGATATGATATGGCCGTCATCATCTTGTGCCTTTGATCTTCATCTCCAAGGTACCGTCATGATCACCATCGTCACCGGCGCGACACCTTGATCTGCATCGTAGCATCGTTGTCGTATTGCCAACTATTGCTTCTACGACTATCGCTATCGCTTAGTGATAAAGTAAAGCAATTACATGACGATTGCATTTCATACAATAAAGCGACAACCATATGGCTCCTGCCAGTTGCTGATAACTCTGTTACAAAACATGATCATCTCATACAATAAAATTTAGCATCATGTCTTGACCATATCACATCACAACATGCCCTACAAAAACAAGTTAGATGTCCTCTACTTTGTTGTTGCGAGTTTTACGTGGCTGCTACGGGCTTAGCAAGAACCGTTCCTACCTGCGCATCAAAATCAAAATAATATTTCGTCAAGTATGTGCTGTTTTAACCTTCACAAGGACTGGGCGTATGTAGCGACCAGACCTCAAACAGTCCGATCTCTGTGCATCAGTGTCATCCCTGGATCAGTAATGCTGACACGTGCAGTACTTGAAGGATTTATAACATAGTAGCAATCACACACTTATTACATCGATAGTTCCAACGATGAACTTATTACAATAAAAATGGCTTAAGGCCGTCTAACACGATAACAGCGGAAGGCTTGGAAGATAAGTGAGTCCATCAACTCCAACGGCATCACTGAGTATAGAACCACGACCTAAAAGGCTCCTTACTCGTCGTCTGAAAAGTCTGCAACATGAACGTTGCAGCCCGAAAACGGGTCAGCACATGGAATATGCTGGCAAAGTAACACAAGAGAGCAATGAAAGTAAAGCTATACTATATGCAATATGGCTGGTGGAAAGCTCTATGGTTACAGTTTTTGCGTAAAGCCAATTTTTCCCTACTTCAAAGGAATAGATTTTAATTAACTATCATGGTAGTTGAAACATCGTTGAGAAGATAGACATCCTCTCAACCCCAATTAAAGTTCATCATTAAACCCAACAATATTAATTAGAGTAACATGATGAGATTCACATGATATCCAAGTACTAGATACTCAAGACGTCCGTAACCGGGGACACGGCTAATCATGATCAGTTTGTACACTCTACAGAGGTTTGTGCACTTTTCCCCACAAGACCCGATCTCCTCCGTTTGATTTCTCGCACTGCATGATGTTTGAGAAACGGATGACCGAGACACAGTCTTTCGGAAGTACTCGCACCTTACATCCGGGTGGACCGTACCAACCTACATCCCCTACATCTGCTAGTCCACCACTGTAAGAGTTCACACGACTTACTCATACTATGCTAGAGCCCATAATAGCATTGTGGCTGCACACGGAAGTTTCTAGTATGAATAATCTCATGATCCCTTTGAGCCTGGGTGGCGGTCCGAAGAAAAACAGGCAATCGCTGGAATACCCAGGTGCCTCAATCCACCCAGATGTGTGTTAAAGTTGCCACCTTAAGTTGAACCATTAATTAACAAACTCACATCTGTCATGGATACACTCACCCAATCCACGTCTACGAGCATAGCATGGCCTAACAGCAAACGTAGAAGCAACTCCCAAAGGTTTGAATGTAATGCACGTAATAGATACTACCTCAATCTACTTCCCAGTCCCACAAGTTAATTGATCCTACTCATGCAATGTGTGAGGGTTTGACTAATGCAATGAAAACTGGGTAATTGGAAAGTATGATCAAAGTGTTACTTGCCTTGCTGATGATCCACACAACCTAGAGATTCAAAGTAGCAAGCGGCGCACTCCGGGTACTCTGTCGCAATCAAACAACACACAATAAGTACTTAACTAATGCACGGGTAAAACTCAAATAAGAGATCTAACCAGAAAGTTCAACTTAAGAACTCCGGTTTGCAAAAGAACGGCAAAAGAAAGCAACGAAAGACAAACGGCGAAAGAAAAACAACTACCGAACCAATATGGACCTAAGTCCAAATTTAACAGAGGCAAACGCTTGAGTGACTAGGTTAGACGGAAAGAGAATTTCGAGATGAAACTCCAGGCGCTTGAATCACCTGATTTCGATAACCGAGCGAAAAGATAAACTAGAACGAAGATCGGATCATAAATCACGATCAGAAAATAACTGCGAAAAAGAAATCTAAAATAGCTTAACGAACGGACGTTCGTCAGCTGGGACTAAACGACGAATTCGTTCGTTAGAACGAACGAACGGGTGAACGTTTACTACTTAATTAAACCAGAGAATAAAACTGACAACCGATCTAATAAAACCGATCTAACTAAAAAACGACTAGGGGTTCATAAAAAAAACAATGGTCTTCTAAGGAAAACCGGGCGGCGGCTACCTCGTCGGAAACAGCCGGCGGCGGCGACGGCGGGCGGCGGAGCTGCTGCGGTGGTGGCAGCGAGGGGCGGCAGCGGCGGCTGCGGTCGGCGCGGTGGCTGGCGGCGAGGGCGGCGGCCTGCGGCGGGGTGCGGTGTGCGGCGACGGGGCGGTGGCTGGCGGCGTCGCGGCGGGGTGCGGTGGTTGGAGGGGGGTGCAGCTATATATATAGGGGGGTGCAGAAGCTTGGGGGAGGGGGCAAGCTTCGACGGCGGCGGTGTCGGAGTCCGACGCGGCCACGGGCGACGGCGCGAGGAAGGCGGCACGGCGGGCGATGGGCCTGGCTCGGCTGGGCTGTGGCCCAGTCGGGTCGGGTCCCCCTATATTTTTTTTATATACGCCGGCGCTAAAATAACTCTAGAAAATAAAATAAAATCTAGAAATTGCCAAAACAAATTTTCACCGTCTAAATAGAATATTTAGAACGAGATGAACATTTTCTTGGCACTAAAATGCAATTTTTTTAAAACATGCAATTTTTCCTAATTCAAATAAAATCCAAATAAAACTTATTTGATCTTTTTATTAAATCTTCCGTATTTCTTTATTTTGGGAGAGTCATTTTACTCCCTCTCTCATATATTTATGATAGAAATACTTGAAGATAAAATAAATAAAATCAAACGATCCTATTTTCAAAATTTGAGAAACCTCAAATATGAAAATTTAGAAATCCCCAACTCTCTCCGAGGGTCCTTGAGTTGCTTAGGATTTTCTTGGATCACCAAAAGCAAGAAAATATGATATGCATGATGATCTAATGTATTACAAACCTACCCCCCTTAAGATGAATCTCGCCCTCGAGATTCAGGTTGGCTAGAAAATAGGTGAGGGTGGTCCTTGCGTATATCATCTTCTCGTTCCCAGGTGGCTTCTTCCTCGGTGTGGTGACTCCACTGAACTTTGCAAAACTTGATAACCTTGCTGCGGGTAACTCTGCTCGAAAATTCGAGGATCTTAACAGGTTTCTCCTCGTAGGTCAGATCACTATCCAACTGAATCTCTTCCAGGGGTACTGTGTCTCTAAGCGGTATATCGGCCATCTCCACATGGCACTTCTTAAGCTGTGAAACGTGAAACACGTCGTGCACTCCTGACAATCCTTCGGGCAATTCCAACTTATAGGCAACCTCTCCCATGCGTTCCAAAACACAGTAAGGTCCCACAAATCTCGGGGCTAGCTTTCCTTTAACCCCGAAACGTTTGACCCCTCGTAGAAGCGATACTCTCAAGTATGCTCTGTCTCCGATCTCATAGGTTATCTCCTTGCGCCTTGAGTCTGCATAACTTTTCTGCCTGGACTGAGCTACCTTCAGTCTGTCTCGAATCAACTTCACCTTCTCCTCAGACTCTTTGATCAAATCTGGTCCAAACAATTGTCGGTCTCCAACTTCGTCCCACGACAATGGAGTGCTACATCTCCTTCCGTATAACACTTCGAAAGGGGCCATCTTCAAACTGGATTGATAACTGTTGTTGTAAGAAAATTCGGCATACGGCAAATTGTCGTCCCAACTAGATCCATAGTCTAGTGCACAGGCTCTCAGCATATCCTCCAAAATCTGATTGACTCTTTCAGTCTGTCCATCTGTCTGCGGGTGAAAAGCGGTGCGGAACTCTAGTCTGGTACCCAAAGTTTCATGCAACTGATTCCAGAACTTTGAGGCAAACTGGGTTCCTCTATCTGATACGATGCTCCTCGGAACTCCATGCAGACATACAATTCGGGTCATGTATATCTTTGCCAACTTTGCACTGGTATAGGTAGTCTTTACGGGGATGAAATGAGCTACCTTTGTTAAACAATCGACTACGACCCAAATTGAGTCATAGCCAGAACGAGTTCTGGGTAGTCCCGTAATAAAATCCATACCTAGCTTATCCCACTTCCATTCGAGTATTGGCAATGGTTGTAACAATCCTGCCGGCTTCTGATGTTCTGCCTTCACTCTCTGACATACATCACAAATTGCTACATACTCTGCAATATCTTTCTTCATACCGGTCCACCAGAAAATTTCCTTCAAATACAAATACATCTTAGTATTTCCTGGATGAATCGAGTATGGTGAATCATGGGCCTCCTGTAGAATCAACTTCCTGATCCCTGGGTCATTAGGCACATAAATGCGGTCCTCAAACCATAAGGTGTCGTGTTCATCCTCACGAAATCCTTTAGCTTTTCCTTTGCTCATCCTCTCCTTAATAGAGGCAACCTCCTCGTCAGTTTTCTGAGCTTCTCTGATTTTATCCATCAGGGTAGACTGGATTTCTAGTGTTGCTACGTAGCCTCTCGGAACTATCTCCAAACGTAGTTCTCGTAAGTCCTCGGCTAACTCCTTTGGAAATTCTTCCGTCATTAGGGTATTGACATGGCTCTTACGGCTTAGCGCATCGGCTACTACGTTAGCCTTTCCGGGATGATAATGCAATCTCATCTCATAATCCTTAATGAGTTCCAGCCATCTCCTTTGCCTGAGATTCAGCTCCTTCTGAGTGAATATATACTTCCAACTCTTGTGATCCGTATGTACTTCACAATGGTTTCCGATGGAGAAAATGTCTCCACGTCTTCAATGCATGCACTACGGCTGCTAACTCCAAATCATGAGTGGCATAATTCAACTCATGAGGTTTCAGTTGTCATGAAGCATACGAAACAACTCTTCCTTCCTGCATAAGAACTGCTCCAAGTCCTCGACATGAAGCATCGCAGTACACCTCATAATCCTTATGTTGATCTGGCAGAATCAACACAGGGGATGAGACCAACCTTTTCTTTAATTCCTGGAAACTGGTCTCACATTCTTCTGTCCAACTGAACTTGGTATCCTTCTTTAGCAACTCCGTCATTGGCTTTGCAATCCTTGAGAAATTCTCAATAAATCTTCGGTAGTATCCTGCAAGTCCAAGGAAACTCCGGATCTCTCCAACTGTTGTCGGTGCTTCCCAATTTGTCACAGTGTCCACCTTGGCGGGATCTACTGCTATTCCTTCTCTAGATATAACGTGTCCGAGAAATCCGACTTCCTTCAACCAAAACTCGCATTTGCTAAACTTGGCATACAACTGATGTTCTCTGAGCTTCTCCAATACCAAACGCAAATGCTCTGCATGCTCCTCTTCATCCTTTGAGAAGATCAATATATCATCTATGAACACTACGATGAACTTATCCAAATACTCCATAAATACTTTGTTCATCAGGTTCATAAAGTATGTTGGTGCGTTAGTCAGACCAAAAGACATAACGGTATACTCGTACAACCCATACCTTGTGGTAAATGCCGTTTTAGGTATATCATGCTCTCGGATCTTCAATTGATGGTACCCTGATCGCAGATCGATCTTGGAAAATACCTTAGCTCCTTGGAATCTATCGAACAGATCATTGATCATCGGTAGTGGGTACTTGTTCTTGATCGTTACTTCATTCAATCCTCGGTAATCAACAACCATTCTTAACGATCCATCCTTCTTCTCCACTAGAAGTACTGGCGAACCCCAAGGCGAAGAACTTGGGCATATGTAACCCTTATCTAGTAACTCCTTAATCTACTTCTTAATCTCCTCCAAATCCTTTGCTGGCATCCTATATGGTCTCTTAGAAATTGGCCCTGTGCCTGGCAAAAGCTCAATCAAAAACTCAGTATGTCTGTCAGGTGGCATTCCTGGCAGTTCTTTTGGAAACACGTCAGAGAAATCTTTCACCACTGGTACTTCCTCCTGAACAACTCCTGATAAGGAATTTAATTTGTTCCTCTTCGGCTCATGCCGGGATACATACTTGATCCTTCTTCCTTCTGGCGTAGTAAGCAAAATGGACTTACTAGCACATTCAATATTCCCTTCATACTTAGATAACCAATCCATGCCTAATATCACATCCAATCCTTGAGATTCCAATACTATTAGGTCCGAAGGGAAAAGGTAGTTACCAATCCTTAATGGCAACTGATCACACCATAACTTAGCCATATACTCAGCTCCTAGTGAGGTTACTAACATGGGCAATCTAAGGGCTTGGGTTGGCAGCTTATACTTATCCACAAATCCCCTTGAAATGTATGAATGCGATGCACCAGTATCGAAAAGAACGAGTGCAGTAAAGGACTTAACTAAAAACTTACCTATTACTGCATCTGGCTGAGCTTCAACCTCCTCCACGCTAACGTGGTTCACTAGTCCCCTATTAAAAGGGTTCGGCTTCTTCCCAGAGCTTGCATTGCCATTTCCATTCTGGGCTTCTGGGCATTCATTGGCATAATGTCCCGTCTTCTGGCACTTGAAGCAAGTGACATGGCTGAAATCCTTTTTGGTGGGTGCGGACGGGATAGGGCGGCTCTAGTTACCAATTGCTCCATTTCCATTTCAATTCTTGGGGCCATTATGATTGTGCGAGCTACCTCCTCCATGGGTATGCTGAAACTGTCCTACCGCTTTAGGGGTAAAACAGGGCTTCTGCTGTGCTCCAGAATTATACTTTCCTTGCCCATACTTCCTCTTGCGACTTTCAATTTGTTGATGCTTCCTTTCAATCATTAGGGCGCGATCAACCAGCTCCTGGTAGTTATTGAAAGTTACCACCATCAACTGTACACTCATCTCATCATTCAGCCCTTCCATGAATCTCTCCTGCTTAGCGGCATCTGTGGCCACATCATCTGGGGCATAATGAGATAGGGTACTAAACTCATCCACGTACTGAGCCATAGTACGGTTGCCTTGGCGCAAATTGAAAAACTCCCGCTTCTTCATACTCATAGCTCCAGTTGAGACATGGGCGGTACGAAAAGCTTGCTGAAACTGATCCCAAGTCACATTGGCTATGGGATAGGTGGCTGTGTAATTCTCCCACCATGCTGCGGCTGGTCCAGACAATTGGTGTGCGGCAAAATGCACCTTCTCAGCGTCAGAGAAATTGGCGGTGGTCAAATCCCTTCCAATCTTGCGTAGCCAGTCATCAGCCACTATTGGTTCGATGCTGCTAGCAAACACTGGTGGTTGCAACCTTAAGAAACGTGTCAGGTTGTCCACGGGTGGTGGTGGGGGAGGGTTGTTGTTGTTGTTCTGGTTGTTTTGAGTGTTCTGGACAAGAAGTTGCATCAGGGTGTTCTGCTGCTGGATCAACTGGGTGAGCTCAGGGGGAAACTCAAATCCGGGCTCACGTCTTGGAGGCATCTGATGGGTGTAGAGGGAAGAGATTAGAATAGAAAAGAGGTCTAAGGGAAAATCACTACCCATATGCACATGAGGCAAACACACAATTTTCACACCAAAATCAATTCAAACAAGGGCTTACACGGATCTAATCGTTACAAAAGTGTTCCTATGTCTACTAAATGGAAAAACTACTGGTCAAGGGAAGGTCTTCTAAAAAATTTGATTGATGAAGGATTCCATGATATCTGCTCCAGCTTCATCTTCATAGTCTTCGTCCTTGCTATCATCGGGTTCTGAATCCGTGTCGTCGATGATAATGTAGTCTTCGGGTGGAATCTCCTTGGGTTCTTCTTCCTCGTCTTCTTCTCCCATGAGTATCCCTAACTTCTGTGTCAAGTCATCATTCTTCTCCACAAGTATTAGCATCTCCTCCTCGTATCCGTCGCGTGCAGACTTGAGTTCTTCCTCTAGCTCCGAATTCCTATTTAAGGCTTTCTTCAAATCTATCATCCCTGCACACATCTGGTGCTCCTGGCGAAGAATGTGATGGTTCAACTCCTGGATGAAGGCTGCAATGGATCTATCCTTTCGGGTCCTGATCATATCCCAATTCTCATCTCGGCGTCCACAAATCTGGTAGATGGTGTCCTTTAGCTTCTGCTTGTAGACTTCTCCAATCCTTCCCATAGCGATGTGGGCTGCCATGCTCCTTCCTAGGCTCCATGTAGGCGCTTTAAAGGAAAATGCTATGAGTGCGGTGACGGGCTTGAACGTCCTTCCTGGAACTTGAGCTTGAATCAACCAACGCTCCTCCTCAGGTAGAGTGGCATTGTAGATTCCGGTGAAACTTGGTAGTCCAATGTTTAGATATCTGGTGACTTCCTTCAGGTGTCGTCCAAATGGTGTATCGTCATCCGGTTGAGTGAACTTGTTCTTTGCATCCACCATCCTAAAAGAGTAGAAAAGATGAGGAGTCAGAAAAGAGAAGAGTGAATAGTGCTCTAGAGCTTTAGCTTAGTGGTCGTGTCCTACAGTCAGCGTGTGCTCTGATACCATCTTGTAGCGACCAGACCTCAAACAGTTCGATCTCTGTGCATCAGTGTCATCCCTGGATCAGTAATGCTGACACGCACAGTACTTGAAGGATTTATAACAGAGTAGCAATCACACACTTATTACATCGATAGTTCCAACGATGAACTTATTACAATAAAAATGGCTTAAGGCCATCTAACACGATAACAGCAGAAGGCTTGGAAGATAAGTGAGTCCATCAACTCCAACAGCATCACTGAGTATAGAACCATGACCTAAAAGGCTCCTTACTCGTCATCTGAAAAGTCTGCAACATGAATGTTGCAGCCCGAAAACGAGCAGCACATGGAATATGCTGGCAAAGTAACACAAGAGAGCAATGAAAGTAAAGCTATACTATATGCAATATGGCTAGTGGAAAGCTCTATGGTTACAGTTTTTGCGTAAAGCCAAGTTTTCCCTACTTCAAAGGAATAGATTTTAATTAACTATCATGGTAGTTGAAACATCGTTGAGAAGATAGACATCCTCTCAACCCCAATTAAAGTTCATCGTTAAACCCAACAATATTAATTAGAGTAACATGATGAGATTCACATGATATCCAAGTACTAGATACTCAAGACGTCCGTAACTGGGGACACGGCTAATCATGATCAGTTTGTACACTCTGCATAGGTTTGTGCACTTTTCCCCACAAGACCCGATCTCCTCCGTTTGATTTCTCGCACTTCATGATATTTGAGAAACGGATGACCGAGACACAGTCTTTCGGAAGTACTCGCACCTTACATCCGGGTGGACCGTACCAACCTACATCCCCTACATCTGCTAGTCCACCACTGTAAGAGTTCGCTCGACTTACTCATACTATGCTAGAGCCCATAATAGCATTGTGGCTGCACACGGAAGTTTCTAGTATGAATAATCTCATGATCCCTTTGAGCCTGGGTGGCAGTCCGAAGAAAAACAGGCAATCGCTAGAATACCCAGGTGCCTCAATCCACCCAGATGTGTGTTAAAGTTGCCACCTTAAGTTGAACCATTAATTAACAAACTCACATCTGTCATGGATACACTCACCCAATCCACGTCTACGAGCATAGCATGGCCTAACAGCAAACGTAGAAGCAACTCCCAAAGGTTTGAATGTAATGCACGTAATAGGTACTACCTCAATCTACTTCCCAGTCCCACAAGTTAATTGATCCTACTCATGCAATGTGTGAGGGTTTGACTAATGCAATGAAAACTGGGTAATTGGAAAGTATGATAAAAGTGTTACTTGCCTTGTTGATGATCCGCACAACCTAGAGATTCAAAGTAGCAAGCGGCACACTCTTGGTACTCTCTCGCAATCAAACAACACACAATAAGTACTTAACTAATGCATGGGTAAAACTCAAATAAGAGATCTAACCAAAAAGTTCAACTTAAGAACTCCGGTATGCAAAAGAACGGCAAAAGAAAGCAACGAAAGACAAACGGCGAAAGAAAAACAACTACCAAACCAATCTGGACCTAAGTCCAAATTTAACAGAGGCAAACGCTTGAGTGACTAGGTTAGACGGAAAGAGAATTTCGAGATGAAACTCCAGGCGCTTGAATCACCTGATTCTGATAACCGAACGAAAAGATAAACTAGAACGAAGATCGGATCAGAAATCGCGATCAGAAAATAACTGCGAAAAAGAAATCTACAACAGCTTAACGAACGGACGTTTGTCAGCTGGGACTAAACGACGAATTCGTTCGTTAGAACGAACGAACGGGTGAACGTTTACTACTTAACTAAACCAGAGAATAAAACTAAAACCGATCTAATAAAACCGATCTAAATAAAAAAACGACTAGGGGTTCATAAAAAAAACCAACGGTCTTCTAAAGAAAACCGGGCGGCGGCTACCTCGTCGGAAACAGCCGGCGGCGGCGACTCGCGGCGACGGCGGGCGGCGGAGCTGCTGCGGTGGTGGCGGCGAGGGGCGGCAGCGGCGGCGGCGGTCGGCGCGGTGGCTGGCGGTGAGGGCGGCGGCCTGCGGCGGGGTGCGGTGTGCGGCGGCGGGGCTGGCGTCGCGGCGGCGGGGCGGTGGCTGGCGGCGTCGCGGCGGGGTGCGGTGGTTGGAGGGGGGGTGCAGCTCTATATATATAGGGGGGTGCAGAAGCTTGGGGGAGGGGGCAAGCTTCGGCGGCGGCGGTGTCGGAGTCCGACGCGGCCACGGGCGGCGGCGCGAGGAAGGCGGCGCGGCGGGCGATGGGCCTGGCTCGGCTGGGATGCGGCCCAGTCGGGTCGGGTCCCCCTATATAATAATTATATATATATATACGCCGGTGCTAAAATAACTGTAGAAAATAAAATAAAATCTAGAAATTGCCAAAACAAAATTTCACCGTCTAAATAGAATATTTAGAACGAGATGAACATTTTCTTGGCACTAAAATGCAATTTTTGGAAAACATGCAATTTTTCCTAATTCAAATAAAATCCAAATAAAACTCCAAATAAAACTTATTTGATATTTTTATTAAATCTTCCGCATTTCTTTATTTTGGGAGAGTCATTTTACTCCCTCTCTCATATATTTATGATAGAAATACTTGAAGATAAAATAAATAAAACCAAACGATCCTATTTTCAAAATTTGAGAAACCTCAAATATGAAAATTTAGAAATCCCCAACTCTCTCCGAGGGTCCTTGAGTTGCTTAGGATTTTCTTGGATCACCAAAAGCAAGAAAATATGATATGCATGATGATCTAATGTATAACATTCCAAATTGAAAATTTGGGATGTTACAGCGTAGCCACACTTGTTCAACTAAAGTTGGAGAAACTGACACCGGCCAGCCACCTGTGTGTGAAGCACGTCGGTAGAACCAGTCTCGCGTAAGCGTACGCGTAATGTCGGTTCGGGTCGCTTCATCCAACAATACCGCCGAATCAAAGTATGACATGATGGTAAGAAGTATGACTAGTATCGCCCACAACTCACTTGAGTTCTACTCGTGCATATAACATCTACGCATAAACCTGGCTCATGATGCCACTGTTGGGGAACGTAGTATTTCAAAAAAAAAATCCTATGTACACGCAAGATCATGGTGATGCATAGCAACGAGAGGGGAGAGTATCGTCCACGTACCCTCGTAGACCGTAAGCAGAAGCGTTATGACAACGTGGTTGATGTAGTCGTACGTCTTCACGATCGACCGATCCTAGTACCAAACGTACAACACCTCCGCGGTCTGCACACATTCAGCTCGGTGACGTCCCACGAACTCATGATCCAGTAGAGCTTCGAGGGAGAGTTCCGTCAGCACGACGGCGTGATGACGGTGATGATGAAGTTACCGATGCAGGGCTTTGCCTAAGCACTACAACGATATGACTGAGGTGTGTTTCTATGGAGGGGGGCACCGCACACGGCTAAAAGGTCAATGATCAACTTGTGTGTATATGGGGTGCCCCCACCCCCATATATAAAGGAGTGGAGGAGGGGGAGGGGCCGACCCTCTATGGCGCGCCCTAGGAGGAGTCCTACTCCCACCGCGAGTAGGATTCCCCCTTCCAATAGTAGGAGTCGAATGGAAGGAAGGAGGGGAGAGGAGGAAGGAAAGGGGGGCGACGCCCCCCCATCCTTGTCCAATTCGGACTAGAGGGGGAGGGGGCGCGCGGCCAGCTCTGGCTGCCCCTTCCTCTCTCTCCCAAGGCCCATGAGGCCCACTTCACTCCCCGGGGGATTCCGGTAGCCCCCTGGTACTCCGGTAAATGCCCGAACTCATCCGAAACTGTTCCGATGTCCAAACATAGGCTTCCAATATATCGATATTTATGTCTTGGACATTCCGAGACTCCCCGTCATGTCCATGATCATATCCGGGACTGCGAACTACCTTCGGTACATCAGAACTCATAAACTCATAATACCGATCGTCACCGAACGCTAAGCGTGCGGAACCTACGGGTTCGAGAACTATGTAGACATGACTGAGACTCATCTCCAGTCAATAACCAACAGCGGAACCTGGATGCTCATATTGGTTCCTACATATTTTACGAAGATCTTTATCGGTCAAAACCGCATAACAGTATACGTTGTTCCCTTTGTCATCGGCATGTTACTTGCCCGAGATTCGATCGTCGGTATCTCAATACCTAGTTCAATATCGTTACCGGCAAGTCTCTTTACTCGTTCTGTAATGCATCATCTCGTGAGTAACTCATTAGTCATTTGCTTGCAAGGCTTATAGTCATCTGCATTATCGAGAGGGCCGAGAGATATACCTCTCCGACACTCGGAGTGACAAATACTATTCTCGATCTATGCCAACACCACAAACACCTTCGGAGACACCTGTAGAGCATCTTTATAATCACCCAGTTACGTTGTGACGTTTGATATCACACAAGGTGTTCCTCCGGTATTCGGGAGTTGCAAAATCTCATAGTCATAGGAACATGTATAAGTCATGAAGAAAGCAATAGTAGTAAAACTAAACGATCAATTGCTAAGCCAACAGAATGGATCAAGTCAATCACATCATTCACTAATGATGTGATCCCATTAATCAAATGACAACTCATGTCTATGGCTAGGAAACATAACCATCTTTGATTCAACGAGCTAGTCAAGTAGAGGCATACTAGTGACACTTTGTTTGTCTATATATATTCACACATGTATTATGTTTTCAGTTAATACAATTCTAGCATGAATAATAAACATTTATCATGATATAAGGAAATATAAATAACAACTTTATTATTGCCTCTAGGGCATATTTCCTTCACTTGAATCATTCAAAGGAGGATACCACCCTATCATACCACATCACAACCATTTTAATAGCATGTTGGCACGCAAGGTAGACCATTATAAACTCCTAGCTGATTAAGCATGGCATGAGCAATTCTGATCTCTAATTGACATTGCAAGCATGTTTCATTCATAATAGGCTGAATCGGGAATGAGGAACTATTCATATTTACAAAAACAAGATAGGTCGAGTTCATACCAGCTTCTCTCATCTCAATCAGTCCATCATATATCATCATTATTGCCTTTCACTCGCACAACCGAACAGTGTGGATAATAATAATAGTGCACGTGCATTGGACTAAGCTGGAATCCACAAGCATTTAATACAAGGGAGAAGACAAGGTAATATGGCTCTTGGTTAAATCAACAGTAATGCATATTAGAGCCACTAAACTTTTTCACCATGGTCTTCTCCTCTTGACCCCCAAAGAAAAGAAATAAAACTATTTACTACGACGGGCATGGAAAGTAAACTAGCTAAAATGCTACAAATATTGTTTGTTTTTCTTAAGGTTTTTCTGACACATAAGAAAAAGACTAAGAAAAGAAATTAAACTAGCATGGATAGTACAATGAAAAAGTATGGGCACCGACAACTAGAATGAGTGTGTGAACATGAATGTAATGTCGGTGAGAAATACGTACTCCCCCAAGCTTAGGCTTTTGGCCTATGTTGGTCTATGGCCACGGATCAAATCTATTCTCTCCGGTGCACAGAAAAGTGTCCTCTTGGTGCCACTGATTGGCAATATCCGCTGGATCCCACTGATAAACCGACTGCCGATAGGGGTCAAGTGATGGCTCCGGCTCCGGCTCTGAAACCTGTGCCAGGCTCCAGTACGCATAAACGGCATCTGGCAAGACGAGATACGTGCCTGAAAGTATATCAAACAAAGAGGGTGCAGGCAAGGTAATAATCTCATAATACTTTTTATCAAATATCAATTTATACTTAAGCAACTTCTTCTTATCTTTAATAATAAAATCATGTGCTATCATCCTCTTATAATTTAGAAAAGCCGGGGCCAGCAACTTCGCCTCCTTCTCATGATGCCTAATAGGTATCCTAAAGTGTTCAGAAAGGCGTGAAGCATAGATACCTCCGAAGATGGGGCCCTTTGTACGATTCAGACTTAATCATTTAGCAATAACATCGCCTAAACTAAAAGTGGTATCTCGGAACAAAGCATGGCACAAAATAACAATATCAGGGGCACTAAGGTTTCCACTGTTCCCGCGACCAATTAAGCATCTACTAGCAAATATCGCAAAGTAGCGTAGAACAGGTAAATGTATACTTGTGATTCTAGCCTCTAAAACTTTCCTCGATTCCTCTACAGCGATAGTATCAATAAACCCTTCCACATCCTTACGATGTGGTTCCTCTAAGCTACCCGCAAAGGGTATCTTAGAAACTTGACAAATTCATATAGTGACATCTCCCTAACCTCATCATATAAGTGAAACTCCACAGAAGGTGGTGATTTCTTAGCATGGAAATAGAAATTTTGCACGAAAATATTAGTGAGTAAGAGATACTGTTCGCGTTGGTCGTGGAGGAAGTCGGTGAGGCCTGCATTCTCAGCCAAGTAATAAAAGTCTTTATAAATCCCAGCGGCTCTCAAGAACTCGTCACAAGGCCATTCACATGGCCGAACTTCCATAGTACGAGGAAGATTGTATTTGGGATTTTTATTCTCCTCCTTCTTCGTATCCTCTGAGCTTTGGCTAGAAGAGCCTCTCAATAATCTCCTTATCACTTTCTTTCTCTGAAAATTTCTAAAAAATTTAGCGACTCAAAACAAAAGTGAACCAAACTCAACAAGATTGATAGCAACTACTCCCACAAGTGCCTAGAGACTATATCATGCATTAGAACTACTTGGGACCATATAAATTTGACATGCAAGCTCAAGAACAGGGTTACCTAAGCAGCAAAAATTTGCAATAAATAAAGCACTAGAACAAAAACTAATTGGACCATTGGAGGAGTCACATACCGAAGAACAATCTCCCCAAACAATTTTGTGAATAAATCTTTGAGCAAGGAGATTGAAAATGGCAGCAAGATGACCTAGAACACGAGTTCGAGCTGTGGGAGGATTTTTTTCTGAAGGTAGAAGAAGTGTATGGGTGCTGGAATAAGTGGAGGGGGCCACATGGGGCCCACGAGGCAGGGGGCGCGCCCAGGGTGGAGGTAGAAGAAGTGTATGGGTGCTGGAATAAGTGGAGGGGGCCACATGGGGCCCACGAGGCAGGGGGCGCGCCCAGGGGGGTGGGCGCACCCAGTACCCTCATGGCCAGGTGGTGGCTCCCCCTGATGTGATCTCAGTGTCAGATATTCTTAAATATTCTATAAAAAAATCATATTTCATTTTTGGGGCATTTGGAGAACTTTTATTTTCGGGGTATTTTTTATTGCAAGGATAATTCAGAAAACAGACAGAAAATACTATTTTTGCTTTATTTAATCTAAATAACAGAAAGTACAAGGAGGGTACAGAGTTGTGCTTTCTAACTTCATCCATCTCATGCTCATCAAAAGGAATCCACTAACAAGGTTGATCAAGTCTTGTTAACAAACTCTTTCCGAATAACATGAAACCTGAGAATTTTCGAATAACACTAAGTTACCTCAACGGGGATATGTATGTCCCCAACAATAAGAATATCATATTTCTTCTTGACAGTAGGAAGAGGAAATTCAAAACCTCCAATAGTAATCGTTGAAATTTTCCAATAGAATTGATATTGTGGACCGGAGGTTGTTTCCTCGGAAAGTGTACCGTATGCTCATTACCATTAACATGAAAAGTGACATTGCCTTTGTTGCAATCAATAACAGCCCCTGCAGTATTTAAAAAGGGTCTACCAATGATAATAGACATACTATCGTCCTCGGGAATATCAAGGATAACAAAGTCCGTTAAAATAGTAACGTTTGCAACCACAACAGGCACATCCTCACAAATACTGTTGGAAATATGCCCTAGAGGCAATAATAAAAGAGTTATTATTATATTTCCTTGTTCATGATAATCGTTTATTATCCATGCTATAACTGTATTGATTGGAAACTCAAATACATGTGTGGATGAATAGACAGACTTTGTGTCCCTAGTGAGCCTCTACAGGACTAGCTCGTTGATCAAAGATGACCGCGGTTTCCAGGTCATAGACATGAGTTGTCATTTGATAACGGGATCACATCATTAGGAGAATGATGTGATGGACGAGACCCAAACGTTAAACATAGCTTTTGATCGTGTCAGTTATCGCTATAGTTTTCTGCATGTCAAGTATAAGTTCCTATGACCATGAGATCATGTAACTCACTGACACCGTAGGAGTGCTTTGTGTGTGCCAAACGTCACAACGTAACTGGGTGACTATAAAGGTACTCTACAGGTATCTCCGAGGGTGTCTGTTGAGTTGACATGGATCGAGACTGGGATTTGTCACTCCGTGTGACGGAGAGGTATCCCCGGGCCCACTCGGTAATACGTCATCTCAATGAGCTCAAAGTGACTAAGTAGTTGGTCACGGGATTATGTATTACGGTAACGAGTAAAGAGACTTGCCGGTAACGAGATTGAACTAGGTATAGAGATACCGACGATCGAATCTCGGGCAAGTAACATACCGACGAGACAAAGGGAACTGTATACGGGATTGCTTGAATCCTTGACATCGTGGTTCATCCGATGAGATCATCGAGAAACATGTGGGAACCAATATGGGTATCCAGATCCCGCTATTGGTTATTGACCTGGGAGTGTCTCGGTCATGTCCACATGGTTTCCGAACCCGCAGGGTCTACACACTTAAGGTTCGGTGACGCTAGGGTTGTTAGTGAGAACAGTGCATGGTTACCGAAGGTTGTTCGGAGTCCCGGATGAGATCCCGGACATGACGAGGGTCTCCGGAATGGTCCGGGGATGAAGATTGATATATAGGATGAAGGTGTTCGGAGTCCGGAAGTGTTCCGGGGAGCATCGGGAAATCGGCGGATTACCGAAAAGGGTTTCGGGGGTCCCGGAAGTGGTTCTGGGCCTAATGGGCCACAAGGGGGGACACAACAGCCCTCATAGGGCTGTGCGCCTCCCCCTGGGCCCTCTCCTTGTGCGCCAAGGGAGGTGGACCCCCCTAGGGTGGCCGCACCCCCTTAGCCTTGGGGGGCAAGGCACCTGGGGGGGAAACCCTAGCCCCAGGGGGCGCCGCCCCCTTCCCCCTTGCCCTGGCCGCCGGCCCCTAGGGGAAACCCTAGGGCGCCCTCTCCCCTCTCCACCCCCCTATATATAGTGGGACAAAGGGAGGGCAGCAAACACAAGTTCGTGCCTTGGTGCTGCCCTCCCTCTCCCATAACTTCTTCTTCTCCCGCGGTGCTTAGGCGAAGCCCTGCTGGAAACCTCCACCACCATCACCACCACGCCATCGTGCTGCCGGTCTCTCCATCAACCTCTCCTCCACCCCTTGCTGGATCAAGAAGGAGGAGACGTCCCCGAGCCGTACGTGTGAAGAACGCGGAGGCACCGTTGCTTCGGTGCTTGGATCTTCAGCGATCTGAATCGCGGCGAGTACGACTCCATCAACCGCGTTCTTGAACGCTTCCGCTTAGCGATCTACAAGGGTACGTAGATCCAACTCTCCTCTCGTAGATGCATCTCCTAGATTGATCTTGGTGAACCGTAGGAAAATTTTTGTTTCCCATGCAACGTTCCCCAACATGCTGAAATCCATTTGAGGTGTATCCGTAGAACGACCGTACCCTGGCCATACGAACTCCGTTTGGGCTCCATGACCTGCCAAAACGACCGCAGCGAAAATTCGTATCCTTCTGTCACAAACTTTGTCTGTTTCGGAATAATTTCGGAGGCCGAAAACGGCTTGCAGAATTGAGTTTCGGATGTTTTAGCGGTTGGCGTGCACTCTTCTAGCGTCTACCACCCTACCGTGAGCTCACCCACGGACACATACTGCGACAATGAAGTGCAGAACAATGTTACATGACTCTATTTCTGCACCAGCAAGCCCTACATGCTAGTCTGGATGGAAGGAGAACCCTCTTCGGTGCACCAAACACCCAAAAACTTGCCGTTTTGCATGGTTTATCACCCATACCGCTACCACCCACATTTTTGTCCATGCACATGTGTTTTTCTTGGCCAAAACTGTGCATACCAGCTCTTCTACATTACATTCGTACTGTTCGAAAATAATAGGCCATTTCGAGTGGCGCAAAATGGCTCGTGGGCGCGAGCAAGTTACCCTGGAAGCCGGATTCACGATATCCCTCGTTGCTGAAATCCATTTGAGGTGTATCCGTAGAACGACCGTACCCTGGCCATACGAACTCCGTTTGGGCTCCATGACCTGCCAAAACGACCGCAGCGAAAATTCGTATCCTTCTGTCACACACTTCGTCTGTTTTGGAATAATTTCGGAGGCCGAAAACGGCTTGCAGAATTGAGTTTCGGATGATTTAGCGGTTGGCGTGCACTCTTCTAGCGTCTACCACCCTACCGTGAGCTCACCCACGGATAGATACTGCGACAATGACGTGCAGAACAATGTTACATGACTCTATTTCTGCACCAGCAAGCCCTACATGCTAGTCTGGATGGAAGGAGAACCCTCTTCGGTGCACCAAACACCCAAAAACTTGCCGTTTTGCATGGTTTATCACCCATACCGCTACCACCCACATTTTTGTCCATGCACATGTGTTGTTCTTGGCCAAAACTGTGCATACCAGCTCTTCTACATTACATTCGTACTGTTCGAAAATAATAGGCCATTTCGAGTGGCGCAAAATGGCTCGTGGGCGCGAGCAAGTTACCCTGGAAGCCGGATTCACGATATCCCTCGTTGCTGTGTTGGAAATATGCCCTAGAGGCAATAATAAAAGAGTTATTATTATATTTCCTTGTTCATGATAATCGTTTATTATCCATGCTATAACTGTATTGATTGGAAACTCAAATACACGTGTGGATGAATAGACAGACTTTGTGTCCCTAGTGAGCCTCTACAGGACTAGCTCGTTGATCAAAGATGACCGCGGTTTCCAGGTCATAGACATGAGTTGTCTTTTGATAACGGGATCACATCATTAGGAGAATGATGTGATGGACGAGACCCAAACGTTAACATAGCTTTTGATCGTGTCAGTTATCGCTATAGTTTTCTGCATGTCAAGTATAAGTTCCTATGACCATGAGATCATGTAACTCACTGACACCGTAGGAGTGCTTTGTGTGTGCCAAACGTCACAACGTAACTGGGTGACTATAAAGGTACTCTACAGGTATCTCCGAGGGTGTCTGTTGAGTTGACATGGATCGAGACTGGGATTTGTCACTCCGTGTGACGGAGAGGTATCTCCGGGCCCACTCGGTAATACGTCATCTCAATGAGCTCAAAGTGACTAAGTAGTTGGTCACGGGATTATGTATTACGGTAACGAGTAAAGAGACTTGCCGGTAACGAGATTGAACTAGGTATAGAGATACCGACGATCGAATCTCGGGCAAGTAACATACCGACGAGACAAAGGGAACTGTATACGGGATTGCCTGAATCCTTGACATCGTGGTTCATCCGATGAGATCATCGAGAAACGTGTGGGAACCAATATGGGTATCCAGATCCCGCTATTGGTTATTGACCTCGGAGTGTCTCGGTCATGTCTACATGGTTTCCGAACCCGCAGGGTCTACACACTTAAGGTTCGGTGATGCTAGGGTTGTTAGTGAGAACAGTGCATGGTTACCGAAGGTTGTTCGGAGTCCCGGATGAGATCCCGGACGTGACGAGGGTCTCCGGAATGGTCCGGGGACGAAGATTGATATATAGGATGAAAGGTTTCGGAGTCCGGAAGTGTTCCGGGGAGCATCGGGAAATCGGCGGATTACCGAAAAGGGTTTCGGGGGTCCCGGAAGTGGTTCTGGGCCTAATGGGCCACAAAGGGGGGACACCACAGCCCTCATAGGGCTGTGCGCCCCCCCCCCCTGGGCCCTCTCCTATGGCGCATGGGGGCTGGCCCCTCCTAGGGCAGCCGCACCCCCTGGCTTGGGGGGCAAGGCACCTAGGGGGGGGGAAACCCTAGGGCCTGGCGCAGCCCTTGGCCGCCGCCCCCCCTCTGCCCTGGCCGCCGGCCCCCCTAGGGGAAACCCTAGGGCGCCCCCCTCTCCTCCTTTCCCCTATATATAGAGAGGTAGAGGGAGGGCAGCCAACACACGTTTGTGCCTCGGTGCTGCCCTCCCTCTCCCACAATATATTCGTCTTCCCGCGGTGCTTAGGCGAAGCCCTGCTGGAATCCTCCTCCACCATCACCACCACGCCGTCGTGCTGCCGGTCTCTCCATCAACCTCTCCTCCACCCCTTGCTGGATCAAGAAGGAGGAGACGTCCCCGAGCCGTACGTGTGAAGAACGCGGAGGCACCGTTGCTTCGGTGCTAGGATCTTCGGCGATCTGAATCGCGGCGAGTACGACTCCATCAACCGCGTTCTTAACGCTTCCGCTTAGCGATCTACAAGGGTACGTGGATCCAACTCTCCTCTCGTAGTAGCATCTCCTAGATTGATCTTGGTGAACGTAGGAAAAATTTTTGTTTCCCATGCAACGTTCCCCAACAAATACCGACAGGTATAGCACTTGATTTATCGGCCATTTGCAAAGATATTTCAGTAGGTGTCAACTTATTCAAATCAAGTCTACGGTATAAGGAGAGAGGCATAACACTAACACCGGCTCCAAGATCACATAAAGCAGTTTTAACATAGTTTCTTTTACTGGAGCAAGGTATAGTTGGTACTCCTGGATCCCCTAGTTTCTTTGGTATTCCACCTTTAAAAGTATAATTGGCAAGCATGGTGGAGATTTCAACCTCCGGTATCTTTCTTTTATTTGTCACAATATCTTTCATATACTTGGCATAAGGATTTGTTTTAAGCATATCAGTCAAACACATACGCAAAAAGATAGGTCTAATCATTTCAGCAAAGCGCTCAGAATCCTCATCATCCTTTTTCTTGGATGGTTTAGGAGGAAAAGGCATGGGTTTCTGAACCCATGGTTCTCTTTCTTTACCGTGCTTCCTAGCAATGAAATCTCTCTTATCATAACATTGATTCTTTGATTGTGGGTTATCAAGATCAACAGTCGGTTCAATCTCTACATCATCGTTATTGCTAGGTTGAGCATCATCATGAACATCATCATTAGCATTATCACCAGGTTCATGTTCATTACCATATTGTGTTTCAGCATCAGAAATAAAAGTATCATTGGGATTCTCAGGTGTGTCAACAACAGGTTCACTAGAAGCATGCAAAGTCCTATCATTTTTCTTTTTCTTCTTCTTAGAAGGACTAGGTGCATCAACATTAGTTCTCTAAGAATCTTTCTCAATTCTCTTAGGGTGGCCCTCAGGAAACAGAGGTTCCTGGGTCATTCTACCCCCTCTAGTCACAACTCTAACAACATTATCATTTTTCTTACTATTTAATTCATTGAGCAAATCATTTTGTGCTTTAAGTACTTGTTCTACTTGAGTGGTAACCATAGAGGCATGTTTACTAATGAGTTTAAGTTCACATTTAACTCTAGACATATAATCACTCAAGTGTTCAATCATATAAGCATTACATTTCAATTGTCTACCAACATAAGCATTGAAGTTTTCTTGTTTAACAATAAAATTATCAAACTCGTCTTAGCATTGGCTAGCACACTTATAACGAGGAATATCACCTTCATAAAAACTATAAAGAGAATTTACCTTTACTACCTGTGTCGGATTATCAAGACCATGTGTTTCTTCAATAGGTGGTAAATTCTTAACATCTTCAACTTTAATACATTTTTCTTTCATAGATTTCTTTGCTTCTTGCATATCTTCAGGACTGAGAAATAGAATACCCCTTTTCTTCGGAGTTGGCTTAGGAGTTGGTTCAGGAAGTGTCCAATTATTTTCATTACTCAACATATTATTCACTAGCAATTCAGCTTGATCGATAGTTCTTTCCCTGAAAACACAACCAACACAACTATCCAGGTGGTGTCTGGAAGCATCAGTTAGTCCATTATAAAATATATCAAGTATTTCATTTTTCTTAAGAGGATGATCAGGTAAAGCATTAAGTAATTGGAGAAGCCTCCCCCAAGCTTGTGGGAGACTCTCTTCTTCAATTTGCACAAAATTATATATTTCCCTTAAGGCAGCTTGTTTCTTATGAGCGGGAAAATATTTAGCAGAGACGTAATAAATCATATCCTGGGGACTACGCACACAACCAGGATCAAGAGAATTAAACCATGTTTTAGCATCACCCTTTAAGGAGAACAGAAATAACTTAAGTATATAGTAGTAACGAAGTTTTTCCTCATTGGTGAATAGGGTGGCTATATCATTCAATTTAGTAAGATGTGCCACAACAGTTTTAGATTCATAAACATGGAAAGGATCAGATTCAACCAAAGTAATTAACTCAGGATCGACAGAGAAATCATAATCCATATCAAAAATACAGATATGTGAAGTAGCAAAAGCAGGGTCATATTTCATTCTAGCATTCAAAGACTTCTCTTTCAGCTTAGCTAACAGTTTCTTAAGATCATATCTATCATTGCAAGCTAAAAGATCTCTAACAGTTTCTTCATCCATAACATAACCCTCAGGCACAACAGGCAATTCATATCTAGGGGGAGAATCTTCATCATCACTTTCATCAATATTATCAGTTTCAATAATTTCATTCTCTCTAACCCTAGCAATTTGTTCATCAAGAAATTCACCTAGTGGCACAATATTATCAAGCATAGAAGTAGTTTCATTATAAGTATCATGCATAGCAGAAGTGGCATCATCAAGAACATGCGATATATCAGATTCAATAGCAGGTGTAGGTGTCGCAAATTTACTCATAACAGAAGGTGAATCAAGTGCAAAGCTAGATGGTAGTACCTTACCTCCCATCGTAGTTGAGGGAAATCATCTTGGTTTTTTCGTCTTTCAAGTTCTTCATAGTGATCAACAGATATAAATCCCAAGTGACTCAAAGAATATAGCTTTGCTTCCCGACAACGACGCCAGAAAATAGTCTTGATAACCCACAAGTATAGGGGATCGCAACAGTTTTCGAGGGTAGAGTATTCAACCCAAATTTATTGATTCGACACAAGGGGAGCCAAAGAATACTCTCAAGTATTAGCAGTTGAGTTGTCAATTCAACCACACCTGGAAGACTTAATATCTACAACAAAGTATTTAGTAGCAAAGTAGTATGGAGGTAACGGTAACGGTGGCAAAAGTAACAATAGCAGTTTTGTAGTGATTGTAACAGTATTAGCGGAAAGGTAACTAAGCAATGATCAATATGTGAAAAGCTCGTAGGCATTGGATCAGTGATGGATAATTATGTCGGATGTGATTCCTCATGTAATAGTTATAACATAGGGTGACACAGAACTAGCTCCATTTCATCAATGTAATGTAGGCATGTATTCCGAATATAGTCATACGGGCTTATGGGAAATAACTTGCATGACATCTTTTGTCCTACCCTCCCGTGGTAGTGGGGTCCTATTGGAAACTAAGGGATATTAAGGACTCCTTTTAACAGAGTACCGGACCAAAGCATTAACACTTAGTGAATACATGAACTCCTCAAACTACGGTCATCACCGAGAGTGGTCCCGATTATTGTCACTTCGGGGTTGCCGGATCATAACACATAGTAGGTGACTATTAACTTGCAAGATAGGATCAAGAACTCACATATATTCATGAAAACATAATAGGTTCAGATCTGAAATCATGGCACTCGGGCCCTAGTGACAAGCATTAAGCATAGCAAAGTCATAGCAACATCAATATTAGAACATAATGGATACTAGGGATCAAACCCTAACAAAACTAACTCGATTACATGGTAAATCTCATCCAACCCATCACCGTCCAGCAAGCCTACGATGGAATTACTCACGCACCGAAGTGAGCATCATGGAATTGGTGATGGAGGAAGGTTAATGATGACGATGGCGACGATCTCCACTTTCCGGAGCCCCGAACGGACTCCAGATCAGCCCTCCCGAGAGAGATTAGAGCTTGGCAGCGGCTCCGTATCGTAAAATGCGATGAATCCCGCTCTCTGATTTTTTCTCCCCGAAAGTGAATATATGGAGTTGGGGTTGATGTCGGTGGAGCCTCAGGGGGCCCACGAGACAGGGGGTGCGCACAGGGGGTGGGCATGCCCCCACCCTCGTGGACAGGGTGTGGCCCCCCTAGTTTTGCTTCTTTTGCCAGTATTTTTGATATATTCCAAAAATGTTCTCCGTTGATTTTCAGGTCATTCCGAGAACCTTTATTTCTGCACAGAAATAACACCATGGCAATTCTGCTGAAAACAGTGTCAGTCCGGGTTAGTTTCATTCAAATCATGCAAGTCAGAGTCCAAAACAAGGGCAAACGTGTTTGGAAAAGTAGATACGTTGGAGACGTATCAGATGCAAACACAATAAAAGAAAATACAATGCACCAAAGAGTTTTTGTGTTTTTGATTGAATAGATCTGAGAATAATATGATAGGAAATAGACCCCGGATCGTAGATTTCACTAGAGGCTTCTCTCAAGAAAATAGCATACGGTGGGTAAACAAATTATTGTTGGACAATTGGTTGAAAAGCAAATAATTATGATGATATCCAAGACAATGATCATATATATAGGCATCACGTCCAAATTTAGTAGAACGAAATGATTCTCCATCTACTACCATTACTCCGCACATCGACCGCTATCTAGCATGCACCTAGTAGTGTATTAAGTTCATGGAAAAATAGAGTAATGCAATAAGAACGATGACATGATGTAGACAAGGCAAACTCACATATGAACAAACCCCATCTTGTTACCCTTAATAGCAACGATACATGTGTTTCATGTCTCTTTCTGTCACTTAGATTGAGCACCACAAGATCGAACCCATTACAAAGCACCTCTTCCCATGGCAAGATAAATCAATCTAGTTCGCCAAACCAAACCAAAATATCGAAGAAGAAATACGAGGCAAACCACACATGGATAGATCTGATCATAACCTCACAATTCATCGGATCCCAACAAACACACTACAAAAAAAAGTTACATCAAATAGATCTCCAAGAACAACGAGGAGAACATTGTATTGAAGATCAAAAAGAGAGAAGAAGCCATCTAGATACTAATTACGAACCCGTAGGTCTGTGGTAAACTACTCACGCATCATCGGAGGGGCAAAAATGCTGATGATGAGTCCCTCCACGGTCATTGACCCCTCCGGTAGAGTGCCGGAAAAGGCCTCCAAATAGGATCTCGTAGTTCTGGAACTTGCGGTGGTAGAAAAAGTATTTCATCGACTCTCCTAGGGTTTCTAGAATATTAGATTATTTATAGAGCTGGAAGTCGGTCACGAAGCTTCCCGTGGGCTCCACTACTCACCAGGGCGCACCTGGGCCTCGTGGCGCGCCCTGGTGCCTAGTGGGCCCCACGAGCCTCCCCTTGTGTGCTCCCTTGGCTCTCTGGGTCTTCTGGCCAGAAAAAAAATCTCCAGCATGTTTTGTGGCATTTGGACTTCATTTGATATTGATATTCTACAAAGTGAAAAACGCATGAAACAACAACTCGCACTAGGCACTATGTCAATAGGTAGTCCCAAAAAATGATATAAAGTTGCTAGAAAATGTATATAAAACATCCAAGATTGATAATATAACAACATGGAACAATAAAAAACTATAGATACGTTGGAGACGTATCAGCATCCCAAAGCTTAATTCTGCTCGTCCTCGAGTAGGTAAATGATAAAAATAGAATTTTTGATGTGGAATGTTGTGTGACATATTAATCATATTCTTTTCTTTGTGGCATGGACATTTGGACTTTAGATGATTCAAAGCAATAGTCTATAATTTGACATGAAGACATCAATACTCAAGCATATCAACAAGCAACCATGTCTTTCAAAATATCAATGCTAAAGAAAGTTATCTGTATCCCATTTTCTCAATCATTAATCCATTCATTAAACACACTCAAATATTATCTACATCCAATGCACATGTATGATAATATTATTCCCTAGTTGCTGCTTTACAAGAGAAGATGGAGACTTAAAAAATAAAAATTGCATAAAAGTAAATAGATAGGCCCTTTGCAGAGGGAAGCATAGATTTATAGAGGTGCCAGAGCTCAAAGCTGAAATTGAGAGATAAAATTATTTTGAGAGGCATGATTTACAAAGCTCGTCTTCTGGCTCGTGGCTTTCAGCAGGAGCATGGTCATGATTATGATGAGACTTTTGCTCTTGTGGCCCATATGATTGTTCGCACACTTCTTGTCGTGGCCTCTGTTCGCCACTAGTCTGTATCTCAGCTTGATGTTAAGAATGCCTTTCTTAATGGTGAGATGTGCGAGGAGGTTTATATGCGACCACCACCTGGGTATTCTGTTCCTGATGGCATGGTTTGTCGTCTTCGTCGCTCTCTCCACGACCTTGAGAAATACCCTCACGCATGGTTTGAGCGTTTCGCATCTGTGGTGACTGATGCTGGATTTTCAACGAGTGCTCATGATCCGACATTGTTTGTCCACCTTTATGCTCATGGCCGCACTCTTCTTCTTCTATATGTTCATGACATGATCATCACTGGAGACGATTCTGAGTACATTGCCTTTGTCAAGGCCTGTCTCTGAGTAGTTTCTTATGTCTGATCTTGGTCCTCTTCGTTACTTTCTTGGGATTGAGGTTTCTTCCACCTCTGGTGGCTTTTTTATTTCCCAAGAAAAATATATTCAGGATCTTCTTGCTCGTGCGACTCTGAGTGATGAGCGCACCATTGAGACTCCTATGGAGCTCAATGTTCACCTTCGTGTTTCTGATGGTGAGCCCTTGTCTGATCAGACGCATTATCATCATCTTGTTGGGAGTCTTGTCTATCTTGCTGCCACTCATCCAGATATCTCCTATCTTGTTCATATTCTGAGTCAGTTTGTTTCTGCTCCTACTTCAGTTCACTATAGTCCTCTTCTTCGTGTTCTACGATATCTTCATGGCACGAACTCTCGCCGTCTCTTCCCCCCATTCCAGCTTGTTACAGCTCCAGGCCTATTCAGATGCTACATGGGCTAGTGATCCTATGGATCGTCGTTCACTTTTTGCCTACCATGTTTTTCTGGGTGGTTCTCTCATTGCCTGAAAGACGAAGAAACAGACCGCAGTTTCCTGTTTGAGTGCAGAGGCTGAGTTGCGAGCTATGGCTCTTCTGATGGCAAAGGTGGTTTGGTTACGATGGTTACTGGAGGATTTTGGTGTTTCTATTACTACACCTACCACCCTATTGTCACACAGTACAGGTGGTATCAGTATTGCGCGAGATCCCGTGAAGCATGAGCTTACCAAGCATATTGGTTTTGATGCTTCTTATGTGTGCGCTACTGTCAGGATTATGTTATTGCTCTTCAGTATGTGCCTTCCGAGTTACAGCTTGCATACTTCTTCACGAAGGCCCAGACTAGAGGGCAGCATGGATTTCACGTCTCCAAACTCAGTGTTGTGGATCCACCATGAGTTTAAGGGGGGGGGGTTAGAGTTATATTAGTGATGTCTCTTGGCCTTTTGCATTCTAGTCTCTTTGCATCCTCTTGTAGCCTATTGGCATCCTAATGCATGCGTATATATTATGGCTTTGGCCTTCTAATAATACTAAGTTGCATCATAACAGGAACCCACGCGTAGAGGGGTTGTCAATCCCTCAACGGTACTGAGATTTGATAAATAGATAGATTGATAGATGCAAATAAAATAAAAGCTTATAAAACGCAAGGAAGAGTTCTTGTCTTTTTGATTGAATAGAACTGAGAATAATATAATAGGAAATAGACCCGGGTGCCGTAGATTTCACTAGAGGCTTCTCTCAAGGAACATATGGTGGGTAAACAAATTACTGTTGGGCAATTGATAGAAAAGCAAATAATTATGACGATATCCAAGACAATGATTATATATATAGGCATCGTGTCCAAGATTAGTAGACTGAAACGATTCTCCATCTACTACTATTACTCCACACATCGTCCGCTATCCAGCATGCATCTAGTGTATTAAGTTCATGGAAAATCATATTAATGCAATAAGAACGATGACATGATGTAGACAAGGCAAACTCATGTATGAACAAACCCCATCTTGTTACCCTTAATAGAAACGATACATGCGTTTCATGTGTCTTTCTATCACTGAGATTGAGTGCCGCAAGATCGAACTCATTACAAAGAACCTCTTCCCATGGCAAGATAAATCAATCTAGTTCGTCAAACCAAACCAAAATATCTAAGAAGAAATATGAGGCTATAACAAATCACACATGGATAGATCTGATCATAAACTCACAATTCATCGGATCCCAACAAACACATCACAAAAAATAGTTACATCAAATAGATCTCCAAGAACATCAAGGAGAACATTGTACTGAAAATCAAAAAGAGAGAAGAAGCCATCTAGAAACTAATTACGGACCCGTAGGTCCGTGGTAAACTACTCACGCATCATAGGAGGGGCAACAATGGTGATGATGAGCCCCTCCGCGATCGTTGACCCCTCCGGTAGAGTGCCGGAAAATGCCTCTAGATTGAATATTGTGGTTCTGGAATTTGCGGCGGTGAAAAAAGTATTCTGTTGACTCCCCTAGGATTTCTGGGATATTAGAGTATTTATAGAGTTCGAGGTTGGTCAAGAAGCTTCCTGTCGGCTCCACTACCCACTAGGGCACGCCTCGGCCTCCTGGCGCGCCCTGGTGCCTAGTGGGCCCCATGGGCCTCCCCTCGTGTGCTCCCTTGGCTCCCTGGGTGTCTTCTGGCGAGAAAAAATCTTCAAAAAGTTTCGTGATATTGGAATTCATTTGATATTGATATTCTGCAAAGTAAAAAACAAGCAGAAAACAACAACTGGCACTGGGCACTATGTCAATAGGTTAGTCCCAAAATGATATAAAATTGCTAGAAATGTATATAGAACATCCAAGATTTATAATATAACAACATGGAACAATAAAAATTTGTAGATACGTTGGAGACGTATCAATGTGCTAGCCAATTTTCTCGAAAGTTCGAATTAATGGAAAACATTAGGCAACATATTCTAAGACTAGCCATAGTGGAGAGTAATTTCAAGAGTAACATACACAATACTGTTGGGAAATGTTGCATGTAAAACAAAAAAAAATCTACGCACATGCAATGATCTATCCATGGGTATGCATAGCAACGAGGGGAGAGTGTGTCTACGTACCCTCATAGACCGTAAACGGAAGCGTTTCATAACGCGGTTGACGTAGTCGAACTTCTTCGCGCTTCAACCGATCAAGTATCGAATGCACGACACCTCCGTGTTCTGCACATGTTCAGCTTGGTGACGTCCCTCGCCTTCTTGATCCAGCAAGACGTCGAGGTAGTAGATGATTTCCTTCAGCACGATGGCGTGGTGAAGGTGATGGTGAAGTGATCTCCGCAGGACTTTGCCTAAGCACTACGAAAATATGACCGGGGGAGTAAACGGTGGACAGGGGCGCCGCACACGGCTAAGACAATGTTGTGTGTCCTTGTGAGGCACCCCCTCCCCACATATCTATAGGTGGAGGGGAGGGGAGGCAGCCAGGGCGTGCCCTAGGGTTGGCCGCCACCCCCTAGGGGCCCTGCCTTACCCTGCGCCCCCTTCCATGTATGCATAAGTGGGGAGGACGGAGGAGGGGAGGGGAGAGGAAAGGAAGTGGGAATCCTAATCCACACTTTCCTTTCCCTTCCTTCTTTCCTTCTCCTCCTTAGGCTGGCCACTATAGGTGGCGCACCAGCCCCTTGTGGGCTGGTGTGTTCCCTCTTTTGGCCCATGAAGCCCATGGTATTACCGGGGGTACCCGAAACACCTTCCGGTGACCAGATAAATACCCGATACCCTCCAGAACACTTTCGATGTCCGAATACCATCGTCCTATATAGAAATCTTTACCTCTCGACCATTTCAAGACTCCTCGTCATGTCCGTGATCTCATCCGGGACTCCGAAGAACATTCGGTCACCAAATCACATAACTCATATAACACTATATCATGAACGAACGTTAAGCGTGCGGACCCTACGGGTTCAAGAACTATGTAGACATGACCGAGACACCTCTCCGGTCAAAAATCAATAGAGGAACCTGGATACCCATATTGGCTCCTACATATTCTACAAAGATCTTTATTGGTCGAACCATTATGACAACATACGTAATTCCCTTTGTCCCTAGGTATGTTACTTGCCCGAGATTCGATCGTCGGTATCTTTATACCTAGTTCAATCTCGTTACTGACAAGTATCTTTACTCGTGTCGTAATACATCATTCCATGACTAACTCATTAGTCATTTTCTTGCAAGGCTTATTATGATGTGTATTACCGAGAGGCCCAGAAATACCTCTCTGATACTCGGAGGGACAAATCCTAATCTCGATTCATGCCAATCCAACAAGACACCTTTGGAGATGCCTGTAGAGCATCTTTATAATCACCAAGTTATGTTGTGACGTTTGATAGCACACAAGGCATTCCTCTGGTATCCGGGAGTTGCATGATCTCATAGTCAAAGGAATATGTATTTGACATACAGGAAAGTAGTAGTAATAAACTATACGATCAAATGCTAAGCTAACGGATGGGTCTGGTCCATCACATCATTCTAATAATGATGTGATCCCATTATCAAATGACAACTCATGTCCATGGTTAGGAAACCTTAACCATCTTTGATTAACGAGCTAGTCTAGTAGAGGCTTACTAGGGACACGATATTTGTGTATGTATTCACACATGTATTTAGGTTTCCGGTCAATACAATTCTAGCATGAATAATAAACCTTTATCATGAATAAGGAAATATAAAATAATAACAACTTTATTATTGCCTCTAGGGCATATTTCCATCAATTATCCTAGCCTACATTACTACTTTGAGACTACTCATAATGGAGAGTAACTTCGACTAGTAACATGCATATGTTACTAGTCTATGTTACTACATTCATAGTGAGGAGTAACATATGTGTGACGTCATGCAACGCTTCATTTAGTAGGCTCTAGACTCACCTTGTCTTGATATGTGTGATGTTACTCCTAGTTTAATTAATTAGCTATGTACTATGTTACTCAATTCATCTCTCTCATTAAATCATTGCCACATAAGCAAAATTGCTAAGTTGAACTTTATGTTACTTTTGAAGTTACTCCCGCTGTGGGTTGTCTCATAGTGGGTAGTAGCATAAGTTTGATGTCATGTAAACCTTCGTTTATTAGGTTATATACTTATATTATATTGAAATATGTGATGTTACGGTACTTAATCTGTCTCTCACCTCATTAACTCAAGCCACATAGACAATTTTGCTGCATTGAAGCTTATGTTACTCTTGAAGTAAATCTTAATATGGCCAGTCTAACACTCATCGATGTTCCTGGGAAAACAAAATCTAAGAAGAAAAAATGACGAACGCGTCGCCACTCCTCTTGTCGTCGATGAGTCCGTCGGTTGGGAAGAGGTGGGCGGCCAATGCGATGGCGCGAGAGCAAAACTTAACGTCGACGACTAGTTTTTTATATATTTTTTGCTAGGGTTGAAAGAGGTTGTGTTAATTTAACTTAGCCGCAAATCTGCTACTTGTGTTAAATTTTTGTATGTATAGAAACCGCCTGTCATGGAGTGAGGAAAACTCCAATGCATGCCGCCAAATCATTCGGGAGTGTTTGTTTTGATCCAAACGTACATACGACACGACCCAATGTGTGATCGCATTCATAGAAATTGCCGCCTCTAGTCCGGCTCAACCCTTCTTGGGTGTAAATTTGACCGATTTTTGCGGTCAAATGAACCATGGAACGGACACACACGTGTCCTTTCGCCGTTCACCTCGGGGCCGCGTGTTGGCCGTCCAACTACCTTCCGCCGACCTCATTTAATCCACACAAATGGACGGGCCCGCCGGTCAGCCACCTAGCCGCCCTCGGCCGCGCCCTTTTTTTATGGCGAAGCGTGGACTAGCCAATTCACTTCCACTTCCCCACACCGCCCCCATGCCATTGCTCCATCCGTGACCGACAACAAACCCTAGCCTAGCCGCGGTGCTGCACCTCTCTTACTGTCGGCCGTCAAGATGTGATTTTGGAAGTGGGTGCCCAGCAAGAAGGGCAATCACGGTCATGAGGCGGGTCGTTGTCCGCCTCGTCTGGAAGTGTGACCACCCACTCCACCTCGCTGGCCACATTCTCAATCTCCCCTTCGGCGGCTCCGACGCGCTTTCGGTCGTACATCAAGGTGGACGTCTGCCGCCGGTACTGGCAGACCAGCACCCCACTGCCGTGGTCCGGCGCCCACCTCCTAATGGGAGGCATCTGAGCCCGGATCGGGTGCCGATCCATCCCGTGCCGATGAGCTGCCACGCCCGCCTGGAGGAGATCACCTGCCGACGTGCCCACATCCCGCGCCCGTACCTTGTTGACCGGCGCTACGACGTCGACTCGCCGCTCTGGGACACTTGGTTCTAGGATGAGCATGACATGCACCGGCAAAGATACTTTGCCGGCAAAGCCCGCCCCGCGCGTAATGTTGATACGTCCAAAACGTATCTATAATTTCTGCTTGCTCCATGCCTCTTTTGGGTGATATTGCTATGATATTTATACACTTCCATACACTTTTGATCATATTTGAACTACCTATTAACTCAGTGCACCCCAGTGCCAGTTTCTATTTTCTGCTGTTTTTGTATTTCAGGTTTTCCCATTACGAGAACTGCCAGAAAAATCCCGGAAAATTTATATAAAAAATCAGCGTTCCAGAAGCTTCCCAGCAGCCAAAGTATAGCCGGAGGGGGGCCACCAGGGCTCCAGGCGCCCTGGTGGCGCGGGCCCCCCTGGCCGCGCCGGGGGGGGGGGGCGCCTGGGCCCCCCGAGCCTCTGTTGATGCCCCCCTTTGGCATATATTTATATCGTGTCCCGAAACCCTCGAGACGGGAACCCTTTTTCGCGATCTCATCTCTGTTCCGCCGCCGCCGCCGCTTCCAAGATCGGGAGCACCAGGAGAACTCTTCCCGGCACCCTGCCGGAGGGGAGGATCACCACCGGGAGCTTCTCCACCACCATGGACGCCTCCCGGATGAGTTTTGAGAAGTCTCCCTTGGACCATGGGTCCATGACCAGTAGCTATGTGATGTTCTCCTCCCGTTCTTGTGCTTCACTAATTAGTCCTCGTGAGCTGCCCTACATGATCGAGGCACATATGTAATCCTTATGCTGTTGCTATGTTGAGTTTGCTGGGATCCGATGGATTGTGAGATTATGTTCAGATTGTGTTTGAGTAATATATTTGATCTACCTCTTTTATATTTATGTTCGTAAGTAATTCTTGCATGTTCTCCGTTGTTATTTATTGCTTTGGCCAAGTAGTAGGTAGTGACTCCAAGAGGGAACGTTATGCTTGATTGTGGGTTCATGCCCCTCGATGACTAGCTTGAGTGACAGAAACATGAGTCTAGGGGATGTGCTGTTGCCACAAGGGGGAAAACAATGGTGCTTGTGCCCGCGGGTGCAAGGATTGTTTACTTTACGCAAAGTTGTTTTAATGCAGTTGTCTGTTGCTTTGAGTTTACACTATGGGTGTGACTCGCAACTTAATACCAGCGAGATGTTCTGGATAGATATCTCAAGGTGGATGATTAGTAGTAGATGCAGATGGATTTCGGTCTACTTGCCTTGGTGTACCGCCCATGCTTTGAACATCTACCTTTCTTGTAACATAGTTAGCATTGGTTTGCGCACATAATTCTGTCAATTGCCCAGCTGTAATTCGTTCACCTCACATAGCTGTTTTATCGTCTTTTGGGAGAGAGACATCACTAGTGAACATCATGGGACCCCTGTCCATATTACCATCATTGATCACATCCGCTATTTATTTCCCGCTTTTACTTACTATTGCAGCAATACCTATCACTATTATCACTTGTGTTTGATCCTTTGTAAACTACAAGGCCGGAGGGATTGACAACCTCTCTGTACTCGTTGGGAGCAAAGTTATTTGTATCTGTGTGCAGGTCCACGTTGATTGCTAATATCTGGCGCCGTTAGCAGTTGACACCTTCTTGTTGAAACTGGGAGTCTCAGGGAAATCGATCCTTGGTATCTTTGCCAAGGGAAAACTTCCGCTACACTGCATCTCAAACCTTCCACTTGGGGTAACCAACGAGGGGCGAGAAGCCATCAAGCAAAGTTTTCTGGCGCCGTTGCCGGGGACTCCACTCTTCAAGATAGGGGAGTTGCACGCTATCTTTTACCTTTGCTTTCTAGTCTTGTTAGTTTACCTTTCAGTTTTTGCTTTAGTGTCTTCTATCAAAAATAAGAAAAAAAATTATTTGCTTTTCTGCTAGTAGTTCTTTAAAATTGTTCATGATTCTTTAAAATTTAACATGGATAGATTACCATCTTATCATGAACACACTAATGGAGATATTTCTGAAATCCAGGGAAGAATAAAAGATGTGCCAGTTAAATTCCTTAAAGGGATTACAATGGTTGATTTCTTCATCATGGAGCCAAACCAAGGAAATATAGTGCTTGGAAGGGACTTCCTCCGAGCAGTTAAAGGCATCATCGATATAGGTAAGGGACAAATCCGCTTACGCGGGAAGGCAAAAGGTGTGTACCCCTTTCCTAGAAGGAACAAGAGTGAACTTGTTGAGGAACCATTTGAAGCAATTTATAGCTTCGATTATTATGATGGTCATTGATTCCTCTTTGCATTATGCCTAGCTTAAAGGCATAAAAGAAAGCGCTTTTGGGAGGCAGCCCACATGAATAAATTTTTTATTTTGCTTTTGTTGTGTCATGATGTTGTTAACTACAGTAGCATCATCATTCTATCTTTGCTTTTCAACTTTGTGCCAAGTATAGCCTCTGATTGCAAGAAAGTTCAAAAGTTGTGACGTGTTGTCCAGGAAACAGATTCTGTCCTTGGATAGAAAAATTCGTATAAAATCACCAGATCATCTTTTTGGTCTGAATTTTTTCAACAGCGTGCTCTATACAATTGTCTTTCGTGCGTCTGTTTTGAGTTTTTTTATTAGAGTTGTAGAAGTGCCCCGAAAAAATCATTTACTACCTGCTGTTCTGTTTTTCACAGATTCTGTCCTGTTTTGCCTTTCCTTCATTTTGCAAACCTTGAGCTTGCTTTTTCTTTGCAAAAACCTTTTGGCAATCTTGAGAAACAGTAGACCTTCAATAATATCCTTATTTCCAGCAAGGAACAATTATTTTATTAAGGGTACTAACCTCGCTAATCAGATTATGATGAGTTATGTATGAAGGGAGTTTTCAAGTGTGCGAGGGAAGATGATAAAAAGATTCAGGAGTGTCAAACGCTCAAGCTTGGGGATGACCCCATGCACCCCCAAGAAATATTCAAGGAGACTCAAGCGTCTAAGCTTGGGGATGCCCCAGTGCATCCCCTTCTCCATCAACATTATCAGTTCGTCTTTCGTTCCACTATATTTTTATCACTTCATGTGTTATGTGCTATGCTTGGAGCGTCTTGCTTTTAGTTTTCCTTTTTAGTTTTCTTTAGCTTTTCATAACGAGTCAGAACTCAGCTTTCTTTGTGTGGGAGAGAAACACGCTCCACTTCTACCTAGAACATAACATAGAATTTTCATGTCTATCTTTGATGTGTGTGTTCTTTGTCTTTCAATAGCTACTATCATGCTTAGCTTTTAGTTTTCATGCTTATCTTTTTAAAGAGCTTTTGTTTAGTTGGTTGCTTGAACTCTCTTTAGTTATCATGCTTATCTTATCAAGAGAGTTTGCTTCCGTTGCATTGGTTGGTATGTCTATGATAAAGATGCTACGTGCATAATGGTGCTTAGTAGTTCATGTTTTCTTATGGTTAGTCTCAAATAGCTAGGGGTTTCCAATGTGTTATTGGAATACCAACATGATTTGTTTGCCTATGATGTGGTATGGTTCAGTAATATCTTTCTTCGAGAATTTATTTTGATTGACTTGGCGTATGCTCACGCATATTTAAGACTGTAAAGAAAGTCTGTCAAGCCTTGATGATCTTTTGTTTCTGAGTAGCGATATAACTTCCATGCCTGATTCAATGTTGCTTTGTCGCTCTGCATGATTATGACCGTCATTGCTCTCTTAGTTGGTCGCTCCCAATCTTTTGCTAACCTTCGCCTGTACTAAGCGGACTGACTGCTTGTGCATCCAAATTCCTTTAAACCAGTTATGCCATATGAGTCCACCATACCTTCCTACATGGTATTTACCTGCCATTCCTAACGAAGACTTTCATGTACCATCTCGAAATTATTCAAAAAGAAAAAAATGCATTCCTATTTTGTGCCTGTGTTTTAAGTCCATGAGGAAGTAGTAGCTAATTCATGATCTTTTTAAGTTGGACAAGCTTCACCCCGGGATTGCATGTATAATGTGCAAACCCATAACACGAGAAGGAACTGGCATTGAGTGCGCCCGGCTCAAAAATTAATATAACAAACAAACCCTCTTTCACGCTTTGTTCATGAGAAATCAAAAAACTTTGACAGTGATAAACAAAGGAGATTAAGAGGATGTGATCGTCCTAATTCGGGAGCCATTCCTCGAAACTTGTCCATCTCAAGAAGTGATTGAGTTATCTGCTAGCATTCGTTGACGAAACATGCATGATCTAAGAAAATAATAATTATTACCTCTGTTTTTAAAACCAAGAGCTTTGGTACATGCTTTGTCTTTGTTTCCGACTACGGGTTTTCAACCTTGCCAACAAAAGCCACGGTTCGAGAGTCTCCACCTTCTTTTAAAAGCACCAACTACTGAGAGCATGATTGTCATTTTGAGTGTAATGTGCATTGTCCCAAAGTAGCATTGTCTTTTGCATGATTATGATATCGTTTATTTTGAAATCATTGTATCTAGTCATCACTTAAACCTTGGAGGTGCCCCTGCATTTATGTTTTGCTTCACTAAAGGGGGCAAGCGAGATATCACTTTGTCATATTTGCACACCATGCTCCTTACAAATCTATTTGATGTTTCAATACCATATTGTAAAACTTTCAGTTCTTTGTGATTTTCTCATGAGGCAACTTAATTACTACAGATTCATTGTCTCAGTAAGCTTTTGTCATATGACTATGAAAAGTCCTATATGGTTAATAGCATGTCACCACAGAAATTATTCTTGTTATCATTTACCTACTCGAGGACGAGCAGGAATTAAGCTTGGGGATGTTGATACGTCCAAAACGTATATATAATTTCTGCCTGCTCCATGCCTCTTTTGGGTGATATTGCTAAAATATTATACACTTCCATACACTTTTGATCATATTTGGACTAACCTATTAACTCAGTGCACCCCAGTGCCAGTTTCTGTTTTCTGCTGTTTTTGTATTTCAGGTTTTCCCATTACGAGAACTGCCAGAAAAATTCCAGAAAAATTATATAAAAAGTCAGCGTTCCAGAAGCTTCCCAGGAGCCAAAGTACAGCCGGAGGGGGGCCACCAGGGCTCCAGGCACCCTGGTGGCGCGGGCCCCCCTGGCCGCGCCGAGGGGGCGCCTGGGCCCCCCGAGCCTCCGCTGATGCCCACCTTTGGCATATATTTATATCGTGTCCCGAAACCCTCGAGACGGGAACCCTTTTTCGCGATCTCATCTCTGTTCCGCCGCCGCCGCCGCTTCCAAGATCGGGAGCACCAGGAGAACTCTTCCCGGCACCCTGCCGGAGGGGAAGATCACCACCGGGAGCTTCTCCACCACCATGGACGCTTCCCGGATGAGTTGTGAGTAGTCTCCCTTGGACCATGGGTCCATGACCAGTAGCTATGTGATGTTCTCCTCCCGTTCTTGTGCTTCACTAATTAGTCCTCGTGAGCTGCCCTACATGATCGAGGCACATATGTAATCCTTATGCTGTTGCTATGTTGAGTTTGCTGGGATCCGATGGATTGTGAGATTATGTTCAGATTGTGTTTGAGTAATATATTTGATCTACCTCTTTTATATTTATGTTCTTAAGTAATTCTTGCATGTTCTCCGTTGTTATTTATTGCTTTGGCCAAGTAGTAGGTAGTGACTCCAAGAGGGAACGTTATGCTTGATTGTGGATTCATGCCCCTCGATGACTAGCTTGAGTGACAGAAACATGAGTCTAGGGGATGTGCTGTTGCCACAAGGGGGAAAACAATGGTGCTTGTGCCCGCGGGTGCAAGGATTGTTTACTTTACGCAAAGTTGTTTTAATGCAGTTGTCTGTTGCTTTGAGTTTACACTATGGGTGTGACTCGCAACTTAATACCAGCGAGATGTTCTGGATAGATATCTCAAGGTGGATGATTAGTAGTAGATGCAGATGGATTTCGGTCTACTTGCCTTGGAGTACCGCCCATGCTTTGAACATCTACCTTTCTTGTAACATAGTTAGCATTGGTTTGCGCACATAATTCTGTCAATTGCCCAGCTGTAATTCGTTCACCTCACATAGCTGTTTTATCGTCTTTTGGGAGAGAGACATCACTAGTGAACATCATGGGACCCCGGTCCATATTACCATCATTGATCACATCCGCTATTTATTTCCCGCTTTTACTTACTATTGCAGCAATACCTATCACTATTATCACTTGTGTTTGATCCTTTGTAAACTACAAGGCCGGAGGGATTGACAACCTCTCTGTACTCGTTGGGAGCAAAGTTATTTGTATCTGTGTGCAGGTCCACGTTGATTGCTAATATCTGGCGCCGTTAGCAGTTGACACCTTCTTGTTGAAACTGGGAGTCTCAGGGAAATCGATCCTTGGTATCTTTGCCAAGGGAAAACTTCCGCTACACTACATCTCAAACCTTCCACTTGGGGTAACCAACGAGGGGCGAGAAGCCATCAAGCAAAGTTTTCTGGCGCCGTTGCCGGGGACTCCACTCTTCAAGATAGGGGAGTTGCACGCTATCTTTTACCTTTGCTTTCTAGTCTTGTTAGTTTACCTTTCAGTTTTTGCTTTAGTGTCTTCTATCAAAAATTACAAAAAAAAATTATTTGCTTTTCTGCTAGTAGTTCTTTCTGTTTAGTCAAGCATGTTAGGATTTGGTGCTTTGAGGGAATCTGAAGTCCTATATTTCCATCAAAAGGATGGAGAAAATATGAAGAAGGCATGGGACAGAATTTCTGATGCACATAGGAGAATTATGCCTTGGATACCTATAAAAATTGTGCTTAGAAATTTTTACCATGGTCTTTTTAAATGGTGTAAACACTCTCTTGATATTATAGCTGAAGGAGATTTCCTAGAGTGTGATGAAGCTAGAGCTCTTGAAATTATACATGGTCTATCTAGTTACTTTGTTTATGATCATAGTTTTGATACTGTCATAGATAGGCTTGCTACTATTGAGAAGAGAATGGATGCTCTAGACTTGATGAAGGTAGAGAAACCCAAACCCAATAAGAGAGACATTTTGGAAATAGACAATGATTGGGAGCCTTTTGTTAGGATTAGCATCTCTAATCAAGACTTCCTTGCTTATTGTGATATTGGATCTATGGTTTCTACTATGCCAAAAATTGTTCATGATTCTTTAAAATTTAACATGGATAGATTACCATCTTATCATGAACACACTAATGGAGATATTTCTGAAATCCAGGGAAGAATAAAAGATGTGCCAGTTAAATTCCTTAAAGGGATTACAATGGTTGATTTCTTCATCATGGAGCCAAACCAAGGAAATATAGTGCTTGGAAGGGACTTCCTCCGAGCAGTTAAAGGCATCATCGATATAGGTAAGGGACAAATCCGCTTACGCTGGAAGGCAAAAGGTGTGTACCCCTTTCCTAGAAGGAACAAGAGTGAACTTGTTGAGGAACCATTTGAAGCAATTTATAGCTTCGATTATTATGATGGTCATTGATTCCTCTTTGCATTATGCCTAGCTTAAAGGCATAAAAGAAAGCGCTTTTGGGAGGCAGCCCACATGAATAAATTTTTTATTTTGCTTTTGTTGTGTCATGATGTTGTTAACTACAGTAGCATCATCATTCTATCTTTGCTTTTCAACTTTGTGCCAAGTATAGCCTTTGATTGCAAGAAAGTTCAAAAGTTGTGACGTGCTGTCCAGGAAACAGATTCTGTCCTTGGATAGAAAAATTCGTATAAAATCACCAGATCATCTTTTTGGTCTGAATTTTTTCAACAGCGTGCTCTATACAATTGTCTTTCGTGCGTCTGTTTTGAGTTTTTTGATTAGAGTTGTAGAAGTGCCCCGAAAAAATCATTTACTACCTGCTGTTCTGTTTTTCACAGATTCTGTCCTGTTTTGCCTTTCCTTCATTTTGCAAACCTTGAGCTTGCTTTTTCTTTGCAAAAACCTTTTGGCAATCTTGAGAAACAGTAGACCTTCAATAATATCCTTATTTCCAGCAAGGAACAATTATTTTATTAAGGGTACTAACCTCGCTAATCAGATTATGATGAGTTATGTATGAAGGGAGTTTTCAAGTGTGCGAGGGAAGATGATAAAAAGATTCAGGAGTGTCAAACGCTCAAGCTTGGGGATGACCCCATGCACCCCCAAGAAATATTCAAGGAGACTCAAGCGTCTAAGCTTGGGGATGCCCCAGTGCATCCCCTTCTCCATCAACATTATCAGTTCGTCTTTCGTTCCACTATATTTTTATCACTTCATGTGTTATGTGCTATGCTTGGAGCGTCTTGCTTTTAGTTTTCCTTTTTAGTTTTCTTTAGCTTTTCATAACGAGTCGGAACTCAGCTTTCTTTGTGTGGGAGAGAAACACGCTCCACTTCTACCTAGAACATAACATAGAATTTTCATGTCTATCTTTGCTGTGTGTGTTCTTTGTCTTTCAATAGCTACTATCATGCTTAGCTTTTAGTTTTCATGCTTATCTTTTTAAAGAGTTTTTGTTTAGTTGGTTGCTTGAACTCTCTTTAGTTATCATGCTTATCTTATCAAGAGAGTTTGCTTCCGTTGCATTGGTTGGTATGTCTATGATAAAGATGCTACGTGCATAATGGTGCTTAGTAGTTCATGTTTTCTTATGGTTAGTCTCAAATAGCTGGGGGTTTCCAATGTGTTATTGGAATACCAACATGATTTGTTTGCCTATGATGTGGTATGGTTCAGTAATATCTTCCTTCGAGAATTTATTTTGATTGACTTGGCGTATGCTCACGCATATTTAAGACTGTAAAGAAAGTCTGTCAAGCCTTGATGATCTTTTGTTTCTGAGTAGCGATATAACTTCCATGCCTGATTCAATGTTGCTTTGTCGCTCTGCATGATTATGACCGTCATTGCTCTCTTAGTTGGTCGCTCCCAATCTTTTGCTAACCTTCGCCTGTACTAAGCGGACTGACTGCTTGTGCATCCAAATTCCTTTAAACCAGTTATGCCATATGAGTCCACCATACCTTCCTACATGGTATTTACCTGCCATTCCTAACGAAGACTTTCATGTACCATCTCGAAATTATTCAAAAAGAAAAAAATGCATTCCTATTTTGTGCCTGTGTTTTAAGTCCATGAGGAAGTAGTAGTTAATTCATGATCTTTTTAAGTTGGACAAGCTTCACCCCGGGATTGCATGTATAATGTGCAAACCCATAACACGAGAAGGAACTGGCATTGAGTGCGCCCGGCTCAAAAATTAATATAACAAACAAACCCTCTTTCACGCTTTGTTCATGAGAAATCAAAAAACTTTGGCAGTGATAAACAAAGGAGATTAAGAGGATGTGATCGTCCTAATTCGGGAGCCATTCCTCGAAACTTGTCCATCTCAAGAAGTGATTGAGTTATCTGCTAGCATTCGTTGACGAAACATGCATGATCTAAGAAAATAATAATTATTACCTCTGTTTTTAAAACCAAGAGCTTTGGTACATGCTTTGTCTTTGTTTCCGACTACGGGTTTTCAACCTTGCCAACAAAAGCCACGGTTCGAGAGTCTCCACCTTCTTTTAAAAGCACCAACTACTGAGAGCATGATTGTCATTTTGAGTGTAATGTGCATTGTCCCAAAGTAGCATTGTCTTTTGCATGATTATGATATCGTTTATTTTGAAATCATTGTATCTAGTCATCACTTAAACCTTGGAGGTGCCCCTGCATTTATGTTTTGCTTCACTAAAGGGGGCAAGCGAGATATCACTTTGTCATATTTGCACACCATGCTCCTTACAAATCTATTTGATGTTTCAATACCATATTGTAAAACTTTCAGTTCTTTGTGATTTTCTCATGAGGCAACTTAATTACTACAGATTCATTGTCTCAGTAAGCTTTTGTCATATGACTATGAAAAGTCCTATATGGTTAATAGCATGTCACCACAGAAATTATTCTTGTTATCATTTACCTACTCGAGGACGAGCAGGAATTAAGCTTGGGGATGTTGATACGTCCAAAACGTATATATAATTTCTGCCTGCTCCATGCCTCTTTTGGGTGATATTGCTAAAATATTATACACTTCCATACACTTTTGATCATATTTGGACTAACCTATTAACTCAGTGCACCCCAGTGCCAGTTTCTGTTTTCTGCTGTTCTTGTATTTCAGGTTTTCCCATTACGAGAACTGCCAGAAAAATTCCAGAAAAATTATATAAAAAGTCAGCGTTCCAGAAGCTTCCCAGGAGCCAAAGTACAGCCGGAGGGGGGCCACCAGGGCTCCAGGCACCCTGGTGGCGCGGGCCCCCCTGGCCGCGCCGAGGGGGCGCCTGGGCCCCCCGAGCCTCCGCTGATGCCCACCTTTGGCATATATTTATATCGTGTCCCGAAACCCTCGAGACGGGAACCCTTTTTCGCGATCTCATCTCTGTTCCGCCGCCGCCGCCGCTTCCAAGATCGGGAGCACCAGGAGAACTCTGCCGGAGGGGAAGATCACCACCGGGAGCTTCTCCACCACCATGGACGCTTCCCGGATGAGTTGTGAGTAGTCTCCCTTGGACCATGGGTCCATGACCAGTAGCTATGTGATGTTCTCCTCCCGTTATTGTGCTTCACTAATTAGTCCTCGTGAGCTGCCCTACATGATCGAGGCACATATGTAATCCTTATGCTGTTGCTATGTTGAGTTTGCTGGGATCCGATGGATTGTGAGATTATGTTCAGATTGTGTTTGAGTAATATATTTGATCTACCTCTTTTATATTTATGTTCTTAAGTAATTCTTGCATGTTCTCCCTTGTTATTTATTGCTTTGGCCAAGTAGTAGGTAGTGACTCCAAGAGGGAACATTATGCTTGATTGTGGGTTCATGCCCCTCGATGACTAGCTTGAGTGACAGAAACATGAGTCTAGGGGATGTGCTGTTGCCACAAGGGGGAAAACAACGGTGCTTGTGCCCGCGGGTGCAAGGATTGTTTACTTTACGCAAAGTTCTTTTAATGCAGTTGTCTCTTGCTTTGAGCTTACACTATGGGTGGGACTCGCAACTTAATACCAGCGAGATGTTCTGGATAGATATCTCAAGGTGGATGATTAGTAGTAGATGCAGATGGATTTTGGTCTACTTGCCTTGGCGTACTGCCCATGCTTTGAACCTCTACCTTTCTTGTAAAATAGTTAGCATTGGTGTGCGCACATAATTCTGTCAATTGCCTAGCTGTAATTCGTTCACCTCACATAGCTGTTTTATCGTCTTTTGGGAGAGAGACATCACCAGTGAACATCATGGGACCCCGGTCCATATTACCATTATTGATCACATCCGCTATTTATTTTCCGCTTTTACTTACTATTGCAGCAATACCTATCACTATTATCACTTGCGTTTGATCCTTTGTAAACTACAAGGGCAGAGGGATTGACAACCTCTCTGTACTCGTTGGGAGCAAAGTTATTTGTATCTGTGTGCAGGTCCACGTTGATTGCTAATATCTGGCGCCGTTAGCAGTTGACACCTTCTTGTTGAAACTGGGAGTCTTAGGGAAATCGATCCTTGGTATCTTTGCCAAGGGAAAACTTCCGCTACACTGCATCTCAAACTTTCCACTTGGGGTAACCAACAAGGGGCGAGAAGCCATCACGTGTGCACGCGCCAAGCCCACCCAGAGTGCGCGCGCGAACTCGTGTGTCCGGCCTGACGGCGACGCCCTCTCCACCCCCCGTCGTCATTGCCACCGGCAGTGATGAGCACATGAGTACATCATACATGATATTTCAGAAAAGTGCATAATTTAGTTGGAAAGAATTACTAAGCCGAATCAAGCAAAGACATGACCAGGTGAACGCTAACTTTAGTTTACCTTGTATCCTTGATTACACTACTATGCTTTCATCCCCACTGTTGTTGGTTGAACTTAGGTATGATATGAAAGAAATCCAACAACCTATGAGCTCTTGAAGCAACCGGTGTGGAAAAACAACTTTGGAGAAAACAAGTTTCAAGTGAAGCTGATGCTGTCAGATTTTACCTCTGATGTTTCATTATGTCACACCCATGTACTGGAGAGACGGGGCCATAGAGGTACATCAACATAAGCTCCATCAAATTATATTTCCAATGCAAAAAACCTCACATCATTTGGAGTTGTGCGTCAAAAGTTATCGTCATTCTTGTGGAAGGTGTCCAGGCTGTAAAGGCTTCGCGAATTTCCTAGGAGCTCTCCAATAACTCCCAAGGTTGACTGCTTATTCGCCCAAGGAAGCCATGCAAACCTGCTTACTTTTGAAACCATTTTCACACCTAGCTAAGGGGTTGTCCCTGCTATAAAACCCCATCTCCCCCATCCTCTAAAGGACCTTTTGTCAAACCATTCAGCTACAAGCTTATGCAGCAAGTCTGCTAGAGTGATCCGAGAGATCTTGCTACCTTTGCTCTTGTGGGTTCATTCGGATTCGCGAGAAGGAGCCTCTGCTTCCCCCTAGTTTGTGCTCTATGGTTCCGGCCGTTTTGTGTGGATTAGTCCCGGTTTGTGGTTCTGCGATTGTTCAGACAGCGGGTTGGAGTTCTTGTAGCTTCGGTCGGTCATCCCCAATGTACGGGTTGCATCCAACCTTGGCAGGTATAAAACTAGTTATCACGGCTGCTTGCAGCTAGTTATCCCTCCCGATTCGATCCTACGACATGAAGATCGGTCCACCCTCGGGCGTGAACTCGTTCATCGGGTTCTCACCTATCATCTGGCATCAGAGCCTTCGTTGACATGGTAGGATCTGTTATCCAAGTTTATCTTGCTATCATCCCTTTAGATCGAGTGTTTTTCATGCTATATTTTCTGTTCTAGAAGTCCAAAGCCCCACCAAAAATAAATCCAAGCCTTGTTGGTGCTGAGATCTTGTTGTTGCATATCTTGCATGTTCTTCATCTTTTAGATTTGCACCAAGTTCCTCTTCGTAATTGCTTTCAGATTTGGTTGTTGTGCTTTGGAAAAAGAGAGGAAAAAAGTGTCAAAAAATCAAAGAGAGAAAGAAAAGAGCGACAGAAAAAAAGTCAAGAGAGAAAAGTATGTTTTGTGCAAGATCAAAAAGTTCCAACTTGGTAGAAAAAAATCAAAAGCTTGTGTTGTGTGTTTTTCAATCCTGGTGCAAAGGTGCAGCAGGTCTATTCCCATATTTTCTTAGTTTGCATCAACTTGATTTCAGCACAAGCCCCTTTTTATTTACCCCACCGAGCTCCACCAAAAACCGAAGCTATTTCTTTGATCCCTGTCTTTCAATCGCTTTAACACATCCGGGAGAATCACAATCTGATGTGAACTCATAAAAACTTTGGTGAGCAAGAGGTGAGGTTGTGTGATTTCACAAAATTATCCTATTCTACTTTTAGACCTACTAACATGGCAGGATCTACACCAAGTGTGCGTAGAAAGAATCATGGAGAAAAAAATGTTTGGCCACCCGCGCTGATGTGCAGCAACTCAAGAACACCATACTCCAAGCCATGGAGAGGATGCTTCACGAGTGTCCTCCAACATGTGGTGATAGGGTTCGACAGCGACAATACCCTACTACTCATGAAGTGCAACAAGGAGGACATGCTCGAGGGCATGGTGTCGCTGCTGCTCGTGGGTGTGTCGATGTTGCTCCTGAAATGCGGCTAGGATGGCGTGCTCGAGGGCAAGCTATCGCTGCCCCTAGGCGGGTCGCTGCTGCTCATGATTCCCAACAAAGAAGATATGCTCAAGGGCAAGGTGTTGCTGCTCATGGGTGTGTTGCTACTGCTCCCAAAGTGCAACAATGATGTCATGCTCATGGACGAAGTAGTGGTACCCGTCGGCACAACTACGACCCACCGCAAAGCCTGATCATGGTTGATGGACCGACTCCGGTGGTTCATAGACCATGTTCACATGAGAAGCTCACTTCCAATGTTGCCATCTTGACCACAACTATTGTCCCACCATCCAAGAAACATGTGCCACAAATTCCATGTGAGGAAGAGAGTCCACAATCCAAAATCCCACAACTTGAGTGTGATAAGAAAAGCAAGTTGAGTGACTCCACCAAAAGTGAGGAAGAGTGTCCACTTTTAAAAATCCCACCACTTGAGAGTGAAAAGAAAAATGAGTTGAGTGACTCGACAAAATGTGAGGAAGAGTGTCCACTCTCCACAATCTCGTATATTGAAGTGATAAGAAAAGTGAGGTGAATGAGTCCACAAAATGTGAGGGTTAGATATTTCATCATGAGATTAGAGAAATGAGAGAAATCCACCTAGATATACCACATATTCAGCGAGAGAGGATTAATGAGTTATGTGAGCACCAAATGTGAGGTTGAGATTTTTCAGCAAAAGAATAGCGAGAGGAGTGATCCACCACCGTGGGAAATTAGTAGTCCACCAAATGAAGAGAGAGAGAGAGAGAGAGAGAGAGAGAGAGAGAGAGAGAGAGAGAGAGAGAGAGAGAGAGAGAAGTATTCAATTACTAACCTTTCACAAAATTCTATTTCTTTGCAATATGTGCACGTGCAAAAGGCATACCTATCAGCTCTCTTGCAACGATGGGAGATTGAGATCCAAGAACAAATATGGAGCACGTGGAGTACCACCACACGAGGTGCATATGTCCAAATTGATTTTCAAAAGGGCATGGAAGTACTCAATGAGGTAAAATAAAAGAGATCATCCATTTTGATGAACCCCAAGGTACATACGAACTCTTGAAACATTGGCGAAACAAAATAAGAGAAAAATTATTGGGCACATCCTTTAGCACACCATCGATCCACCAATATAAAATTTTCAACCATGAAGAAGAAATAAAGGAGTTATCAAACTTGAGATCCACACAAAAATGTTCAACCTTTTCTTTTCCTAGTCATTTTGTATTGTCCTCCGTGCCCTTGTCCTCGTGCTATAATCTTGTAGACCAAATGAAGTCGAGGACGACTTTCCTCCTAGATAGGGAGGCTGATATGGACATGGTAATGGTTAGTTATAAATTTTTACTCCATGGAAATGTTTGCTGGAAGGAACTCCTAAGTCGAACAAAGCATCATGTTGGCATCATCCATAAGATAGCAAAGTTGAAAACTAAAATTCTCTATATCATGAAACCTTGCATTATGATTTGGTATTGCCCTACTTTCTTTGGTGCGATGACCAGGTAAAGTCGAGGACGGCTACTTTTGAAGAGAGGGGGGATGATGAGGACATCTCGATCATTGAAACAACATCGATCATCCCTGGACAAACTCCAAATTGTGACAAACTAATACATGATCAGATGCAACGCAATTAAAAGATCAAAGAGAGTCGAGGACGACTCTTCATCAAGGGAGGGAGGATGATGAGCACATGAGTACATCATACATGATATTTCTGAAAAGTGCACAATTTAGTGGGAAATAATTACTAAGCCGAATCAAGCAAAGACATGACCAGGTGAACGCTAACTTTAGTTTACCTTGTATCCTTGATTACACTACTATGCTTTCATCCCCACTGTTGTTGGTTGAACTTAGGTATGATATGAAAGAAATCCAACAACCTATGAGCTCTTGAAGCAACCGGTATGGAAAAACAACTTTGGAGAAAACAAGTTTCAAGTGAAGCTGATGCTGTCAGATTTTACCTCTGATGTTTCATTATGTCACACCCATGTACTGGAGAGACGGGGCCATAGGGGTACATCAACATAAGCTCCATCAAACTATATTTCCAATGCAAAAAACCTCACATCATTTGGAGTTGTGCGTCAAAAGTTATCGTCATTCTTGTGGAAGGTGTCCAGGCTGTAAATGCTTCGCGAATTTCCGAGGAGCTCTCCAACAACTCCCAAGGTTGACTGCTTATTCGCCCAAGGAAGCCATGCAAACCTGCTTACTTTTGAAACCATTTTCACACCTAGCTAAGGGGGTTGTCCCTGCTATAAAACCCCATCTCCCCCATCCTCTAAAGGACCTTTTGTCAAACCATTCAGCTACAAGCTTATGCAGCAAGTCTGCTAGAGAGATCCGAGAGATCTTGCTACCTTTGCTCTTGTGGGTTCATCCGGATTCGCGAGAAGGAGCCTCTGGTTCCCCCTAGTTCGTGCTCTACGGTTTCGGCCATTTTGTGTGGATTAGTCCCGGTTTGTGGTTCTGCGATTGTTCGGACAACGGGTTGGAGTTCTTGTAGTTTCGGTCGGTCATCCCCAACGTACGGGTTGCATCCAACCTTGGCAGGTATAAAGCTAGTTATCCCGGCTACTTGTAACTAGTTATCCCTCCCTATTCGGTCCTATGACGTGAAGATCGGGCACCCTCGGGCGTGAACTTGTTCATCGGGTTCTCACCTATCAGGCAGCTCCCACCATGACGGTCGAGGAGGAGGAGCGGCTGGTCCGAGCCGTCATGGAGGACTACGAGAGGGAGGACAAGCGAAACCAGGAGGCGAGGTGGGTGGGTCTGGAGGTGATGATACTGTCAGCCACCGGGAACGTCTACGTGCTGCAGTTGGACGTCAAGCAGGAGATGAAGGAGGAGCCCACGGAGGACCGGCCGCCCACCCTGGTGTGGAACAAGGCGTTGTACGGGCAGCCATGGTCGTGGACGACCACAGTGCCATGCAGCTCACCGTCATCACCGCCACTAGAACGACGGGCGACGAGGGCGTTGTCGTCACCACCCCACCACCTCCACCACCACATCTTGCATAGGATGCTGGCTCATTTTGGGGGACGCGACCTCCCTACATCGACCCGATGAAGGACGACGACGGCGACAACATCGGCGGTGCGGGCGGGTGGTAGATCTATCGTTTTTATGTTTTTTTATTTGAACTTAAGTACTACTCCCTCCGTTCGGAATTGTCGTAGAAATGGATGTATCTAGACGTATTTTAGTTCTAGATACATTCATTTCCGAGACAAGTAATTCCGAACGGAGGGAGTATGTGTGGGCCGTGACAAAGACGTGGACTGCTTATATATAATGTTTTAAGCTATTTTGCAATGCGTTTTTCGGGTTTTTAGTTGCCATGCCTTTTTTGATCTTTTTGTCCAACACAGACAATGTTTAGGATGCCGTCGCGCATTGGGTGCACCTACCGGCGGATGGTCAAAATCGAATATGGGCGTTCGTTTTACCGATCCGAACAAACACAATCCGAACAAAATACACGCCTGTTTGGGGGTCGACGGTTGGATTTGACCTGAGGCAGGTCCAGGAAAAAGGTCAGCACTGCACTGCGCCGCACCGAGAAAAATCCGATGACATGGACTAAACCAGGTCCGCATCGAAGCAGGGCGCATTTCTTTAACCTATCCGGCCACGTCACCACTGCCCTCTTTCCATTTTCCTCTGCTCGCCTCTAGAGCCGGGCCCCGCATGCTCGCTCCCTGTCCTGTCCCCGTGCGTGTGTGGATGGATCACCATTGACGGCCTCACGCCACAGAGGGGGAGGCGACTGGCGGCTCGTTGGAAACATATGGCCAGGACGTTTCGGGCGATTTTTGCTGCGCCAACCGGAGCTTGTGGCCAGGAGCAGCCCATTTGCGGGCGAGCGCTGGCGAAAGGCACGTCCGTCTCATCTACTTGCCGCTTCCAGAGCCGCGCCGCGTGTCGCCCCCCCGCGGCCCGACGCCGGCGGGGCCCGCCCGACGTGTCATAAAGCGCATGGAAAGATCACCCGGCCCTCCCTTTTCGTTATCTTCTCGCGATTTTTCTAGCCCATCCGCACAGTCACGGGCGCATGTGCCTGGGCGCCTCTGGCGCTCCAACAAATCTCGTGGCTGGGATATTTTCGCGGGTTTTTTTCTCTAGGATTTGCAGGTGACCTAAAAACGGTGGTAGTTTTTCCAATTTTTTTGAGAGGTAGTTTTTCCACTTCTAGCGACAAAAGAGAGAAAGAGAGAGAGAGGCCCTATGGTTACGGCGGCCCCTGTGATTTTCTGCAGCGCGAGCACACCGCACGTTGCATGCAGGCACGCAGGGGAGCGTAGATGTCTCTTTTTACACGCGTGTGAGCGTGAGGCCAAGTTTCACGGTGGCATGGCAAACGGCACATGACAGCGAGTGGAGCGGAGGAGAAGCCACAGCCACAAGAACGAGCGGCTCCAACCGCAGGGTTTATACTATTTTTCTCCGCGAGGCCGCCGGGGAAATGAAAAAATCCCGTCCGACGTGGCGCGCCCCGCCATGCTCTTTTTCTCCCGTCCCCTCCCCTCACTCGCCAGCGCGCTGGGCCCCACGCACCCCTCTCTTTTATGCGACTCCTCTCTCCGCCTCTCCTCTCCCCTCCTGACTCCTCTTGTCTCTCGCCTCTTCACCTGTCTTCTCTCCTCTCCTCTTCTCGCGCTTTATCATCGTCGTCTTCTTGGTCTTGGTGTGGCGACGTCAGGTGGTGTGATTAGTTTCTTCTCGCTGGCTGGAGATGGCTTGCACGCAGGTAATCCATCCATCCGTACTTCTTCGGACGGGTTCTTGCGATCGAGTTAAAATAAAATGGTGCTCTCGCGAGCAGATTACGGATGCTCATGCTTCTCCCTCTTCTCCGTGGTCCGTGCTTGCAGGAGAGCGCCATGACAACCGAGGAAAACACCGCGGATCGTCGCAGGAATCATCCGAGTTCCCACGACATGGATTTATCAGGGGATGACCACGTGCCCAGGGTACAATTTCTCTCCAGCTTTGTGTGCTATCTGCCTCCTGCGCCTGCGTTCGCCGCCCCTAAATTAAATTAAATTTGTCGCTCGACCAGGCACGCAAGCCGTACACCATCACGAAGCAGCGGGAGAAGTGGACGGAGGAGGAGCACAAGCGCTTCCTGGAGGCCCTCCAGCTGCACGGCCGCGCCTGGCGCCGCATACAAGGTAGGGCAGCCAATTCATCTTGAACGCTCTCGTCGGCACCACCCGTCTCCGTTGGGTTCGCCTGAGCTAAACGCACTATTTCTCTGTGCGCGCAGAGCACATAGGCACCAAGACGGCGGTGCAAATCCGGAGCCACGCGCAGAAGTTCTTCTCCAAGGTTCGTCTCGCCTTCCCTCGCCATCTAACCAACTCTCCCATCTCTCGGCCATGATTTTTTTTGTGTGTGAACTAACTGCCAAAGTAAGTCACGGATCGGAGGGCCGAGAGCAGATGACGTCGGTTTTATGAGTTTTATCAGCCGCGGGTTTTCCTGACGCCGGATTCGCCTCGCGCTCTGCAGGTCACCAGAGAGTCGTCGGGGAGCAGCAGCGGCTCGGGCGCCGCGGCCGCCACGGCGACGGCGGCGATCCAGATCCCCCCGCCGCGGCCCAAGAGGAAACCGGCGCACCCGTACCCGCGCAAAGCGGACGACGGCGCGGCGGCCGGCGGTAAACACGTCCAGGGCCTCACGCATCTGGAGAGGCCTCCCGTGCGGATGGCCGAGCAGGAGGAAGGGTCGCCAACGTCGGTGCTCACCGCGTCGAGGGTCGAGGCCTCCGGTGGCCGCTTCTCCAACAACTCCAGCGGCAGCGGGTCGCCGGCTCCGTCGACCGGTGGCTCCCTCTACGGCTCGCTGGCCTCGTCGGTGAACAGAGGGGACGGTTGCCTCTGGCCAAACACTAAGGTACCGTATACTTTTCTAAGACATTTTATATGGCAAAAACATGAGCCATCCAATATCCAATAGCAATAGAAAACAGATATAACTCTATAATTACTAAGAAATTCCAATAAGTTTCAGTCAAACCATCTTAAGACTTCAGTTTGCCTTGAAATTAAAATGATTGGCATACTCTCTATAGATCTAAAGGTGGTGGAAATTAACCAAATCTAAGAAAATTTTAGTTGCATAGAACTAAAAGACGGACCCTGATAAGTGCCACACGCGGGGCACGAAGCAATTCCGACGTTTTTTGATGGCAAATTTAGTTACAAGAGGATGGCAACTTTCTGTTTGGATGACAAGTTTCAACTTTTTTGAGGGTTTTTTTCCTGGATGGAAACTTTAGTGTAAAAAACGCCAGGGCGGTGTTACTTCGTGCCACATGTGTGGCACTTATCATTATGAGTCTGTCTATGTCACATCTAGATGTGAGATATTATCAAGGATGAGTGTGTTAGATGTGAGATATTATCTCACATCTAAATGTGAAATAGCAAACCTGCTTATCATTTGGGTAAAAAAATAGGGATCAGATTAATTATGAAGAAGGAAGTCCAAATTCGAGCGAAGTTTGGCTTCACTCAGCTGATCATCATCATATAGTAATACAAGGATAAGTGGTTTCCCCGCAAAAAAGAAAAGAAAAAGGATGATTGGTTTAACAAGACAATAAAGGCTACACACCAGACATAAACAAGTAATGCTGACATCACTTTGCGAAGAAAACAAATCTTGGGATATCCCCCGAGTGAAATTCTGCCTAACATGATCTGTTCGTCTGCTGTTTTTCTGTAGCTATGTGATCTGCTTTAACATGTCCTTTACCTTTTAATTCTAACGTGTTTCTGAAATGACAATTTCAGGCTTCAAAGTTTACTGCAAACGGCGTTGTCAAAGAGGGGTCGTGTACAGGATCAGAGACATCAGTCCTCAAGCTATTCGGCAAGAAAGTCGTGGTGAATGATCCATACCAGAAGCCGAATACAAGCACCGGCAACCCGCAGAATGGTGGGGACGTCGGAACTGAAGCTTCAGATGACACAACAACACAAGGAAGCAGAAACCTACCTTCTGGCGGTGCCACGGAAGGAAGCTCATGGAACCCATGGCAGAGCAGCATGCAGCAGTTTGTGTATTTAGTTCCTCAACCTGATGGTTTCGCCACACAATCTGTGGTGCCATGGTTCGGCTACAACGGTGCCCTGCCTGGTGCAATGTTCTACCAGCAAGCCGTGGCCCCAAATAAGCAGCAGCGCCATTGTTCAGAGACCGCAGATCACAAGGTCATGCAGAGGGAAGGATCCTGGACAGGATCAAACACGGGTCCAGACTCTCGAGGGAGAGGAAACAGCAGCGAGAGCGACAAAACACCTATGCCACGGTTGACAAAGTGCGAGAGCTCGGTTTCAGTCAGCCTACAAAGAGGTTTCATGCCATACAAGAGATGCGCGGCCGAGAGCGAATTGCTGCGGTCGGAGGCGCCCAGAGAGGAGTCCGACGGTGAGTTGACGAGGCTGTGCTTGTGACAGCCAAAGCGTGCTCTTCACAGTTTAGAAGATGTTTGCTAGTTTTGCTCTGGATTCTTGAGCTGACTCTGGTCAGGAGAGTTGATCTGCAGTTGGAAGAAGCGACTGACTACTCCTGCTGGTTTTGCCTGTCGGTATGTCACACTTCTCCGAAGCAGCTCCAAGCCACATTAGATTGAGCAATTCTGGTTCTTGCTCGTGAATATATATAGTTGGAATCTGTAGTATCCATGTTTCTGTTCTCTACAGAGTGTCTCAGTTTTCCCCCAAATCGGGAGGCTCAGAGTTCAGTGTTGTTGCCTGTATCAACCTGGACCTGAGAGAGGTTGTCGTAGTCTAACTACATGTAGATGTAAGCTAGGCAGGCTTGTATCGCTCTGTAGTCGGCATTCTGTAAAACATACGATGGGCAGAAAGACGAACAAAATCGTCGAATGCTATGTATATCTAAAGTAATAACATATTATACTACCTGGAGTTGGCTCTGCGCCTTCATCTTCTTTCCAGGGATTATTATTCTGGAAATGCATAAGGATATCTTCTGCATTCAGCTTGCCAGTTGTGACGACCTACTTGTTTTTGTCTTGTAGAACAAAAACTTGCCTGGGAGAATTGTACTGTCTATTCACAATGCTGTTGGCTGTGTGCATCCTCTGAAGCAGAGGCCAGGGTGATCCCCTTTCCGAAAGAAAAATGAATCACAATGCTGTTGCGGCGGCACCAAGGGGGCTAGGGCGGTGACAGCGCCGGCTCAGGTGTGGTACGCGACGGGGAGGGAGGGGAGAGTTGTCGCCGCGGCGCGCTGCTGAAGCATGGAGGAGGAGGAGGACAGCTGAGCGGGGTCAAGGTGAGCGCCCGGGCAGCATAACCCTTTCCACGCCAAGTCGCCATTGTTCCTGTCCTACTACCTCGGTATGTCTTTGCTCTCGCAATATGTGTCTTAGATTAGGAAAGCAAACGCCAATGAATCCACACCGCAAACTTACAACCGAGTTCTGAATGATCGGATCATTCAAGGGGAGGCCTAACCCTAACCCTAATCCAACTTAACTCAAACCCACCCTCTGTACATCGCAATAGGGGTTAGCCATGGGGACCTAGTAGGCTAGTACGAACAAAGCAACTGCGAATGTTGCGATTCAGTTCTGCAAACTGCTTCTCAGGGAGCAAATAATGGTGCCTCGATTCCTTTGCTTCCATCACTCCATATATTGGAGATTTGGAGTTATGTCATTACTAAACAGTACTGTCTTTTTATTCAAAAAGAAAAAAAGTACTGTCTTGCACTGCATTTACTATTTGGAATCCGTTACTATTTACAATGTAAGGCCTCCTTTGTTTTGGAGGATAGGAATTCTATAGGATAGGATTCTTATCGAAAATTTTCCTTTAGAGCCATGGTTCATAGGATTGGATTCCTATTCCTACATAGGTTTGGTTCCTATCCTCCACATTTGGAAAGGAAAATAAACATGAGCTTAGACTGAATGGAAAAATTCCTATGATGTGAACCAAATGACATCTCTTTTTCTATTCCTACTCATAGGATTTGAGATACATATCATCTCAATTTCCTACAAGTTTTCTATTCCTATGATAATCCTATCCTCTGAACCAAAGGAGGCCTAAGTCGGCTGTCACGGCTGGCTACTCTCTCATCTGTTCCGTGCTGCTGTACTTTGCAAACACCTTGCTCTCGTTTGCTTCCCACCATTTTTGTGCTTCCTTCTCCCCAAAGTGCTTCCGACTGTAGGATTGTTCGAAAGAGCATTATCACACAAGTAAATTATCTAGGGAATGTGTGTGTGTATCAAAGGTTTTTTGGGAGTTACCTGAACCGGATGCGCTTGACGCCTTTGTTTCCACTTGGGGATGTGACGACGGTCACATACACCCCACGCTCGATTTGCTCGATTATGCCATTGGGATCAACAGGAGGAATGGTGGCATCGGTTTCCCCGGCATTGCTGTTACTGGGTGCTCTTCTGCTATTTCTATGCGCAACTGAGCCATTTGCCACAGCTGCGCTATAAGACTGCATACGTTCCCTCTCCACTTGCTGCTGATGGTGAACCCTGATGCTGTTCAGCTGTTGAACTTTGCCGGTGACAGGGTTTTTGTCTGGTGGGTCTGGTAGTTCTGCTTTTACCGGTTGTCCATCGTTGATGCAGCTAGGTATAGCTGTGGAGTTGTATGATTGCTCACCAGCTAATATCTTCTTTGATAAAGTATTCCTCTGCACAATTTTCCCCATACAACTTATTTTACATAAGTAGTCACACAATTTTTGGATAGGTTGGGAAGTGACATAGGTCAGATTTATACCTGATTGGTTAAAACCTTAATAATTTCTTTTGCAGCTTTGCACTTTGATGCTTCATTCATGATAATCAGCCAGGTTTCCTCGACTTTCCGTTTGTACAACTGAACCTTCAGGCTCCTATGCCGGCATTGTTCTGCTAGGGTGGTCACCTGCTTAGATGACAACAGCACAATTATTAAGATCAATGCTTGCCATCTTAAAATGAGATATTCCCTCCGATCCATATATTAATTGTAAAGATATAATGTATCATTTAATAGGAGGACAACAAAAATCTGACATTGCAAACAATGTTATATGAATTACCTGTGCTTGAAGCTGTTTTACTTCTCCTAGTAATATATTCTCCATCGAACCTAACTCTGCTTTGAAATTAGTAGTTGCATCTGGCATAGAGCTGGTACCTTTTGGGGGCACTGGTTCAGGCATTCTTTGTGTAAGAGAAACGTCGACTGTCTGTTTATTTGATATGGAACCGTATGGAATGCTGTTTCGTGCACATTTAAATTGACTGGGGCACTCTACTTGCCCCCATCTCTGTGCTTTCAGTTGAACCGGTGCAGCCAAGTCCTGATTTCTCTGATTGGAACCCTGTGCCGTTGTCATTTTTTCCATGATAGAATTTGCTTCCTTGAATATGCGTGACAACTTTGGTGTATATGCTCTTATTTCTGTTGGAAATGCCTCCTCCTTTTGGATCGCCAATCGTGAACTTAGTGTGCCATGTCCTTCAATCTTCTGCAGTTGAGTGAAACACACATCGCAAACACGGTACCTTTTGCTCCTATCCGGTCCAAGAGCCGCCCTTGAAACCTTGTTACTGCTGCAGGAATTACAGAACATGGAACCACAGTTGTAGCAGTTGTGCTTCTTCCTTGTAAAGGTAAAAGACAATTGGCAACTGCTGCATACAGATTGATCCTTGCCTGAGATAGACCTATGTAAACAAATCGCAAGCGTAAAATTGGAACCGCAAGCTATACTGTCCACTTGCTTATCTTCCAAGGACTCCACTAGAGTTGGGGAGCTCCTGTCAGTATAGTCACCTAAACCAAGTTGACCTTCTGTGCCTTTGCCCCAGGTATATACCTTTCCATTCATCGTCAAAACTGCGACATGGGAAGAGCCTGCTGATATCTCTCTGACAAACTCTGTCTTAAGAGGCCCTTCAACTGAACAAATAGATGTGTCACTCAATCGGGGGTTGCCTAATTGTCCGTGTTCCGTGCTTCCAATGGTGAAAACAACACCTGTTATTGTAAGCGCGACTGTTAGTGCCTTAGCACAGCATACCTGAGCAAAATCAGAATCAGTGAGTGGCTTGACACAAGTCGGTACAAGCTTGGATTTTTTGTCAGCATGACCCAGCTTTCCTCTATCTGCATCACCCCAAGTGAACAGCTTCCCACTAGGAGCATTGCTCTTGACAGTGCCTATTATTTCCACAATGGCAGCTGTGTGCCATGGCCCACATGCCACAGCCTTGGCTCTTAACCCTTTCAGAGACTCTACTTCTTTGGGCCGAGCGACGCTCATTGTGTTGCCATGTCCAAGAACACCAAATGTTCCATCGCCATATGTGAACAGTTGACCAGAGGAGGATATGATAGCTGTGTGCCATTGGCCACATGAGATCTTCAGAACCGATATGCCATCCAAAGGATCAAACAGTTTGTGTGGGAACCATTTGCTTCTTTGACACAGATCATCCCACAGACCCAAGCTGTGAGTCCCTTCACCCCACTCATAAAGTTCTCCTGAAATTGCAAGTGCACAGGTGTGCTTTGCCCCAAATGCAATAGCCTTCATAGGGGTAGAGGCAAGAGACTCGATAATGTTAGGTTCGGAGACACTGACACTTACTTTGTGTCCCAATATCGCACCACTCTCCTTTCCCCAGGAGAAGATCTCCCCTTGCTTAGTAACTATTGCTGCATGTTTCTCTCCACAGGCGACGTTCTGCACGTCAAGAATCTTGGTTGGCTTCAATAACCTTGGAAGTGAAAGATTATCTTTTGGTGCATCTCCATTCTCTAACACACTGCCTGGAACTTCTCCCCAGGCAAAGATGTCCTTCAGAGAATCTATTCCATATGCCATGTCTGATCCTTCAGAAGCTTTCAGTTTAGGCATTTGGGTAATTCCCTCCTGAATTTTTTCAGCCACTGGTATATCCATGAAACTGTTTTTAACTGTATTTACCATTTCAGGAGTAATTCTTTCCAAGTAAAAATCTAGGTGTGGCCATGGTCTCTGCCTTGGAGAGACGAATGCTTCTGAGTAATCTAGACTGCTCGTCGATACTTTGGTCTGTATCAACCTAGGACTGCCATACAGTGAGTGTACCTTTTTTTCATAAATAAATTAGTTAGATACTTTCAAAAGTTATCAGTTGAATTTAACAATTTAAAATTGCTAGTGGCTAAGACATGGCAATTTACAGTCTTTCATAAGTTATCAGATGTATCGCCTTATTTTAGTAGTAGTAGTTATGAAAAAATATGCAGCTCCACAAAGTGTATCATTACCCACTTGACGTTACATTAGTTTGGGTGTTACCTAATGATTGTATTATTATTTATATATTTGGAAAGGATAATTTGTCAAAATGGCCAGAATTGTAACACTGCTTAACATGTTGGTTATTAATTTCGCAATTTCCTGAGCCGAGCAGTGGGTGGCCGATGATTAACAGAACACCAAAAGTTTTACTTAGCGTAATCTAGGGAAGGTCACAATTCTTGGTATACTCATACAGTCATACTTGAACAAAGTAATCATGTTCTCACATAGAAATCATGACATGCATGAGTTCCAAATCGAACCTGGGTGAACTTTCTTGTGTCATGCACTGAAAATAGCCTATTCCTTTGCTGAATATAGCTAGGAGGGCTATTTGTGCAACTGTTTATCCGCCGGCTGCTTGTTGAATCAACCAAAAGAAGAGGACTATATAGAGCAGATACCAAGGCTGTTAGGCCTAGATGCCAGCAGTCAGCTTGGTCCTTGTCTTTGCAGATCTGGGAAGACATGATTGTAAATACATGTTACAAAAGGCAGTGATACTGAGGGACAAAGAGATTCTAAACTCAAGAATTCCAGGCCTAGTAAGGAAATACCAAGTCCAGTGAGGATTCACCACTCTTGTATATGACTGACAAGGAGTGAGGTTCCTTTTCTGGCCAATGCAAACGCAAAAGGTTTGTCTGCAAATACAGACTTCCTCAGAATATGTATGTCTTTGGGTACTTCAATAATGATATTAAGTGTTTGGGGGAAGAAAACCACATACCGTTTTCTGTCCGAGAACTACACTCGACACAGAACTCAAGCTCAGACTTTTTTCCCTCTCTTTGGAATACCATATGAGCAGTTTTTCATCCTGCAAATGGAAAAAAATGTTATGTTGGGCTAGTGTGATATGCCTTTTATTTTTGCTATACCTGAACTGTTTGACAGTTACAAGTTTCAATACAATTATAAAAAGCATTCTTGGTATGATAACAGAGAATGCATGACCAATTCTGAAACATAGCACGGTTATACATATATTATGTAAGATATTTACATGTGGTTTGTCTGTCAGCAGTAACAAGGCATGAAGGAGAGCATGACAAGAAGGCGGGGACCATATGGACTGATGGATCGTTGCTGTGGTAGGATGCTATGGTGAAGAACTTAAAGTGGAAAGCAACATCTTGACTGCAGGTAATTTACCTGGGTATATGAGTTTTACGTGGACTTATTTCTGTATCCGTTTGATACTTTAATTCCAGTGTTTAAATTATCGATTAAATATCGCGACAAATTTTTTGTTGTAGGAAAAGTTGAAAAGTAAAAAAACTTGTTGTCTAGTGCTTTGTGTAAAAATGTTCCGCACTGTTGAGTTAAACATGATTGACCAAATTTCCCACACGTCCTAGCCATCAGAAATCTAGAGCACTGCACTAACATAGTGATCTAAACGCTCTTATATTTCTTTACGGAGGGAATACTACGCACTACAAATCTATTATTTTTAGTTTTGAGTGTATGAAGGTAGTGAAAGAACGTGTAATTTTTTAAATCTTGTAGTAATATTCTGACTTTCTGAGTGCCAAAGAGAGCCTACTCACACATGATAGCCTGAAGGGGCAGAACTTGGGCTTCCCTCTCTTCCCACACTTGAGTAGATGGGCACCTTTCTTGAGAGCAACAATGGCCTGAAGAAAAAGAAGTGAGCAATTAAACCATGTAACCTGAAACTCTGCATTGCTATTTGTTGTATGAAGTGAACTCAAAAAGATCCAGTCAAGAAACCTGTGAAATGAACAACCCAAGCTGTTTCGAGCTTCAAAATATTACGAGTCTGAAACGGATCAGTGGATCATTGTGTTCTTTCTTCCAAGAAAATGCAGATGGCTGTGGTGAAAATGCTCGCAAAAGACAGCAGGAAGAAGAAGAAGAAGAAGAAGAAGAAGAAGAGATCCGTCTATGCTAACAAGGATGCGGTGAATTAGAGTGGACAAAGAAGAATCGCTCGAGAACGTCTGGGACTCGCACATAAATCTCAAGTCAAGAGACCACAATGCTTCAGAAGAGGATGCAAGATGAGAGCACTTGTTGCTGCTGAAGAGGATGCAAGATGAGAGCACTTGTTGCTTGCTGCGACGTACCTGCTCGGCTCCTCTGGTCCCGGAGCTCCTCCCTTCAAGCTCCCCCGCCATTGCCGCAGGAGAAAGACCGGGCAAAAGAACCCTTGGCAGCACCCTGGGGCTAGGCTCGGGCCTCCTTTGGTCAGCAGCGGGAGAAAGCGAAAGACGGCGGTGGAGCGACAGAAAGCAAGCAAGAAAGAAGAGGGAGCAGAGCTTGAGGAGGGAGGAAGTGAAGGAAGAAGGCGAGCTGGGCGGTGGCAGCTCCGGGACCCGGAAAAAGGAAACAGTGGCGATTGTTAGGGCATGTACAATGGTGGCATATGGATACTGATGCCTCATGACAAAAAATATTTTGAGGCATCTACTTTTAATTTTCCTTCCCAATGCAAGCTACCTTTAGTGGGCCTCATTAAGAAATAGAAAATAAAGACTTTAATACACATGCATCTCTACTTTTCACTTCAACCTTTTCAGTTTTTGACATCAGACCACACTTTTTTACTTCAAGCACCCGCCTCCTGCAGAGGATCCCGTTTCCCTATCTGAACCTACTTTATCTGTTATCCGATCCTACATGACATGTAAGGCATCACTCTGAGGCTATGTATTGTACATGCCCTTACCGCGTGTGCTTAAAGATGACGGACGGGGAAGAGACTCGAGCCTGGTGTGCTTGCTTTGCTCGACACACGCAGACAGGCACAGGCAGAGTGAGAAACAAAGGAAAAGGCTTTTCCTGGTGTGTGCTGCGCCGCGCCGGCAGCAGCACAGTTGCAGAGGTAAATCTTGTCCATGGTTCATTTCTCTCTTTTGGTTCCAGCCCGCGCTGATACCCGCTCCTCTTAGTAAACCATTATTACTTTAGCAATCTATATAAACGCTTTTCCCCGTCCGTCATCTTTAAGCACACGCGGTAACAATCGTCACTGTTTATGGAGGGAGTACTTATTACTAGACTGTGATATGAAGTAGTACTAGTAGGACATCTGTTGCTGTTTTCTCCTTTTGCGCGAAGCGCATCTGTTGCTTTAGCCTGTGTGTGTGCAGCCTGCTTCGGAAATGTCGGATTTCATTTCCTGTCAAATCTCAGGATTTGTCACGATTTTTGTACTACAAGGCCCGAAAAGCTCGGTCCGTGCCGCGCGTTCCCCTGGCATCTGACGCTGCACTACCGCCATAGGTTAGCACAAAATCTCGCACCTGATTTCTGATCACTCCACCCTCTTCAGCATCCCCGCGAACGCCAACGCATCATCAGATTCAGACCTGTGCAGGATGATCGTGTCCCTGCACAAGTGCACATGTGGAGGGGAACACGCAGCATGCTTGGTTGCTTACCATGGGCGAATGATGGCCCGAGAGAAGGAGATGGGCTGGGAGGAAGGGCACGTGTGTGCAGGCAGCGTAGGCAGGCGCTGCCCCCGTCCGAGCTAGCACAACCGCTGAGCGCTCTCTCGTCCGCAAATGATGTTGCCTCGGACGCTTTGTTGGCTGGGAACGGTGTCGCTGCAACCGTCGAACAGCAGCGGCGAGCACTGCCTACTCTATCTGCGCCATGGATTGACTGCTCCATTCTTACCTTGTTACCTCTGGGCTCTGGCGCCGTGCGGTGAAAATGGACAAAATTGTCCCTTATCTGAAACTTCAACACAAAATGACCTCATTCCGAAAATATTTCATGAAATGACCCTTTTTTGCATGACGCCTGGGGCTAGGGCGCCATGCTAGCATGACGCCCCGGGCTAGGGTGTCATGCTACTTGGCATGGCGCCTTAGGCCGGTGCGTCATGCTACATGTCGCTACCATGGCGCCCTAGCCCGGAGCGTCATGCTCTCTAGCATGACGCCTTAGCCGCGGGCGTCATGCAAAAGAGGGCCATTTCGTGAAATATTATCAGATTGAGGTCATTTTGTGTTGAAGTTTCAGATAAAGGCCAGTTTTGTTCATTTTCACGCGTCGTGTGTGGGTGTATCCCTAATGACCGGGTACGTGTGTATAGACAGGATAGCTGTACGTAGTTACTGTGCATATACTACTGGAGTAGTGGTGCCTTTATGCACGACATTCCTCATTATTGACCATTTATGATTTTGCAGTGCGCACTGTACAGAGATGCTGCTGGTGCTTCTTGCCCGTGTGCATCTCCTGGATTTTCTACGGTGGAATTTTAACAGGTAAGCTCAAACACCAGAAAATTCCAAAGAAAGGTTGAGTAGGAAATTCCAAAATTGTAAGGCTTCTTTTGGTGTACATATTTTTGTAAAGAATTGTATAGGAAAATTTTCCTTCCTAGTCATTTGGTTTGTAGGAATGAATTCTTATTTCTATGTAGGATCGGGTTTGCCGGGGCATGGGTGGGCCGGTTGAGCCCCCTGTCGTTGCTGCAGTCCACCCTTGCACTTCGTTCGGTGGGTCTACACAGGCTAAGCCGCGGTCTTGTGCTGGCACACGTGCTCCACCTGCTGCACCGACCTCGCCTTCAACGTCTACCGTGCCTGCTACTGCTTCTACTTTGCCTATAGGTTGTTTAGAGACACCCATGATGCTTATGTTCGATGGGATGTCCACTCCCCTTGGGTGTAGTAGTCTTTACCTCGTCTCGGTTGACGACTATTCTTCGATCGACGAGCACGCTATGGATAAGGCAATGCGCCACCAGGCTTATCGCAATTTGGACTCCACCACCAGGTACTTCATCCTTCGAAATCTTTTCTTTCCCTTTCGGATACACGCATTCCTGCTAGCTCAAAGAACATCGGCGTCTCCATGTGAAGGAATGATAGCAAAGTGAGCCTATTGTTGGGGGTACTCAAACATATGGAGATTTGCCACAAAGGTTTCTCGAAACATCCGAGCACACTAGCTAACCCTTATACTGAGGAGGAGCAGATGGATGCCACATATGATGGCCCATTTCTCTCCCACTTGGTTGGCACGGTTGCTAGGAATGTCATAGTTAGTGTGTTTCAACTTCAATTAACTTGTAAATTGTTGCATCAGGTCAATTTTGCACACACCCTTTACCACGTGAAAGTGCTAGTTATCGACTAGAGGGGGGGGGGTGAATAGGCGATTATTATGAAAATCTTTGAAACAGGGAATGTCTTCAAAGACATGCAGTTAAATCAACAACTAAACAGAACATGGCGGAAGATAAACTACACTAGCCATGCAATAGAGTCAAGGTGCAGTATAAGGAATACACGAAGATAGATAACAACCAGGTAGACATATCAGAACATGAAGACAGTGTGAAGCCAAATATGCAATCGGGTGTGAATGACTTCACCCAATGAATTCAATCAAAGCAGGCAAGCAATGACTTCACGAAGCTAAACTGTAAGTAAAGGGGTGAAGCGATAGAACCAGTTGCTTGATGAAGACAAGGATTCGGTAGACCAATTCCAGTTGCTGTGAAAACTGTACGTCTGTTTAGGGAGGCTGAGATTGAACTCAGAAGACCACGTCTTCACCTTATTCCCCTTGAGCTAAGGTCACTTAGTCCTCGCCAAATCACTCAGGTAAGTCTTCAAGGTAGACTTTCAAACCTTCACATACTTCGTTCACCGGTGATCCACAATGACTCTTGAATCTTCAGAACGCGACGCCTAACTGACTCGAAGATCATAGTCTTCAAGTGTAATAAGTCTTCAGATCACGCGGACAGAAAGTCTTCAGTGATGCCAAACACTCTTTGGGCTCTGGGTGTTTTGGGTTTTGTCCTCGCAAGGATTCTCTCTTAAAGGCTTCGGAGGTGGGTTGCTCTCAAACGACAAAAGCCGTGCACTAACTCTGAGCAGCCACCAATTTATGGTGGAGGCAAGGGCTATTTATAGCCAGGAGGCAACCCGACATGATTCGTCCGAAATGACCCTAGGTCATTGGGGAACCGACATGTGTCCAACGGTCGGATTTCAAACACACGCGACAGCTTGACTTGTACTACAAGCAAAGCCGACTCATTCAACTCAGGATAAGATTTGCTCTCATTTGTCTTCGCTCGAATACATAGGATTTGGGTTGAGCATCATGTCAGTTTTCTGACTTTGTTCGCTTAGACCCCACTTAACAGTTCGGTGGTTCCTATGATTCAAGAAAGAAGAAAATGAAAGTACGAAAGAACTATGTCTTCGCACTCCATTGTCTTCAAGCGAATGTCTTCACACGTCATTATCTTCGACGTGAATGTCTTCGCGAACCACCAATGTCTTCATACATTTTTAGGGGTCATCTTCGATGGGTAAACCGAATCAATAGGGACTTCTACCCGTGTTCTCATGTGAATCTCACAAACACATTAGTCCCTCAACCAAGTTTGTCGTCAATACTCCAAAACCAACTAGGGGTGGCACTAGATGCACTTACAACCTCCCCCTTTTTTGTGATTGATAACAATCTGGTTGAAGTTTTCAACGGGGATAAAAAATATGTTAAAGTTAAGGTACGTGGTCATTGGCTTCATGAAGTGAAAGGGCTCCCTCTGAAGATGTGCACATAAGTAATTTGCTTTTGAATGCAAATGCACATTGCAGATTTTGCTTTGTGGATGTCTCCTTCTGTTCATGAATTCAATTCAAGGTGCATATATAATTTTTTGAAGATAATGACATGCACAATGAAAAATGGGCGTCTACGGAATGACTTCAAGCGCAAAAGACAGGAATTTAAGCGCGCATAATAAAAACAACATCAAGTGTAGCAGACGTCCCATCTGGACTTGAGTGTTTCAACCCCAAAAAACAAATGTTCATGAACGAGAGTTGCAAGACTTAGCAAAAATATAGCACCCGACCCAATAACCCCGCTTGAAGACTATTAACCCATATGATGCTCCCCCTTTTGTCATTGAATGACCAAAAAGGAATGAAGACATAGGGTGTCTAAGCGTTTCCCGAAGGTGTTGGTGAAGATGTTGGGGCAGCCGGGTCGACGATGATGTTGGGCGGTGCAGAGGGGTCTGATGCAACGTCTTGGTGCAGTGAATCCATAGCGGGTGAAGTAGATTCCTCCTCCTCATCAATGATGCATGCAAAAACAGTTGGAGCAGATGATGAGTAGTCAGAATCTTCAATGGAAGGTGTATGACGCCACTTAGCTGATTCCGGGGGCTCGGAGTCGAATTTGAATCTCTCTGTGAAGCCATCTGCATTGAGATCATCTTCAGAATAGAGCATTGTGAGGCTCTTCCAAGCACGCATGCAGGCTTCATGAGCAACAAAAGAGTTCTTGGTGGAAAGGTTGCGAATCCGACTGACGTCCACAAGAAGACTTTACATCTGGCGCTTCATCCAATCATGATGCCTATCTTGCTTCTGATGAAGAGAAACTAGAAGTTCTCGATCGTTGAGTACGCGAGCACGCTTTTGAGTCCTGTGAGGAACTGTGTTGTTGGTTGCATGCTACCTCTTGAGCTTGCGTTGGTTTTTCCCTTGAAGAGGAAAGGGTGATGCAGCAAAGTAGAGTAAGTATTTCCCAGAACCAAGGTATCAATCCAGTAGGAGATTACACACAAGTCGCCAAATACCTACACAAACAAACAACAAACTTGCACCCAACTCTATAAAGGGGTTGCCAATCCCTTCTAGGTTATTTGCGAAAGTGATATCTGATACAGATAGATGAATTAGTAAAGTAAATATTTTTGGGTTTTTGGTTTATAGATTGAAAAGTAAAAGATTGCAAAATAGTAGATCTGAAACTTATAAGATGTAAAATTGACCCGGGGGCCATAGGTTTCACTAGAGGTTTCTCTCATGATAGCAAAAATTACGGTGGGTGAACAAATTACTGTCAAGCAATTGATAGAAGAGCGAATAATTATAACGACATATATGGCAACGATCATGAATATAGACATCACGTCCGTGACAAGTAGACCGACTCCTGCCTGCATCTACAGCTATTACTCCACACATCGACCGAAACGATTCTGCATCTAGAGTATTAAGTTCATAAGAACAGAGTAACACATTAAGCAAGATGGCATGATGTAGCGGAATTAACTCAAGCAATATGATGAAAATCCCATCTTGTTATCCTCGATGGCAATAATACAATATGTTTCATGTCCTTTTCTGTCACTGGGATTGAGCACCGCAAGATTGAACACAAAGCAAAGCACTTCTCCCATTGCAAGAAAAACTAATCTAGTTGGCCAAACCAAACCGATAGTTCGAAGAGAATTACTAAGATGTTAGATCATGCACAAAAGAATTCAGAAGAAACTCAAATATTATTCATAGATAATCTGATCACAAACCCACAATTCATCGGATCTTGACAAACACACTGCAAAAGAAGATTACATCGGATAGATCTCCAAGAACAACGAGGAGAACATGGTATTGAAGATCAAAGAGAGAGAAGAAGCCATCTAGCTACTAGCTATGGACCCGTAGGTGTGTGATAAACTACTCACACTTCATCGGAAGGGCAATAGGGTTGATGTAGATGCCCTCCGTGGTTGATTCACCCTCTGGCGGAGTACCGAAAAAGGCCTCCAGAAAGGATCTCGCGAGAACAGAAGGTTGCGGCGGCGGAAAAGTGGTTTCGATGGATGTTATGTTTTTTTGGAATATATGTGAATTTATAGGCGAAAGAAGTAGGTCAGGGGAGGCACGAGGGGCCCATAAGGTAGGGGGCGCGCCCTCCACCCTTTTGGCCTCCTCGCAGATCCCCTAGCGTGTACTCCAAGTCCATCTCGTGTCTTCTGGTCGAAGAAAAATCCCCGTAAAGTTTCGTTTCGTTTGGACTCCGTTTGATATTCTTTTTCTGCGAAACTCAAAAATAAGGAAAAAAATAAAAAATGGCACTGTGCTCTGGGTTAATAGGTTAGTCCCAAAAATCATATAAAATAGCATATAAATACATATAAAACATCCAATATGTGACGCCCCCGATATGACCGTACACTAATCATGCACGCAAATGTGTACGACCAAGATCAGGGACTCACTTGAAGATATCACAACACAACTCTAGACACAAATTAAAATAATACAAGCTTTAAATTACAAGCCAGGGTCCTCGAGGGCTCGAATACAAAAGCTCGGAAACACAAGAGTCAGCGGAAGCAACAATATCTGAGTACAGACATAAGTTAAACAAGTTTGCCTTAAGAAGGCTAGCAGAAATGTAGCAGCGATCGAAAAGGCAAGGCCTCCTGCCTGGGACCTCCTAACTACCCCTCGAAGCCGAACTCCACTAGAAACATCCTCGGGATCTTCTGGCTCCTGGACTCCACCATCTGGTTGCATCATCCGAGAAGAAAGGAAGAAAGGGGGAAAAGGGGGAGCAAAGCAACCGTGAGTACTCATCCAAAGTACTCGCAAGCAAGGATCTACACTACATATGCAATGATATATGTGTAAAGGGGTAATATCTGTGGACTGAACTGTAGAATGCCAGAATAAGAGGGGGATAGCTAATCCAATCGAAGACTACGCTTCTGCCCACCTCCATCTTGCAGCAGTAGAAGAGGGTAGCTGGAAAGTAACAAGTATCCTCGCTTCTGGCAGCCTCCGTCTTGCAGCAGTAGAATAGAATAGATGGTAAGTTCACCAAGTAACATCGTATAGCATAATCCTACCCGGCGATCCTCCCGCACATCACCCCGTGAGAGAGCAACCACCGAGTTATCTCTGGAACTTATCTGGGTGTGTTTTATTACGTATCCAGTTCTAGTTGTCATGAGGTCAGAGTACAACTCTGGGTCATCCTTTTACCGAGGGACACGGCTATTCGAATAGATTAACTTCCCTGCAGGGGTGCACCACATAAACCAGCACGCTCGATCCCATTTGGCCGGACACACTTTCCAGGGTCATGCCCGGCCTCGGAAGATCAACACGTCGCAGCCCTACCTAAGCACAACAGAGAGGTCAGCACGCTGGTCTAAACCCTAAGCGCACGGGGGTCTGGGCCCATCGCCCAATGCATACCTGCACGTTGTGAGGGCGGCCGGTAAGCAGACCTAGCCGCTCCTAATACCAGAGCGGCTTTCCAGTCCAATCCGGCGCGCGCCGCTAAGTCGCTGACGTCAAGAAGGCTTCGGCTGATACCACGACGTCGAGTACCCATAACTATTCCCATGTAGCTGGTTAGTGCGTATAGGCCAATGGCCAGACTCAGATCAAATACCAAGATCTCGTTAAACGTGTTATTATGAAATAACCGCGGACAACGACCAGGGCCAGGCCCACCTGTCTCTTAGGTGGTCGCAACCCGCCCTGTCGCTCCACCACAAAGTAACCATCAAGGGGCTGTCGGGAACCAAGGCCCACCACTACCTGTGTGGAACCACCTGCCCCTTCAGCCCCCATCTCCAAATCATCATCATGTGTATGTAAAGTATGTATATAGTACATACCCATGATCACCACCCGAGTGATCGCGGCCCGATAGTATAGCATGGCAGACGGACAAGAATGTAGGGCCACTGATGGAATACTAGCATCCTATACTAAGCATTATGATAGCAGGTACAGGTATCAACATATGTAGCAACAATGACAGGCTATGCAACAGAATAGGATTCATCGAATCATCAACATTAGAAATTCTAATGCAAGAGTAAGAGAGAAGAGAATAGGCGATATCTGGTGATCAAGGGGGGGGGCTTGGCTGGTTGCTCTAGCAAGGAGGGGTCGTCATCACCGTAGTCGAACTGGGGGTTGCCATCAGTCTCGAGGTCTACCGGAAAGAAGTAACGGAAGGGGAACATAATAAATAACAGAGCAATCAAAGCATCACAAAGCGTAACATGGAAAAACGTGGTGCTAGAGGTGGCCTAACGCAGTGCTCGGTGATACAGGCGATGAGGAAAAACATCCGGAAAAGTATTCCCGGTGTTAGGCATTTTCGAGCAGATGAAACAGAGGGGGGAATGTTGCATGTTCAGTATGATAGAGATGTGTGGTTGACGAATGGTCTACGTATTCGGATGCGTCTCGAAATTCTGAGCAACTTTCATATATAAAGTATTTTCATCCGAGTTACGGATTATTTTATATTAATTTTTAAAATTTTAAAACATTATCTAATTTATTAATTATTAAATAAATTCAAAAATTGAATTATTGTATCAGCATGACGTCAGCATGACGTCAGTAGTCAACAAAGGTGTTGACTGGTCAAACTGACATGTGGGGCCCACCTGTCATACACTGCCTAATTAACTAACATTTTAATTAGGTTAATTCGTGATTTAGTTAAACTAATTATGATTAATTAACTTAATTAATTAATTAATATTTTAATTAATATTATTTATTTTCATATATTATTATTATTTATTTTTATTAGAAACCGTTCTGGGCTCGGGCCCCTTTGTCATAGGGCCATAGGGGCCTTAGTGGTTTAGGGGCTAACGAGGCGGGCACGTAACGGGTGCCCGGGCATGGGCTATCGAAGCCCCGGGTTAGGCCGTGCTTGGTCGACGGAGGCTGCACGCGGGGAAGGGGCGGGAGCCACGGCAAGCGCCGGACGGCGCGAGAGAGCCCCCGAACAGCAGCCGATGCGGGCGGTCGTGGCTGACGGGGCAAAGGGCGCGAGCGCCGCGGGAAGCCAGCGCGTAAGGGGCGAGCAGGGAATGCACGTCGGGGCTGCGGGCAGGAACAAAGCTCCGGAGCGGCGAGAAGGGGAGGGGCCGCCGAAGCGGCGAGCACGAGGGGAGGTGTTGGCCGGGCGCGCAAGCAAGGCGAGGCCCGGGCGGCGCAGCAACAGCGGGCAACTGCAGCAGTGGGGGCGCGGTCGGCGCGTGTATGGGTCTGTGTGCGTGTGCATGCTGTGGACGAAGCCGGCGACAGAGGGGAAGGAAGGGAGGCGGAGGCTGAGGGCCTCACCGATGAGACGTAGGGCACGGGGAAGTGGTTCTTGAGGTGGGGGACGGGGACGACGCATCGCAGGGGATGCAGTCCGGCGAGGTGGTGGTGCCCCGGTGACGGCGGGGTCCAGCGGCGTCGGAGGCGGTGACGGTGAGTGCCGGCGAGCTTGAGGCGCAGGACGTCGGCGGTTGGCTCGGGCGCCGATCCAGATCGGGATGAGGGGGACACGGCGGAGGGGGCTCGATGCGGCGACCTTAGAGGAGCTGCGGGACGGAGGCGACGGTCCCCAGGCGCGGTGCGGCGCTCGCCGGGGTGGGGCTCCGGCGCGGCCAGGTATCGGGCGTGAGGAGCTAGCGCCGCTGGAGGGCGAGAGGGAGGGGATTGTTCGTGCGGG
>LR738714.1:483764791-483876383 GCA_902687465.1 Secale cereale
AAGGAGGGGTCGTCATCACCGTAGTCGAACTGGGGGTCGACGTCAGTCTCGGGGTCTATCGGAAAGAAGTAACGGAGGGGGAACATAATAAATAACAGAGCAATCAAAGCATCACAAAGCGTAACATGGAAAAACATGGTGCTAGAGGTGGCCTAACGCAGTGCTCGGTGATACAGGCGATGAGGAAAAACATCCGGGAAAGTAGTCCCGGTGTTAGGCATTTTCGAGCAGATGAAACGGAGGGGGGAATGTTGCATGTTCGGTATGATAGAGATGTGTGGTTGACGAATGGTCTGTGTATTCGAATGCGTCTCGAAATTCCGAGCAACTTTCATATATAAAGTATTTTCATCCGAGTTATGGATTATTTTATATTAATTTTTAAAATTTTAAAACATTATCTAATTTATTAATTATTAAATAAATTCAAAAATTGAATTATTGTATCAGCATGACGTCAGCAGTCAACAAAGGTGTTGACTGGTCAAACTGACATGTGGGGCCCACCTGTCATACACTGCCTAATTAACTAACATTTTAATTAGGTTAATTAGTGATTTAGTTAAACTAATTATGATTAATTAACTTAATTAATTAATTAATTAATATTTTAATTATTTTAATTAATATTATTTATTTTCATATATTTTTATTATTATTTATATTTATTTTTATTAGAAAACGTCCTAGGCTCGGGCCCCTTTGTCATAGGGCCATAGGGGCCTTAGTGGTTTAGGGGCTAATGGGGCGGGCACGTAACGGGTGCCCGGGCACGGGCTATCGAAGCCCCGGGTTAGGCCGTGCTTGGCCGACGGAGGCTGCACGCGGGGGAGGGGCGGGAGCCACGGCAAGCGCAGGACGGCGCGAGAGAGCCCCCGAACAGCAGCCGACGCGGGCGGTCGTGGCTGACGGGGCAAAGGGCGCGAGCGCCGTGGGAAGCCATCACGTAGGGGGCGAGCAGGGAATGCGCGGCGGGGCTGCGGGCAGGAGCAGAGCTCCGGAGCGGCGAGAACGGGAGGGGCGGCCGGAGCGGCGAGCACGAGGGGAGGTGTTGGCCGGGCACGCAAGCAAGGCACGCAACTGCAGCAGTGGGGGGCGCGGTCGACGCGTGTATGGGTCGGTGTGCGTGTGCGTGCTGTGGACGGCGCCGTCGACAGATGGGAAGGAAGGGAGGCGGAGGCCGAGGGCCTCACCGGTGAGACGTAGGGCACGGGGCAGTGGTTCTTGAAGTGGGGGACGGGGACGACGCGTCGCAGGGGATGCAGTCCGGCGAGGTGGTGGTGCCCCGATGACGGCGGGGTCCAGCGGTGTCGGAGGCGGTGACGGTGAGTGCCAGCGAGCTTGAGGCGCATGACGTCGACGGTTGGCTCGGGCGCCCATCCAGATCGGGACGAGGGGGATCCGGCGGAGGGGGCTCGATGCGGCGACCTTAGAGGAGCTGCGGGGCGGAGGCGACGGTCCCCAGGCGCGGTGCGGCGCTCGCCGGGGTGGGGCTCCGGCACGACCAGGTATCGGGCGCGAGGAGCAAGCGTCGCTGGAGGGCGAGAGCGAGGGGATTGTTCGTGCGGGAGAGAGTGGGGGGGGGGTCGGGGCTTGGGTTACCGGAGGGAGTGGGGTTAATGGGGGATGGGTGGGCCGGCTAGGCCGACCTGGTGGCCAGCTGGGCCATTTGGCCCAGTGGCGGGGGGTGTTTTCTTTGTTTCCCTTTTCTTTTGTTTTATTTACTGTTTTGCCTTTTTCTTTTCCTTTTGTTTTCTATTTCTTTTCTGTTTTATTTCCAGTTTCTCTTTATTTTAGTTTTAATAATTATGATCTTAGTTCCTAATAATAGTATTACTACTCATTCTAATGCCACTATATCCTAGGCACCCAAAACAAATTAGTTTAATATTTTATATTTTATAAAAGGCATTTAATTATTTGTTTTAGCTGATGCTCTAGTTAATTTGGAGTATTTAAACATTTCATAATAATGTGGTTTCACCACCATAATCATCTATAATTTGAACATTTTAGATTTGTCAATTGAAAACTTTCATTGTTTCCTTGATTTTGAATTTGAATTCGAACCGGTTTAAAACTAACACGAGATTATCAACAGTAATTGTGGTGACGTGTCATCATTAGCAGAGGGTTACTGTAGCTTAACTATCCGGGCGTCACACAATATGGATAATATAATAGCATGGAACAATAAACAATTATAGATACGTTGGAGTCGTAGCAAGCATCCTCAAGCTTAATTCCATCTCGTCCTCGAGTAGGTAAATGATAAAAACAATTTTTTTTTGATGTGGAATGCTACCCAATATATTTATCAATGCAATTCTTCTTTAAAGTGGTACGAAAGTTCAGATCCATAAGTTTCAAGCAAAAGTTTATGTTGACATGAGAACAATAATGTTCTAAGCATACTAGATAGTAAATCATCAAGCTTCAAAAATAACATGGCTAAAGAAAGTTATCCCTATAAAATCATATAGTCTTATTATGCTCCCTTTTCTCAAACAAGGTGATCATGCCCACGCCGGTGTCGGCCAAGCAATTGGTTCATACTTTTTAACGCGCTTCAGCCTTTTTAATATTTCACGCAATATATGAGCGTGAGCCATGGATATAGCACTATGGGTGGAATAGAAGGTGGCAATAGGAAAAAGTGGGGAGAAAGTCTCACATCAACTCGGCAAAATCAATGGACTATGGAGATGTCCATCAATTGATATCAATGTGAGCGAGTAGGGATTGCCATGTAACGGATGCACTAGAGCTATAAGTGCATGAGAGCTCAAAAAGAAAACTAGTGGGTGTGCATCAACTTGCTTTCTCATGAAGATCTAGGGCATTTGAGGAAGCCCATCGTTGGAATATACAAGCCAAGTTCTATAACGGAAATTCCCACTAGTATATGAAAGTGACAACATAGGAGACTCTCTATCATGAAGAACATGGTGCTACTCTTAAGCACAAGTGCGAAAAAAGATAGTAACATTGTCCCTTCTCTCTTTTTCTCTCAATTTTTTATTTCCTTTTATTTATTTTATTTTTATTTTGGGCTCTTTGGCCTTTTTTTGGTGGGCTTCTTTGGCCTCTTTTGTTTATTTGGGCTTCATTGGCCTCTTTTATTTTTGATAACCTCACATGGAAAAATGTTCTAATAATGATGATCATCACACTTTTATTTACTTACAACTCGATATTACAACTCGGTGCTAGAACAAAGATATGACTCTATATGAATGCCTCTGGCGGTGTACCGGGATGTGCAATGACCAGGAGTGACATGTATAAAAATATATGAACGTTGGCATTGCCACAAATACTATGTCAACTACATGATGATGCAAAGCAATATGACAATGATGAGGCATGTCATAAATAATGGAACGATGGAGTTACATGGCAATATATCTCGGAATGGCTATGGAAATGCCATAATAGGTAGGTATAGTGCGAAAATGCATAGGAGCACCTGCGGGCTCACCCTCCCTATATCTCACCATTGAGTAAGCATAGGGATCTGTACCACTATATTACTCTGCATGTATTCCTCAAATTTAATTGGACGTATGCTTTCTTTTAGGAGAGGTATTTTTCTATAGTCTTGATGACCCCTGACAAAGAATAAATGCATCTATGTGTGAACACATCTATATGTCAACGGTTGGACAGTTGGACTGGACATCTGACAATGCCCCACATGCATGTAAATTTTAAGAGCCCTACATTTTGAATCATATAAACAAATCTAATAAATGCATCTACAAGTGAACACATCTTCATATGATCAGTGATTTTGACGAATCATATAAACACACTTAATATTTAGTTGGACACTTCACAGCTTGTGGAGTACCAAGTTCCTAGGAAATTTCTTTCAATGCTAATTCCTAGACAATTATGTACGTAAATCCGAGTGATTTTTCAACACATTTCATGTTGTTTTTACCTTAAGTGAAAAACTGAGAATGTCATGGTAATAGTTCTAGAAACTTATTCATAATAATCTTAGTTTTTTTTAAAAAAAACGAGGAATTATTCTCTTCTAGAAAGCTGAGAATTTAATAATAAAATTCTAAGAAAGGTGCAATTGATTGTCAAAATCAAAAGAAATGTATCCCATCACATAGACACAAACGAAATTGCTACTGTCCATTGGTGGAAGAGAAAGTTTCTTTCTTTACATTTTTACAGTGCTTCATCATGGTTCTTTTTATTAAATGGATGTGTACCAAAAGTCTTTGCCATTCATTGCTTCGTTGAAATCATTTTTACTCCTTCTCTCTCAGTTTACAAGGCGTGCGTGTGTCCCTAGGTCGTTAATTTGACCAACCTAATAGAAGTCATATATTACAAAAAACATATCATTATAAACTTCAGATGGTCTATTTTTAAATGGTATAATTTTTGTGTTATATAGTTTATATTATGGTGATAAAATTGGCAACCTAGGTATACGCATAGGACTTGTAAACTGAAATGGAGGAAGTATATTTGTCCGATGCAGTACCTTGAATTGAATGACTATGGAGAGCATTTACTGCTGCCATATACACAAGCATGCTGTATTGCGCTCTTGCTACCAATTAAACTAAAACCTGCATCGATCCCCAAACGAATAACTAGTGGCTTTGATTCAAGGGGTGTGCGTCACCGTGTGCTCTTCGTCCGCATCCGGTATAGTGTCTGTTTTGAGGAAGGTATAAGGAGGGCTTTATGTACCGGCGAAAGTTGCGCGACACTAGAGTGGCTAGCAAGGTGGAAGGGTGAGAGTGTGTATAATCCATGAACTCAACATTAGTCATAAAGAACTCACATACTTATCGCAAAAGATTTATTAGCCCTTGAAGCAAAGTACTACTATGCATGCCCCTAGGGGGGAGGTTGGTAGGAGTTAACCATTGCGCGCCCCCGACCTTCACACAAAGGTGAACAATCAAGACACAAGCATTTCGTTTCGGTTGCACTTTTTGTAGACCATACGTGCATACTTCGGGAATCACGAACCTTAACACAATTATTTTCTCTACCCTACTATTTACTACTAGCATGATTCTAATATTACCATCCTCATATCTCAAAACGATCACAATTGTCATATGGAGGTTTTTATTATACCTACTTTGGATGTCTATCATATTAGGACTAAATTCATAATCCAAGCTAATTACCATGCTGTTTTAGAGACTCTCAAAATAATATAAGTGAAGCAAGAGAGTTCAACAATCTCCATAAAATTAAACCACCGCCGTGCTCTAAAAATATATAAGTGAAGCACTAGAGCAAAATTGCCTAGCTCAAAAGATATAAGTGAAGCACATAGAGTATTCTAATAAATCACGATTGAAGTGTGTCCCTCTCAAAAGGTGTGTACAGTAAGATGATTGTGACAAACTAAAAAGCAAAGACACATATCATACAAGATGCTCCAAGCAAAACACATATCATGTAGTGAATAAAAATATAGCCTCAAGTAAAGTTACCGATAGATGAAGACGAAAGAGGGGATGTCTTCCCGGAGCATCCCCAATCTTAGGATGGCCGTCCTTGAATTTTACCTTGGGGTGCCTTGGGTATCCCCAATCTTAGGTTTTTTCCACTCTTTATTCTATAGTCCATCAAATCCTTACCCAAAACTTGAAAACATCACAACACAAAACTCAACAGAAAATCTCGTGAGCTCCGTTAGTAAAACAAAGCAAATAACCATTCAAGGTACTATTGTGATCTTATTCTAATTTTATATTGGTGTAATATCTACTATATTCCAACTTTTCCATGGTTCATACCCCCCCATACTAGCCATAGATGTATCAAAATAAGCAAACAACACATAGAAAACAAAATCTGTCAAAAACAGAACAGTCTGTAGCAATCTGAAAACTTCGCATACTTCTGTAACTCTAAAAATTCAGATGCGGGTAATTTGTATATCAATTTTGCATAAAAATTTCAGAAGCTTTCGACGTTCCAGTGAATTATTGAATTTTCTGCACTGGATGCAAAAGTTTCTGTTTTTCAGCAAAATCAAATCAACGATCACCGTAAGCCATCACAAAGGTCTTATTGGGCTCAAACACTAATTAAAACACCAAAACACAATTACTACAGAAGTAATAATGTGTATTTATTTAAGAATAGAAGAAAAAGTAAAAAGCAAAAATAAAATTGGGTTGCGTCCCAACAAGCGCTATTGTTTAACGGCCTTAGCTAGGCATTGAAATTTCAATGATGCTCACATGAAAGACAAAAATTAAAGCACAAATGGCGCATCATAAAACACGTGACAAACACATCTAAGTCTAACATACTTCCTATGCATAGGCATTTTATAATAAAACAAATCAAGACAAGCAATATCTAGTATATGCAAGGAAGAAGGAGGAGACGATAGCAATCTCAACATGAAGAGAGGTAATTTAGTAATATGAAAATTTCTACAACCATGTTTTCCTCTCTCATAATAATTACAGTAGGATCATAAGAAAATTCAACAATATAGCTATCACATAACATATTGTCAACACGATCCACATGCATGCGAAGTTGACACTCTTCCAAAATAGTGGGATTAACATTTACTAAAGTCATGACCGCTCCAAACCCACTTTTATCAAAAATTTCATAAGATTGAACACTCTCCAAATATGTGGATCTAAAGTTGACACTCTTCTAAACCCACTTTCAATATTATTGCAAACATTATTATCAATCCCATATTCATCATGGGGCTTAAGCAAATTTTCAAGATCGTACGAAGAATCACCCCAATCATGATCATTGCAACAAGTACTAGACATAGCAGAACTAGCATCCCCAAGCTTAGAATTTTGCATATCATTAACACAATAGACATTAATAGAATTTATAGTAACATTATTGCAATCATTTTTTCATTCAAAGAGCTATCGTCAATCACTTCATAAATTTCTTCTTTCAACGCTTTGTCACAATTTTCAGATTCACGAATTTCAAGCAAAACCTCATAAAGATAATCTAGTGCACTAAACTCACTAGCAATTGGTTCATCTTTGTTGGATCTCTTAAAAATATTAGCAAGCGGATGAGGATCCATAGATAGATTTTCAGCAAGCGAAGATGCAAGCAAATAGAAGGCACATGGCAACACGAGCAAACATATGATCGAACGAGAAAAAGGCAAACAAAAAGAAGGCAAATATTTGTGTGTTTTTCTGAAAATGTTTTAGAAGTGGGGGATATGAAAACGAGAAGTGAATGGCAAATAAAGTAAATGCAAGAGATGAGAGTTTAATGAAGGGTACTTGGTGCCTTGGTGGGTCTTGACTTGACGTAGATCTCAATGTCACCAGAGATTGGCGAGTTGAAAGAAGACAAATCTTGACTTGACTTGGCGTAGATCTCCCCGGCAACGACGCCCGATATTCTTCCTGCTACCTCTTGAGCTTGCATTGGTTTTTCCCTTGAAGAGGAAAGGGTGATGCAACAAAGTAGAGTAAGTATTTCCCTCAGTTTTGAGAACCAAGGTATCAATCCAGTTGGAGATTACACACAAGTCACCAAATACCTGCACAAACAAACAACAAACTTGCACCCAACGCTATAAAGGGGTTGTCAATCCCTTCTAGGTTATTTGCAAAAGTGAGATCTGATAGAGACATGAACTAGTAAAGTAAATATTTTTTGGGTTTTTGGTTTATATATTGAAAAGTAAAAGATTGCAAAATAGTAAATCTGAAACTTATAAGATGTAAAATTGACCCGGGAGCCATAGGTTTCACTAGAGGCTACTCTCATGATAACAAGAATTACGATGGGTAAACAAATTACTGTCAAGCAATTGGTAGAAGAGCGAATAATTATAACGACATCTATGGAAATGATCATGAATATAGGCATCACGTCCGTGACAAGTAGACCGACTCCTGCCTGCATCTACTACTATTACTCCTCAGCCCGGGAGTTCGGTCTTTTCGGTTTGTTCGATCCAGTCTTTCCGGTCTTTCAAAAATTCGGTCTTCCATAATTGATGACCAAAATAATTTCGGTATTTTCGGTTCTTCACTATTCGGTCTTCGGTCTTCGGTCTCGACCAAACAGACCAGATTAATTGCTAGAACTCAGATTTGTATTACTTCGTGTAACAGTTGTATGCAAACTACATAGAGTACAGAGGTTCATGTGTGTACAAAGGTGTGTGTGTACAGAGACAACAAATCTTTGTATAGAGGCGCATGTGTAACTAAGAAAAATTCAAACAAGTAACACTTGTATGCAGTCTGCATGGATACGTACACCACATGAAAATCTTAAACAAGAAAATCAGCAATATATATAATCACCACTTCACCAGCAACAAGATTCACATGAAAAATCTTAAAATAGAAAATTTGCACTATATATACTACCGACAGCACCCCTACTACCAACTGAAACCGTGGCTTCCCTAGACTGCTACCAAACATTGAGACGGACAGTATATTCCTCGCGGATGCAGTACACGCTGCAGGTAGTTGACGATCAGTAACTTTCCATACTCAAGTCTGCAAGCGGATTAGCAATTAGCAATTAGCAATGCATACACGGTCCACTAATGATTATAATGTCGACGATATAGACATGGATTGATCTTGTGCGTACATTATACTTGCATATGCACATGCACCTGAACATTAGTGTCGAGTGCAGCAGCAGCCAGCCATTACCGATGCTCCTCACTGCCAATGACTACAACTGCCTGGACATCGTTCGGCGACATATTGCTGCTCGACTCTTCTAGGTTCTCAATCACTGGCCACATCTTAGCAATCAAGGACATAAGTATCTCAGGCCTCTGCTACGCAATGACACGGACATGGCTTTGTGGAATGATGAAATCCCAAGATGGAGGAGCATGCCTTCTTGCTGAGTTTTACCTATGGGAAACACAAAATCTGGGCATCACAAAATCTGGACATCATAGAACATAAACATCACAAAATTTGTACACCACAGAATATGAACATCTGAACAAAATCTGGACAACACAGAACATGAACATCACAAATGAGTCTGATGCACATAGAGAGATGGGGTAGCTTGCTCACCTTCAGCTATGAGGTGGAGCATGGAAAGTGGATAGTAGGCGACGAGCCAACGACCAGCATGGAAGAGGATGAGATGGTGAAGAACTCTAGCTTAGATGCTGGTCGGGGATGGATGGTCGCGTCACAGGCAATGGAGCGACGCACGAGTGCCGGGGCTGGCAGCGTAGCGAGACGCACGGGGCACGTCGGTTGACGACTTGATGCTGGTCGTGGTCGTCACCGGTCCTGAGTGCGGCGCGCGGCGCCTTGGTGCGGCGGTCGTCACGGCCTCACGGGGGATGTGGCATGGGGCCACAACGGTAGCCGGCGGCCGACGACTAGGGTTTGCCGTGGGAGAGAATGGGGAACGGGAGTGAAGCGGCTGCTGGTTGCTGTCCTGTGAATCGTGAGGTGAGGCCGAGGGTAAGATCATGGTGTGTGTATCTCGGTGATGACTTGGGCTGGTCAGATGGGCCTTTGGTAAACTCTTGTGTATGGGCTTTTACTAGTTCGGTCTTTACGGGCTATTCGGTCTTTGAGACAGCAGGACCGAACAGACCATAACAAATTCGGTCTTTTGTTTGTGCTGCCTGATACGTCTCCAACGTATCTATAATTTTTGGTTGTTCCATGCTATTATATTATCCTTCTAGGATGTTTTATGGGCTTTTATATACACTTTTATATGATTTTTAGGACTAACCTATTAACCCAGAGCCAAGTGCCAGTTTCTGTTTTTCTCTTGTTTTAGAGTATCGTAGAAAAGGAATATCAAACGGAGCCCAATTGACCTGAAACTCAATGGAGGTTATTTTTGGACCAGAAGAAGCCCAGGAAGTGTCGGAGGGGGATCAGAAGGTTCCCGGGCTGCCCACGAGGGTAGGGGTGCACCCCCTGCCTCGTGGACAGCCCGGAGGTCCCCTTTACTTGTCCCCGACTCCAACACCTCCTATATATACAAAATCCTCCAGAAAATAACCTAGATCGAGAGTTCCGCCGCCGCAAGCCTCTGTATCCACCGAAAACCAATCTAGACCTGTTCCGGCACCCTACCGGAGGGGGGAATCCCTCTCCGGTGGCCATCTTCATCATCCCGACGCTCTCCATGACGAGGGGGGAGTAGTTCACCCTCGGGGCTGAGGGTATGTATCAGTAGCTATGTGTTTGATCTCTCTCTCTCTCTCTCTCTCTCTCTCTCTCTCTCTCTCTCGTGTTCTTGAGATGGCACGATCTTGATGTATCGCGAGCTTTGCTATTATAGTTGGATCTTATGATGTTTCTCCCCCACTACTCTCTTGTGATGAATTGAGTTTTCCCTTTGAAGTTATCTTATCGGATTGAGTCTTTAAGGATTTGAGAACACTTGATGTATGTCTTGCATGTGCTTATCTGTGGTGACAATGGGATATCACGTGATCCACTTGATGTATGTTTTGGTGATCAACTTGCGGGTTCCGTAACCTTGGAATCTATGCATAGGGTTTGGCGCACGTTTTTGTCTTGACTCTCCGGTAGAAACTTTGGGGCACTCTTTGAAGTTCTTTATGTTGGTTGAATAGATGAATATGAGATTGTGTGATGCATATCGTATAATCATGCCCACGGATACTTGAGGTGACAATGGAGTATCTAGGTGACATTAGGGTTTTGGTTGATTTGTATCTTAAGGTGTTATTCTAGTACGAACTCTAGGATAGATTGAACGGAAAGAATAGCCTCGTGTTATTTTACTACGGACTCTTGAATAGATCGATCAGAAGGAATAACTTTGAGGTGGTTTCGTACCCTACAATAATCTCTTCGTTTGTTCTCCGCTATTAGTGACTTTGGAGTGACTCGTTGTTGCATGTTGAGGGATAGTTATATGATCCAGTTATGTTATTATTGTTGAGAGAACTTGCACTAGTGAAAGTATGAACCCCATGGCTTGTTTCAAAGCATCACAATACCGTTTATGCCCACTTTTATCATTAGTTACCTTGTTGTTTTTATATTTTCTTATTACAAAAACCTATATCTACCATCCATATTGCACTTGTATCACCATCTCGTCGCCGAACTAGTGCACCTATACAATTTACCATTGTTTTGGGTGTGTTGGGGACACAAGAGACTCTTTGTTATTTGGTTCCAGGGTTGTTTGAGAGAGACCATCTTCATCCTACGCCTCCCACACATTGATAAACCTTAGGTCATCCACTTGAGGGAAATTTGCTATTGTCCTACAAACCTCTGCACTTGGAGGCCCAACAACGTCTACAAGAAGAAGGTTGTGTAGTAGACAGCAACCTCTTTCTGGCGCCGTTGCCGGGGAGGTTAGTGCTTGAAGGTATATCTTTAGATCTTGCAATCGAATCTTTTAGTTTCTTGTTTTATCACTAGTGTAGTTTATAAAAGAAAACTACAAAAAAATGGAATTAAGGTTGCCTCATATGCTTCATCCTTTTAATATCTTTCATGAAAATGATGGGAAGGAAAATTGTGCTCAAGTACTAGAAGAGGAATTAAATTGAATGCTTGGCACTGAAAACTTGAATGATGAGCATGATTGCAATGTTGTTAATGTGAATTCTTCAAATATCCATAGTACTAATGATGATTGCACTAGTCATGATGAAAATATCTCTTATAAGCATGTCGATTTTTGTGGAGTGCATAGAGTTTGCAAGTACGTACCAAATAGGGAAGATAGATTTTGCAAGAGACATAAGTATTTAGAAACTAAATGGTTGCAAGAAAGGCTAGATGATTGTGCTGAAAATTTAAATTTTCTTAGCCGTACTTTTGAACTTTGCAATGAACGTGGTCATTTAACTCTCCAATGCAAATTGTTTCATGATTGAATCATCTCCAAAAATTGTGACGACTTGATTTCCCTTGCACGTCATAATAAACTTAGCTTGCTTTTGGGTTATGAAGAAATCAAACGTAGAACTAAGCATCTTCCAGGATTTGCCCTTGATAAACTTCTTGATTTTGATCTAGAGGAAATTTATATGTATTGTGCGGTGAATTGCATTGAAAATCCTTATATTGCCAATTACCTAAAGACAAGAAAACAAATAGGAGATGAAGAGAATACTAATGAAAGGGAAGAGATTTCCCAATATCCTCCTATTATTTCTTATAATGAATCAGGTAACGAGGAGGAGCCTTCTATTCAATCAATCTCATTAATAAGGAGCTCCAAAAAGAAGATTAAACCCACAGATAATAAGAAGAAGAAAAAGAAAAGACGAAGAAGCAAAGGTAAAGAGTTATCCCTTCCAAATGATGTTGCTCCTATTACTCATTGTGATGATGATAATTGCTATACTATCGGTGCTATCCATACTATTAATGATGAGAGTGGTTATGCTTATGATATGGAAAGACCCAAGCTTGGGGATGCTATGTTTGATGAGAATGACATGTTTGAGAATTTATTTGTTGCAATTAATGTTTGTCCCAAGCTTGGGGATGCTATGTTTGATGAGGATGATATTTTTAGTCCCCCAAGTTTTGGTGAGCAAATTTATTATGATGAAAGCATGCCTCCTACTTATGATGATTATTGTGATGACACTTATGCCATAAAAAGTAGTGATGATTATATTTATCAAACTTGTCATAATTATGATTACCCTTTTTCTGAACATTACTCTTTTAATGTGGAAACAATCTATAGTATTCAAGTCTCTTATGATACTCCCACTATTCCGATTGAGAAGAATTTTGCTTATGTGGCGAGTAATAAAATTTATATGCTTGGGGATCATGACAAGAATTTTGCTTATGTGATAGTTATATTGTTGAATTCATTCATGATGCTACTGGAAATTATTATGAGAGAGGATCATATGCTTGTAGGAATTGCAATAATATCAAGTTTCCTCTCTATGTGTTTGAAGTTTTGAAGATATGCTTGTTTTGCTTTCCTATGCTAGCTGATTATTGCTCCCATAAGTTGTTTGCTCACTGCCGGTGTCAAAACCGGCGGATCTCGGGTAGGGGGTCCCGAACTATGCGTCTGAGGATCGATGGTAACAGGAGGCAGGGGACATGATGTTTACCCAGGTTCAGGCCCTCTCGATCGAGGTAAAACCCTACTTCCCGCTATATTAGTATGAGTGAATATGTGTACAAGAGATGATCTACCTCGAGATCGTAATGGCTAAACCCTAGGTCTAGCCTATGAGGATATTATGATTCTTCTCTGGCCTCTATGGACTAAACCCTCCGGTTTATATACACACCGGAGAGACCTAGGGTTTGTACATATCATCTTGCAGAGGAAGGAAAATCTACACCTGAGCCTAAAACTTGCCATTACAAGAATCCAGGAGTCCTATCCGGATACGAGAGATGATCTTCTATAATAATCTTCATGGCCCACCAGTCCGGCCCACCAGGAGTTTGTCCGGTCACATGAGGGCCTCCCGATCCAGGACTCCCTCAGTAGCCCCTGAACCTGTCTTCGATGGCGATGAGTTCGTTTCCGTATTTGTCTTCGACATTGCAAGGCGGGTTCCTCCTCCCGAATATACCTTATGCAAATACATGGATTGTGTTCGGCTCTGCAAGATTAGTACAACCCTTAGCCTCAAAGGCAAGGCTCTTTAAAGAAAATGAATAATGTGTCTCTACTGACAACTTTTGGGTGAAGCGTCGTGTCCAACCCACTAATATATCGAACCGTTTTATTTGGTCCTAGTTTCGCGTTTCGAGGTATATCCTCATTGGCACATCCCATCAGAATAGAGATCGTGCCTGCTTATTGTGGGATTCTGATCAGTGTGACGTGAGCACGCACGCGGCGCATTACGCACGACCGCTTTGGGAACCGGCGAGTTTTATGGCTAAGGTGGGGGGACGCTCTGTATTCTTAGCGTTATAAAAGGACACCAATCCCTTTCATCAACCCCACGTCTTCCTCAAGCTCAAGCTCTCCAATCTCCCTTGCCCTCGCATTCTCATCTCATGCGCCCACAACTCCTCGTTCCTCAACCACCACTCCTCTTCCCAGTAATGGCTGGATCCGGTGCCAGAGGCAAGTGGGAGGCTTCCACGGTCACCGAAAAGACCGTGGAGGATCTACGGAGCGCGGGGTATCTCGCCCGCGACATCGCACACCGAGCCCCCCTAAGGGCCAGGTGATTCCCGTTCCTAAGGCGGGCGAGAGGGTAGTTTTCACCTCTCACTTTGTTAGGGGGCTAGGGTTTCCACTCCACCCATTTGTTTGGGGTCTTTTGTTCTTCTACGGGCTAGATTTCCATGATTTAGCCCCGAACTCAATTCTTCACATATCCGCTTTCATAGTGATGTGTGAAACCTTTCTTCAAACCCCCACACTTCGGCCTGTGGCTTAAGACCTTCAGCGTGAAGCCGAAGGTGGTAGACGGGGAGCACGCGGAGTGCGGGGGCGCCATGATCAGCAAGCTCCTGAACGCAACTTGGCCCAAGGGCTCGTTCGTGGAGACGAACAAGGTCTGGCAGCAGGAATGGTTCTATATCACCGAACCCCGCGATACCTGTCGGATTACGGGCTCTGCAAAACCCAAGAAGTTCGAACACAGGGGCATGAATGAAGATCTCTCCCACTCACGTCTACCTAGCGTCTCGCCCTCGCCTAGTGAAGAGATTCAAGCAAACAACAAGTGAAGCACGCAAGAGTTTACCCAGGTTCAGGCCACCTTGTGGTGTAAAACCCTACTTCTTGCTTTGGTGGATTGGCCTCAGGAGGGCTGGAATATGGACTAGTACAGTGATTCCTGAGCTGAGGAGGTGAGCTCAGGAGGGTCAAGAGGCAAGTGTTCTTGCTCCTTTGCGTGGTGGCAGAGTTTATGGGTCTGCCTCTCTCTCCCTTCATAGTGGGGATCCTAGCTACTTATATAGGCGGCCAGGGTCCTCTTCCCCCGAAATGTTTAGTCGGGAAGGGATCCCACAACAGCCATTTCGAGCGGGAACACAAGGACGTTCCTACCCTGACAATAGCAGTCTTCGCCTGCAAAAGGACCAGGTGGTGACACAGTGGTGGGCTCGGTGCTGACATCCTCCCTTTCGTCCATGCAGTCTTCGGTCCTGTTGCACCAATGGGGAAACCTTTGTGCCGCTCCTCGGGAACCTGCGCCTGCGCTGCCTCCTTTGCACCTAAACGACAACTGCGCCGCTGGCGGGTGCTGGCACCCGCTCGCGCGGTGCGTCACTGCTTACGTCGCTGTCTCCTCCTGAGGCAGGCTTGGCCTTGGATTCTCCGCCCCTCCGGAGCGCCCTGCCGAGGCCGCTCCTGAGGGGGTCTTGACATTGTTCTCCTTGCGAGGCTTAGCCCCCTCGCAAGGGTCTTGGGCAGCTGGTCGATCAGCTGGGCCGTACCAGGCCATGGTAGGAGCGCGTCGCGGCCCGCAGACAGGCAAGTCTGGGTACCCTAGTTCCCAGGACGCCGACAGTAGCCCCCGGGCCCAAGGCACGCGCGGAGTTGGCTTCGAGGTGAAGCCTTAGTCGAGGTTGAAGCGCCGCGGGCCCCAAAGGCTGCGGGCCAGGCTGGCGTGCGACGGTTGGAGGGGACGTGGGCGACCCCGCTTCCCACACAGTCTTGGTAGTCGTGCGCCTTGCCAATCGCACAACCGATAGGTCTTCTTGCTGCCGCCTCTGCCTTCTGCCCTCTAATCGCTTTATTCCTTTACTTGTCTTCTCTGCCCCTTCCTTCCTTGCTACCATGCCGCGCAGGGCGAAGAGGAGGGGGGACGACGAGCCTGCCGCTCCCTCGTGGTGAACCAGGAGGGTCTGGACAAGGTGCGTCGTGCCTTGGCTGACGCATCTAACGAGTGGGGGCCGACCCGGGTCAGGCTCGCCTCCCGGCCGACGGTGGAGCTCTGCGCCAATGACATCCAGCTTCATCTCCACGCTATCTTCAAGGTTCTCCTTCCCCCTTTCTCTGCCTTCTTCTATCCAGTACTCACGCATTACGAGATTCGGGCGCTACACCTGGACCCTGGGTCCATCATCCTCCTTTCCGGCTTCGCGTTCCTGTGTGAAGCTTTCATCGGTGTTTCCCCGTCTGTGGCCCTGCTTCGCCACTTCTTCGCCCTCTCCTTGGTCGATAGGGGGCAGGCTCAGGGTGCGTGTCGTTGCACGTGGTGGAAGCAACTGCTGCCTCCGGAATCGATTTCTCGCTTCACCCAACCACAATAGGATTTCGACGGCAGTGGGTGTACGTTGATGCTGCTGCGTACAACCCCCAATTCCACCTTCCCGATGCGCCGGCGGTGTCGAACTCAGGGTGGGGGCATGAGGTCCTCTTAGATCCACGGGCGGAGCCAGTTATGCGTCGGCTGGCCAGCCTGAGGGGAAACGGACAGACCCTGGCGATGGTGGTGAGGGACTTCCTTGTCCTCCGTGTCGCCCCACTCCAGCGCCATTCTCGCCCAATGTGGGCCCTCTCAGGTCTTGATGATCGCGCGCGTCTTCAGCGGAAGCAACTCCCTCCTGATATGCTCCAGGGGCTGCTGCGGCTGCTTGTCGGCGGGGTGCCCGAAGCACGCCCTGGCTCCGCGACTCCCTTGTACTTGGCCCCCATGGCCCGAAGAGCTTTCGCTGAAAAGATGTCCCGCTTCGATGCATGGGGAATGTTTCCGGAGGGCGCCCCTGATCCTCATGACGATCCCTTGGTGGTGGTATCAGGGGTCGCGAGCCCGTCCTTCCTTCCCGGGGCGGACGCGTCAAGCTGAGTCCCTGGCCTGGGGTCCACTCCGCCCTTGGAGCAAGCGGACGAAGCACGGGCGCCGGTGTCGACGGAGGTGGCTACCGAGGCGCCACTGGCTCCTGAAGCGACTAAAGGGGAGGCGCAACAGTCTCCGGTCGGGGCGAATCCGGGGGGCATCACATCGGGGAATGGGGCGCCGGCCGCGGGCATCCGCCGCGGCCCTGCCCCGAGCCTAGGCGCATCTGCCTCAAGCGGCCTCCTGTCGTCCTTCGCGGCGCTAGGCAAGAGGCGGAGGTTGAGAAGCAGCTACGGCCCTGCTCCAAGGGCTCTGAAGAGGATGAAGCTGACTGTACCGAGCGGGTGTGTGTCCCTCAGCTCTTCCTATCTTTCCCAAAATGGTTCTCCTGACCCCTTGCTCCATAGGGTCTCCTCCGGCTTACTCTCGAGCCGCTCGGTGAGGCTAGCAGGAGCCTCCGCCCGCATTCCTCCTCCGGACCATGCTGGGTCTTCGGGAGGCCTCGCGCGGGTCCTCGAGGCCGCGCCCAGGCCTTATTGCATAGGTTGTGCTCCCAGCCCCCGAGCGCTTCTAGGGCAAAGCAACTCTTGTTACGTCGGGGGCCCGTCCCGTGCCCCGGGGCTTGTCTTCACCGTGGATCAGCGAGCTCTTGAGGCAGCCCGAGCGGCTGACCACCCATCAGGACCATGCCTGCCCCTCGCGCCGGAGGCATCGCGTGCTCCTGGGGTTAGCCCCGAGGCGCACGTTGAACGGGAGGGAGAGGGGGAGCCCCCTTTGGGCGACGCAGATGTCGAGGACGAGCCCGGTCGCCTTCTGGAACTTGCGCTGCGAAGGAGCGTGGTCCGTCGTGATCTTGTGCGGGAGGCGTCAGACGCCCTGAAGCGTCTCAAGGTCGAGGTTGCTAAAGTGGATAGGCGCGTTGAGGCCGAGGGTCTGCTTTTGGCGAAGGGTTGGCGCCTGCTGAGGACCGCCGTTAACCTAAGCCAGTTGCAACACGAAACCACCCTAAAGAAGGCGGAAGCGTCGGCCGCCGCGGCTCTGGAGGCTTGCGACCGCGCCCTGGAGGAGGCCCGAGACGCCGAGCGCCACCGCGCGGCCGCCGAGGAGCGTGAGCACGAGCTTGAGGCCTCGAACGCCATGCTCGAGCATCAGGTTCGCGCATGAAGGGCTGGCCTCGCCGCACCTGCGGCTGATGATGTTAGCCCGGCGGGCCTCTCGGTGCGAGAGGACGCGCTGGCACTTGAGGCGATGGAACTGAACATGGAGCGCGAATGCCTGGAGACGATGGAGCGCCAGATAGCCGAAGCTGAGGGCAACCTTGATGATCGCGAGGTCGTCGCGAAGAAGGCTGCCAGGGAGGCGGAACGTCTCTGGAAGGATTACCGCGAGAAGTTGGGGCTTCAGGAGACTCGCTTTGCTGATAAGCGCAAGGAGCTACAGAATGAGGTCACGGCTCTTAAGAGCAAACTGGTGAATGTCGAGCACCGTCTGGAGGTGTCGGAGAAGGCTCGCGCTGCAGCCAGCGTCGTGAGCAGGTGTCAAAGGAGGCCTGTGCCGCGACGGAGCGGCGCGAGCGGGCGTCGGAGAAGGCTCGCGCTACTGCCAGGGCGGAACTGTCATGCTTTCATAAGGAAGTGGAAGACATTTCCACCCTCGTGCCCCGGAATTCTACGGAGGCCGCGCGAGCCCGTGGGATGCAGCACATCCGCTCGAAGATGTTCAAGGCCTTGCGGCACCGGGCCGACCGAGCCCTTAGGGAGCTTCTTGATTCAAGGGTCGACGACCCTCTGGTTGATGACGACGCCGGGTATCTCGGGTTCTTTACCAGAGTGGTGGAGCGTCTTGAAGGCGGGGTCACGAAGGCTCGGCAGCTTGTCGAGGAGTAGAGCCAAGACGTCCTCAGGAGTGCGGTCTCTCGCATCTTTGGCGACTTGCTCCGTCTTGACCCTCATACGGACTTCGGGGCCTTGCTGAAGGCTGCGCCTGAGGTGGTCGCTGGCCCCTCGGAGGGATGGGTGAGCGACCACGTGGACGTGTTGGTGACGGAGCTTGTTCCAGCCATCGATGACGCGCCAGTTCTTGAGGGGGGCGACATCGACGGTTCTGATGAAGATGTCGATACTTAGTCCAGTTCCTACTGTAAATTTGTTTTTGGTTGTGGCTCCAGAGCCGGGTAAGATGAGTGTCACAAGACTTAAACTTTTGATGATGTAAAAGTGAGTTTGAGCACTGTAAGGATAGGTTTTAGGCACTCCCTTGTTTGTCCCTAAGGCTGAGACCTCAAGCCCTCGTTGCGTTTCCGAGAGGAGCGTCTGCTGACCTCGTCAGGGCGCGCCTCGCGAGTACCTGTAGTGAGTGCAAGAGTGGTTGGCGGTCCGGTCATGGACCAGACAGAACATGCGCCCGCGCCTTGGCCCCTGCCCGCGAGGAGTGATAGGGCGGGGTCGTGGACGTAGCCTGGCCAGCCGAGCAAGGCGAAAAATGGACTGGGCGAAGAAAAGCTCAGCGAAAATTGCAAAACACGGATAAAAATTCTCCCCCTTTATTCAAGAAACGAGTCACGCAGCCGCGAGATCGGCTTGAAAAAGCAGATACAGAGGAGGCAAATGCGAATGGCAAAACGGGAGGGGCCACGTCCGGCCCCTGAGCAGGTCTTCGGTCTTCTTTCCAGCGCGGAGCGTAGGGCTACCATTGGTGGGTGTGGGCATAGCCATTGGAGGGCAGTGTCGACGGCCAGCGCGGAGCATGGTGCATCTACTAGGATGTGGGAGGGAGCCCCGGAGGCCCTAGGGCGGCGCTCCGGGGACTCCGACGCGTGTACAGCCCCACTCATTATTACGTGAGAGTGTCACGAGTGGAGATCTTCTGACGTGCCCGCCCCTTCACTTCGAGGGCCCCGCCCCATGCTAGTCCGCTCCCGCCATGAACTCACCAGAAGGCGGCATTCATGAGGTGGGACACTGCGCATGATGGGGGGATGGGACCTTGGCCATAGCCCCCCTGCCGAGCACTAGGTACACCGCTTACGCGATCTCCGAGCGCGCTTCGCCCCGGGGGTCTAACGTCGTCCAGAGACGCGGCGTCCTGAGGTGCGAGGGGGACCCCGCCCTGCCCACGCTCCTAATGGCCCCTGAGCCCTTCCTGATCAGGGTCGAGCCTAGCGGGTACTGGATTTCGTGAGTAAGGGGACAGAGCCGCGGTCTTGGGCCCTCCTGGTGTGCGTAGGACGGGCTGCCGTACCCCTCCAGACGCACCCTCCGCAGCCCGGGGGATGGTGCACCGGGAAGCGCGGCGTCTTGAGGCTGGACGGAGGGGGAGAAGGCCCCTCTCCACACGCATCATACCCGCCGCCGGTGAGCCCCTGGTGAAATCCAGGGCAGGCTCATGCGCGACGGGTCACGCGTGGGGGGACGAGGGCCTGACCCGGGCCTTCCCTTCCCTTTATGGCTTGACGCGGTACCTGGAGTGTCTCCTTGGCCTGCCGAGGCTTCGGGCCAGAAATGCTGCCCATCTGAGGCCTACGGCCAGTGCCGCGTGTGCCGGTCCTCGCGGGCACCCGCGGTGCTTCATCCGCGCTCCATGGCCGTCGGTGGCGACGGCGGAGGGTCGAGGGCTAAGACCGGGGGGGGGGGGTCTGTCCCTCGGCCTTCCGCTCCTGAACCCCCTCGTGCCGGCGCCTGATCGCATCCGGCGTCGGGCGTAGTCCTGCGGTTGTCTCCTGATGGCTCCTCGATGGGAGCGATACCTGCATACAAAGGGTTTCGAGGCAGAGGGGTGGCATCATACGCAGGGTTCAGCGGATTACCCCATGTCGCCCTCGTAGGTCGCCGCAGGTCTTGACCATACGGGCGACCGGGCGCGGCTCGCGTGGCACCCGGTTCCTGGCGTCGTCGTGTGGAAGCAGAATGGCTTGGCTCCAGTGCTGGCGGCATCGAAGAGCTCGGCCACCCTGAGGAGTCGCGCGTCGTGGCCGCTATCGAGCAACTGACATCTTAGCAGCTCCCTTGCCACCAGCAGCGCGGCCCTCATGTTCGCCATTTCGCGCCGGTCCCGTGAGCTCGCTGTTCTGTGCTCGGCGGCCCGCGCCACCACGCGGCTTTGGGGTCGTGTGGGCGGTGGGTGCTGCCGGTCCCCCGGCGACGGGTCGGTGATGCTCATCGTGCCATCGGCCCCGATCAAGGCCGGGTGATAGCGAGTCGCGTGGCCGAAGGGCGATGCTCGAGTGGCGCGGGCGCCACGGGCTTCCGCACGCGTCTGATGCGCCTTTGCCATCGGGGTCGTGATCTGTTGGAGCTGGGCGACGCAGGGTCGAAGGACGAGAGCGGGACGAGGTCGTCGGAGAGGCGAGATCTTGACACGTCCCCTACCTGGCGCGCCAAATGTCGGATTACGGGCTCCGCAAAACCCAAGAAGTTCAAACACAGGGGCGTGAATGAAGATCTCTCCCACTCACGTCTATCTAGCGTCTCGCCCTCGCCTAGTGAAGAGATTCAAGCAAACAACAAGTGAAGCACGCAAGAGTTTACCCAGGTTCAGGCCACCTTGTGGTGTAAAACTCTACCTCCTGCTTTGGTGGATTGGCCTCAGGAGGGCTGGAATATGGACTAGTACAGTGAATCCTGAGCTCAAGAGGTGAGCTCAGGAGGGTCAGGAGGCAAGTGTTCTTGCTCCTTTGCGTGGTGGCAGAGTTTATGGGTCTGCCTCTCTCTCCCTTCATAGTGGGGATCCTAGCTACTTATATAGGCGGCGAGGGTCCTCTTCCCCCGAAATATTTAGGCGGGAAGGGATCCCACAACGGCCATTTCGAGCGGGAACACAAGGACGTTCCTACCCTGACAAAAGCAGTCTTCGCCTGCAAAAGGACCAGGTGGTGACGCGGTGGTGGGCTCGGTGGTGACATCCTCCCCGACGTCCTTGCGGTCTTCGGTCCTGTTTCACCAATGGGGAAACCTTTGTCCCGCTCCTCGGGAACCTGCGCCTGCGCTGCCTCCTTTGCATCGAAACGGCAACTGCCCCGCTGGCGTGGTGCGTCACTGCTTACTTCACTGTCTCTTCCTGAGGCATGCTTGGCCTTGGATTCTCCGCCCCTCCGGAGCACCCTGCCGAGGCCGCTCCTAAGGGGGTCTTGACGTTGTTCTCCTTGCGAGGCTTAGGCCCCTCGCAAGGGTCTTGGGCAGCTGGTCGATCAGCTGGGCCGTACCAGGCCGTGGTAGGAGCGCGTCGCGGCCCGCAGACACGCAAGTCTGGGTACCCTGGTTCCCAGGACGCCGACAATACCAATTGGGCTACGGAACCTGCTTTCAGATCCGGACCCCCAATGAGGTTGACCTCCTGGACCAAGAAGGGTCTAGACTAGGGGTCGCACACTGAGGTAACGACTCTCGTGGGTCGTGTGTCCAGCGTGATCTCCAAGGGGCACCTGCTCTCCTCCGTGATCCAGGTGATGCTGACCCGGCTCGTCCTCCCCTGCCAAAGCCAGGATTCCTCCCTATGGGAGTTCGATCCGGCGGGAGACAAGCCGCTGAAGCATCTCTTCGGCTCTACGCACAAAGAGATCTGGAAGCACATCTTCAAGAGACAGAAGGAATGACCCAAAGAGTACGAGGATGCGGGCTTCAGCATCGAAGTTTTTGCCACAGAGGTAATAATAATCCTTGCCGAACACTTACCCTTTCCCTTACTTAATGATAATAGGATTTGGAATTTTTACGTGATATACAGGGATGGACGAAGAAGGTGTCCCGGATTAAGTGTCCGGCGCCTTTTCCTAAAGAACCAGCACTGCCTCTACTGACGGCGATGCTGGTTCCGGCGCCGTACAAGGCACCGACCAAGAAGCCCAAGAAGTCAAAGGGCAAGGGGGCCGGAGACAGCCCCCGTCCTGCGGGAAAGAAGCCCGAGGACCTCCACATCCTCTCCTCCGACGAGGCGAAGGAAGATGATGAGTAGGAAGAGGAGGAAGAAGAAATGCCCCCTGCGCAAGGCAGGGGGAGGAAGAGGGGGGCCGTCGCTAACGCGGGTGCGGCCGTGCCCCGGAGGAAACTAAACCTCGGAGCTAGTTCGAGTTCATCCGAACATAGCTATGTGATGAAGCCCAGGGAAAAACCCCTGTCCACGACGTAAGTCAGTCCGGACTCAAGTGATGCATCTTTGTTTATTCAGTTTTATGGTATTTTACTTAATGTTTTTCCCCTGCTGACCTACAACCCTCCCGGTGTAAACCCCGATGTTACATCATCGGAGGGGAACTCTCTGGCGCCTGGGGAGACGGAGAGTGACCCGCCAGTCCGGGCTCCATGGCCCGTAATCGGCGGGGACACCAAAGTGTCGTCCCAGCGGGTTCTCTCTGCGCAATGAGATGAGGGCGGGGCAAGAGACAGGGCGGCCGAGGGTAATACCTCAGCGGCCGCTGACCATGGGGGGACGACCCCCATGGAGGCCAAAGATGTGGCGCCCGAACAGTCCTGGGTCCCACCGAACACCATCCCGGAGCCTAGCGCGGTTCCGGGGTTCGAAGATCCAGCTCCTCAAGCGGAGGAGGATACAGCGGCGCCCGGAGTTAATCCGGAGGCGCCGAATTCTATGGAGGGAGCACTGCAAAGTGCTCTCGTCACTCAGGAACACCACACTGTGATGGATGCGGTGATGAAGAAGATTTAGTCCATCAAGGGCGGACTGAATGAAGCCTTCAACAACCTTTAATAGGCTTTGAGTTAAGCAATGTAATGCTTTTTGAGAAATTTTATTTGTTTTAAATACACATATATAACCAGTAGCCCCTGATGCTTTGTGTGATTCTGAATAGAATTGGACGAAGTATCCATTAGAATAGCATACTTACCGAGCTGAACTGTTATGCAGGCTTCCTTAGTTAGGGCAACTGCGCGAGACGCAGAGGTTGCCGAACTAAATTGGAAGCTCGAGGTGGCCAACGCGGAAACTCGACCACGTCAACCGGCGTTTTGATGAAACACAAGGTATGCAGATTTTTGTTTTAAAATGTCAATAAGACCTAATTGATTGAGTAAAACTCTAATATTGTGTTCTGTATTACACAATCTGCGCCACTGAGCTCGAGGCCCTCAAGGGCGAGGTTGCCAAGGCCAAGGAGGAGGCCAAGGCGAACAAGGCGGCCGCTGATAAAGCGGCTGCTGATCTGGAGGCCGAAAAGGCAGAGTGCGAAAAGCACAAATCTCAGGTGTCCGAAGTCAAGGTCGAGCTCCAAGATGCCATCCTTAAGTGTGAGGCATCGAAAAAGAAGGCTTCGGAGCAGGCAACCGAGCTGTCTGCGGCAGTAAAGTCTGCCCAGGACGCGCGAGGCGAGGCGCACAACGACTGTGAGGAAATCAAACAAGCGCGACAGATAGCAGCTGGTAAGATATTTCTCTTACAGAGCATCTTCGGAGGGCGGAAGTATATTGGGCTGACACGATTGTGGAGTTCTCCAGGCGTGTTTGCTGATCTTCCGAGGAGTAGCGCAGATGCCGCTCAATACTTCTGAGCCCAGGAGGGGAACAACATGGAGAAGCTGTTTTGGTCGCAGTTCGAGGCGCCAAAACATCTGATGCCCCTCAGCGACCAGATGAAGCAGCTGGTCGAGCTGCACAACATAGCGGGTTCGGCCATGAAGGACTTGATAGTTCGTCTATGGCCCGCGGAGCCAATCCCAAGTAGTTACTTCGAATTGGTGAAGCGACTCATCAAGGAGAGTCTGTGGGTCGACGCACTAATGCGTTAGGCCTGCATAGAAGGTGCTCGGATGGCCTTCGCTCGTGTCAAAGTGCACTGGGCGAAGATGAACGCAGTGCATATAGCTACTGCTGGCCCGCCCACAGGCAAGGAGCACCACAAGCTGGAGAAGTACTTCGAGGACGTCATCGACGGCGCCCGCCTTATAGAAGGCCAGTGTTCGAAGGATGTTGTCTTTGAATGATTGTATCCGGATGTAAAGACTATGCTTATGAATCCAATGTATATAACTTTTTGCGCTATTATAATATCAGCGTCTTTTTCCTCCTGTGTGACTGTTTATTTTAAATCTGAAAGTTTCCAACGTCGGCTTTAGCCCCCAGGTACATAGTACTGGGGTGTTCGGTCATATGCAAATACACACTTTATCCAACATCTTGGTCCGTATGCAGAGCGAACCTGGCAATCAGACTATGTGGCGTTATTCCTTTCACTTAGTCGTAGGAGTTTGACAAGTGGGGCTAGGTACTAGCCCCTGGTGCGGATGAAGTATCCAATTGCACTTGGCTGGGCGAAAAATCCAACCCTTAGTATAACACAGGGTAGATCTCTATCGATCGTAGTATAAAACTAAGTCACCGGATTGTAGACCAGGTTCTCGCTTATCATGACAGTCAGTTTTCGGCTTTCTCTACTGAGGTACTTGACCGGACTAGCCAGAAGTACTATCACAGTAATTCTCCCTTTACACCCTAGCCAAACAATCGGGAACATAGGGGTAAGCACAGGAGCCGGGCAACCCAACTATTGACCCAAGACATGATTTGGAACTGATGCATATAATGGAAATATCCAGGACGCCGAACACTCCCTATACGTGTTCGGTCTTTTCAGCATATACCAGTGCTGACTATAGCCCCTGGTAATAAACCCTTGTTGACAAGGCACATATGGCAATCTGATGCGGGAAAGGAACATTCCATGGGGAGTGAATAAAACTCTGGACATAATACGAATAAAACTGTTCTACTAATATCCCTCTATAGTACGACGAGCCGCAAACTTTACAGATAATGCCGATGACCTTTTTTTGGACATTTTACATGCCAAAAAGGTATATAACAAGAAAGAGAAAAAAGGTTTACACATGGTCTTAATCTAAAAGAGAAACCTTAGTGCGGGTCCCTGCTACACGTCTGCGCCGTTTCCTCATCTGTAATGTGTCCTTGAAGGTGTGAGTATGCTGGCCGCCTGTAGAAAGGAAAAAGTAAACCTGAAAAAGAATAAATCAATCTTGGTGTGGCCATAACAAGTCTGGTTCGTTTAATGAACCTAAAGAAGATAAGTTTAAAGTCTGAATAGGGTCTAACCGAACTATGGACTATATGCAGGTGCCCCCGGTCATCGCCCAAGGGATTTTTAAGGCATAATTATGTGCTCGAGGCACATATGCTATCACCTTATGGGGCAGTCGATGGGGGCGTAACTGTCAATCTTGCTCAGGTTCATCTGAGCTGCCGCACTGAAGCGTGTGCCAGACACGTTTAGTTGTGTCTGCAGTTGATAAATTATCCGGCTTGAATAGGCCGCATTGGACTTCTGCTGCTAAGGCTGCAGTGTCCTCCTCCGTACGAAGAAAGCGCTCCATATTTCCATTGACCGTGATAACGCCACGTGTTCTAGGCATCTTGAGCTTTAAATAGGCATAATGCGGGACTGCATTAAAGCGGGCGATGGCCGTTCTTCCGAGTAGAGCGTGATAGCCACTTTGGAATGGAGCTATGTTGAAGAGTAGTTCTTTGCTTTGAAAGTTGTCGGGAGAATCGAATACAACCTCCAATGTTAAAGAGCCTGTGCAGCGAGCTTCGACGCCCGTTATCACTCCTTTAAAGGTCGTGCTGCTTGGCTCTCACGGACAATGTCTTGATATATCAGATTGAGACTACTGCCGCCTTCCATAAAGACTCGGGTTGGATGGTATCCATCTATTATTGGGTCGAGCACTAAGGTAGCCGAACCCCCATGCCGAATACTAGTCGGATGATCCTTGCGATCGAAAGTGATCGGACAGGCTGACCATGTGTTGAATTTTGGGGCCACAGGCTCACTGGCATAGACATCCAGGAGTGCACGCTTGCGCTCCCTCTTTGGAATATGAGTGGCATATATCATGTTCACTGTTTTGACCTCCGGTGGATATTTCTTCTGTCCCCCTATATTCGGCTGGCGAGGTTCATCCTCGTCTTCGCTCTGAGGCTCCTTCCCCTTGTGTTCGGCGTTTAGCTTGCCGACCTGCTTGAAAACTCAAGACTTACGGTTGGTGTGGTTGGCAGGTTTTTCTGGGGTGCCATGGATTTGGTAGGGCCTGTCTAATATCCTGTCCAAACTTGACGGAACGTCTTTGCTGCCTTTAAATGGCTTCTTCCGTTGACCGGGTCTGGAGCCAATGAATCCGGCGTTTACCGCTGTATCATTTGGGCTTCTAGAGTTGTTTCAATGTTTGTTTTTGTTACGTCGTGGCTTTCCATTGCCATCCCTGACTTCAGATGTTCCATGGTCACCGGTGCTGCTACAAGCTAACCAGCTATCCTCACCCACGCAAAAGTGAGTCATGAGTGTAGTTAGGGCTGCCATTGTCCTCGGGTTTTCCTCTCCAAGGTGTCTAGCTAGCAATTCGTCCCGGATACTATGCTTGAATTCCACTAAGGCTTCGGCGTCCGGACAGTCGACGATCTGGTTCTTCTTAGTGAGAAACCGGTTCCAAAGCTTGCGGGGTGACTCCCCGGGTTTTTGGATGATGTGACTTAAATCGTCAGCGTCCAGGGGCTAGACATAAGTCCCTTGAAAATTGGCCCGAAAAGCATCCTCAGGTTCTTCCCAACTTCCAATGGAGTTTTCTGGGAGGCTGTTTAGCCAGTGTCTAGCTGGTCCTTTTAGCTTGAGGGGTAGATATTTGATGGCGCGGAGATCATCTCCTCGAGCCATCTCGATGTGAAGAATAAAATCTTCTATCCAGACGGTAGGATCCGTCGTTCCATCATACGATTCGATGTTCACGGGTTTAAACCCTTCTGGGAAATCATGACCCAGCACCTCATCGGTAAAGCATAGAGGGTGTGAAGCTCCTCTGTATCTTGCTATGTCGTGGCGTATGTCCGATGGTTGTGGTGTTCGGTATTGACCCCGAACTGGTATGTCACCGGCGCGATTGGCTTGATAGCCGCCGTCCCATGCGGGAGCTCGATCTCTGGGTCCGAATATAGACCTGGTCTTGCTAGCTTTTTTGTTTAGGTCCTCACCCAGGTCGTGTTTTCGGACTTGGGCTGCACCCTCCTTTCCTTCATGGGGTGGGGGGCTTGTTTACGCCATTGTTAGCGACTCTATCCCGTCCGCGAGGTGGTCGGTCCGGCTTGTTGGCGATGTTATTTTTTGGTGGGACAGGCGCAACGGCCTCGTCGTCGAATTCGGGCAGCAGCTTGCGCTTGGGATAGCCTTTGCTTTAGTAACGCCCCGGACACACCCACCGGTAGTCGTTACTCCTGGCGGAATCTAGACTGGCCCACATATCAATACTAGTCTTTTCTGCGCCTTTGTCCTCACTCGTGCGCACCCGGGAGTAACTTCCAGGTCGGTCACCCATCCTGAAACTACTCCAAGCTGAGCACGCTTAACTTTGGAGTTCTTTCCGAATGGGCTCTCGGAAATGAAGGAATTCCTTATTGATATGAGTAGCCTATCATCCCTAATTATCCAGGCTATCACATACACCCCCACTCAGAGGAACCGACGTCCTCGTCGGGCCACAGGAACGTTCCCTCTTAGCCCATACATCTATGCATCTAGTCGGGTACATGTGCCATGACATGTGCCACGACGGGTCACAAACATCATGAACAACATGACCGCGCACCTGTTCGCAAACATCTGTGTAACCGCGAGGATCAGCTCTGATACCAACTTGTAACGTCCCGGACACACCCGTCGGTGGTCGTTACTCCTGGCAGGATCTAGACTGGCCCCACATATCAATACTAGTCTTTTCTGCGCACTTTGTCCTTACTCATGCGCACCCAGGAGCAACTTCCCGGTCGGTCACCCATCCGGAAATTACTCCAAGCTGAGCACGCTTAACTTTGGAGTTCTGTCCAAATGGACTCTCGGAAAAGAAGGAATTCCTTATTTATATAAGTAGTCTATCATCCCTATTAAGCCAGGCTATCACATACACCCCACTCAGAGGAACCGACGTCCTCGTTGGGCCACATGAACGTTCCCTCTTGGCACAAATGTCCGTGCATCTAGTTTGATACATGTGCCATGCCGTGTGCCACGACGGGTCACAAACGTCAGGAACAAAATGACTGAGCACCTTTCCGCAAACATCCGTGTAGCCGCGAGGATCGGCTCTGATACCAAGTTGTAACACCCCGGACACACCCGCCGGTGGTCGTTACTCCCGGCGAGATCTAGACTGGCCTCACATATCAATACTAGTCTTTTCTGTGCACTTTGTCCTCACTCGTGCACACTCGGGAGCAACTTCCTTGTCGATCACCCATCCTGAAACTACTCGAAGCTGAGAACGCTTAACTTTGGAGTTCTATCCGAATGGGCTCCCGAAAAAGAAGGAATTCCTTATTGATATGAGTAGTCTATCATCCCTAATTATCCAGGCTATCACAGGTTTGGCTGTTAAAGCCATGTTTCTGTTCGGCATCTAGCGCCTCATTCCATCTATCATTGAGCGTGTCTTGTGCAGCTCGAAGTTGTCTCTGCTGCTTTTTTAAGCTCCGTGCAGTGGCTATAAGCCGCCGATGGAAGCGTTTTTGTTCGGAGGGTTCTTCTGGTATGGTATATTCATCGTCCTCCAGGATAGCCTCTACTTCGGAGACCGGTTCATAGTCACGGTCTTCGGCATCGCTGTCATCGAACTGCGGCTTCGGACTCTGTTCGCCGTCCTCTCGCTCCTCCTGCTCTATCGCTGGATCTGCAGGGTCTTCGGCTTGTTCCGGAATATCACCGTCATTAGTCACAGTGTTGCTGTCTTTTCCTTTGTGGGATTTTGTTCGGCGTTTTGGACGCCGACGCTTGGGAGGTTCTTCGGCGGGTTTATCCTCTATGGGATTGTTTTCGCCATTGCCTTCCGCCTCTTTGGGTGTATCCACCATATATATGTCGTATGAAGATGTAGCTTTCCACCGCCCTGTTATGGGCCGGCTTTGATCTGTATCTGCTTCAGCTTTGAGGTCCATCCCATCGAAGTCTTCTGAAGCGTAGTCGAGTAGATCCGTTAGATCTTCAACCGTGGCTACCAAGTGGGTGGTGGGTGGGGAACGAAATTCTTCATCCCCTTGGGTATAGCGCGGCTGTTCGCCAGCCTCCAGTTCGAACCGGATATAGTGCGGCTGTGTGCTCTCATCCAAGGAGAGAGATCTTAACGACCTTAACATGTCGCCAAGTGGTGAGTGCTGGAAGATATCCGCAGCACAGAATTCAGCGATAGGCGCTTGATTGGATTTGTGGGGCGCAGTTATGCGCAGTAAGGAATCAAAGACCGGAGCCGAGTCCGGGGTTCCGGTAACATAGACCCCATCAGTTTGTTCTGTGTGCGGCTCCAACGTCGTAGAGTCTGCGGCTCCCGTAGTGGGATTGAGCTTCCCATCTTCGGGTGACGTGATTTGTTCTGGATCTAGGGACAGAACTGTTGCAGGTGCTATTTCCTGATCCGATGACAGAGTTACGTCATGATCATCATGATGGCTGAGAGGGGTTGCCGCTGGCTTGAATCCAGTGAAGATCAAGTCTCCACGGATATCAGCAACGTAGTTCAAGCTACCGAATCTGACATGATGGCCAGGGGCGTAGCTCTCGATCTGCTCAAGGTGGCCTTTAGTGTTGGCACAAAGCGCGAAGCCGCCGAACACGAAGAGTTGGCCGGGAGGGAAAATCCCCTCGACGTCGCTGTTGTAGTCGACGACATGATCCATTAGTCCTTCTGTCGACGATATAGTGGAACTCTCAATGAAAGCACCAATGTTGGTGTCAAAATCGGCGGATCTCGGGTAGGGGGTCCCGAACTATGCGTCTGAGGATCGATGATAATAGGAGGCAGGGGACACGATGTTTACCCAGGTCCAGGTCCTCTTGATCGAGGTAAAACCCTACTTCCTGATATATTAGTATGAGTGAATATGTGTACAAGAGTTGATCTACCTCGAGATCGTAATGGCTAAACCCTAGGTCTAGCCTATGAGGATATTATGATTCTTCTCTGGCCTCTATGGACTAAACCCTCCGGTTTATATACACACCGGAGAGACCTAGGGTTTGTACATATCATCTTGCAGAGGAAGGAAAATCTACACCCAAGCCTAAAACTTGCCATCACAAGAATCTAGGAGTCCTATCCGGATACGAGAGATGATCTTCTATAATAATCTTCATGGCCCACCAGGAGTTTGTCCGGTCACATGAGCACCCCCCGATCCAGGACTCCCTCACTCAAAAAATCCCTATGCAGAGGAAGTGGGTTAGACTTAAATGTGCTAGTCATATTCTTCATGATTCTCCCTTTATGTTTCAATTCTTATCTTTTATGCGAGCATCATTGAAATCATTGTGCCTAGCTAGGGGCATTAAACGATAGCGCTTGTTGGGAGGCAACCCAATTTTATTTTCTTTGCTTTTGCATCTGTTTAGGAATAAATATTGCATCTAGCTTCTGTTTAGATGTGGTTTTGTGTTTTAATTAGTGTTTGTGCCGAGTAGAACCTTTGGGAAGACTTGTGTGAAGTTTATGCGATCATGCTGTAAAAAATAGAAACTTTAGCGCTCACGAGATTTGCTACCATTTTTTTTACTGGAGAGTGCTTTTTAGTTTATTCTTTTTGCAGATAATTAATAGAAAAATTCCTCACGTCCACCAATTTATTTCAGAATTTTTAGAGTTACAGAAGTATTCTAAAGTTACACATTGCTACAAACTATTCTGTTTCTGACAGATTCTGTTTTCTATGTGTTGTTTGCTTATTTTTGATGAATCTATGAGTAGTATCGGAGGGTATGAACCAGGAATAAGTTGTAATACAGTAGATATTACACCAATATGAATTTAGAATGAGTTCACAACAGTACCTAAGTGGTGGTTTTATTTTCTTATACTAACGGAGCTTACGAGTTTTCTGTTGAGTTTTGCGTTGTGAAGTTTTCAAGTTTTGGGTAAAGATTCGATGGATTATGGAATAAGGAGTGGAAAGAGCCTAAGCTTGGGGATGACCAAGGCACCCCAAGGTAAAATTCAAGGACAACTAATAGCCTAAGCTTGGGGATGCCCCGGGAAGGCATCCCCTCTTTCGTCTTCGTCTATCGGTAACTTTACTTAAGGCTATATTTTTATTCACCACATGATATGTGTTTTGCTTGGAGCGTCAATTTTGTTTTGCTTGCTATTTGAATAATATCCCAAGATCTGAAATTCTCAAATGTTAGAGAGTCTTCACATAGTTACATAATTATTCAACTACTCATTGATCTTCACTTATATCTTTCTAGAGCACGGCGGTGGTTTTATAGATGAACTCTCAAGCTTCACTTACATTATTTTGAGAGTCTCTTAGAACATCATGGTAATGGGCTTTGGTTATGAATTTAGTCCTAAATATGATGGGCATCCAAGATGAGTATAGTAAAAACTTTCACATAAAGTGAATTGAATACTATGAGAAGTTTGATACTTGATGATTGTTTTGAGATATGAAAATGGTGATATTATAGTCATGCTAGTAGAGTAGTTGTGAATTTGAGAAATACTTGTGTTGAGGTTTGCAAGTCTCATAGCATGCACATATGGTAACCGTTGTGTGACAAATTTGAAGCATGAGGTATTTCATTGAGTGTCATCCTTTGTGTGGAGGTCGGGATCGTGAGATGGTTAACTCCTACCAACCCTTCCCCTAGGAGCATGCGTGCAGTACTTTGTTTTGATGACTTGTAGATTTTTGCAATAAGTATGTGAATTCTTTATGACTAATGTTGAGTCCATGGATTATACGCACTCTCACCCATCCACCATTGCTTGCCTCTCTTGTACCGCACAATTCTCGCCGGTACCATACACCCACTTATACCTTCCTCAAAACAGCCACCATACCTACCTATCATGGCATTTCCATAGCCATTCTGAGATATATTTCCATGCAACTTTCCACCGTTCCGTTTGCTATGACACACTTCATCATTGTCATATTTCCATTCATGATCATGTAGTTGACATCGTATTCGTGGCTAGGCCACCATGCATAATTTTTCATACATGTCACTCTTGATTCATTGCACATCCTGGTACACCGCCGGAGGCATTCATATAGAGTCATACTTTGTTCTAGTATTGATTTGTAATATCGAGTTGTAAATCAATATAAGTGCGATGATCGTCATTATTAGAGCATTGTCCCAAAGAAAAAAAGGGGGAAGGCCAAAGAGAAAAAAAAGAGAAAGGCCCAAAAAAGAAAAAAAGGAAGAAAAAGGGGAAAAAGAAAAAGAAAAGAAAAGGGACAATGCTACTATATTTTTCCACACTTGTGCTTCAAAGTAGCACCATGATCTTCATGATAGAGAGTCTCTTGTTTTGTCACTTTCATATACTAGTGGGAATTTTCATTATAGAACTTGGCTTGTATATTCCAATGACGGGCTTCCTCAAACGCCCTAGGTCTTCGTGAGAAAGCAAATTGGATGCACACCCACTTAGTTTCTTTTGTTGGGCTTTCATACATTTATAGCTCTAGTGCATCCGCTGCATGGCAATCCCTACTCACTCACATTGATATCTATTGATGGGCATCTCCATATCCCATTGATACGCCTAGTTGATGTGAGACCATATTCCTCTTTTTGTCTTCTCCACAACCACCAGTCTATTCCAGCTATAGTGCTATATCCATGGCTCACGCTCATGTATTGCGTGAAAGTTGAATTTTTTTGAAAAAATGAAGTATGAAACAATTGCTTGGCTGAAACCGGGGTTGTCCATGATTTGAGTATTTTGTGTGACGAATATGGAGCATAGACAAACTATATGATTTTATAGGGATGAACTTTCTTTGGCCATGTTATTTTGAGAAGACATAATTGTTTTGTTAGTATGCTTGAAGTATTATTATTCTTATGTCAATATAGACTTTTGTCTTGAATCTATCAGATCTGAACATTCATGCCACAATAAAGAAAAATGCATTGAGAATTATGTTAGGTAACATTCCACATCAAAAATTCTTTTTTATCATTTACCTACTCGAGGATGAGCAGGAATTAAGCTTGGGGATGCTTGATACGTCTCCAACGTATCGATAATTTTTGATTGTTCCATGCTATTATATTATCCTTCTAGGATGTTTTATGGGATTTTATATAAACTTTATATGATTTTTGGGACTAACCTATTAACCCAGAGCCCAGTGCCATTTTATGTTTTTCTCTTGTTTTAGAGTATCGCAGAAAAGGAATATCAAATGGAGCCCAATTGACCTGAAACTCAACGGAGGTTACTTTTGGACCAGAAGAAGCCCAAGAAGTGCCGGAGGGGGATCAGAAGGTTCCTGGGTTGCCCACGAGGGTAGGGGGCGCGCCCCCTGGGCACGCCCCCTGCCTCGTGGACAGCCCGGAGGTCCCCTTTACTTGTCCCAGACTCCAACACCTCCTATATATACAGAAACCTCCAGAAAATAACCTAGATCGGGAGTTCCGCCGCTGCAAGCCTCTGTACCCACCGAAAACCAATCTAGACCCGTTCCGGCACCCTGCCGGAGGGGGTAATCCCTCTCCGGTGGCCATCTTCATCATCCCGGCGCTCTCTGTGACAAGGGGGAGTAGTTCACCCTCGGGGCTGAGGGTATTTATCAGTAGCTATGTGTTTGATCTCTCTCTCTCTCTCTCTCTCTCTCTCTCTCTCTCTCTCGTGTTCTTGAGATGGCACGATCTTGATGTATCGCGAGCTTTGCTATTATAGTTGGATCTTATGATGTTTCTCCCCCTCGACCCTCTTGTGATGAATTGAGTTTTCCCTTTGAAGTTATCTTATCAGATTGAGTCTTTAAGGATTTGAGAACACTTGGTGTATGTCTTGCATGTGCTTATGTGTGGTGACAATGGGATATCACGTGATCCACTTGATGTATGTTTTGGTGATCAACTTGCGGGTTCCGTGACCTTGGGAATCTATGCATAGGGGTTGGCACACATTTTCGTCTTGACTCTCCGGTAGAAACTTTGGGGCACTCTTTGAAGTTCTTTGTGTTGGTTGAATAGATGAATCTGAGATTGTGTGATGCATATCGTATAATCATGCCCACGGATACTTGAGGTGACAATGGAGTATCTAGGTGACATTAGGGTTTTGGTTGATTTGTATCTTAAGGTCTTATTCTAGTACGAACTCTAGGATAGATTGAATGGAAATAATAGCCTCGTGTTATTTTACTATGGACTCTTGAATAGATTGATCAGAAGGAATAAATTTGAGATGGTTTCGTACCCTACAATAATCTCTTCGTTTGTTCTCCCATATTAGTGACTTTGGAGTGAATCTTTGTTGCATGTTGAGGGATAGTTATATGATCCAGTTATGTTATTATTGTTGAGAGAACTTGCACTAGTGAAAGTATGAACCCTAGGCCTTGTTTCAAAGCATTGCAATACCGTTTATGCCCACTTTTATCATTAGTTACCTTGTTGTTTTTATATTTTCTTATTACAAAAACCTATATCTACCATCCATATTGCACTTGTATCACCATCTCTTCGCCGAATAGTGCACCTATACAATTTACCATTGTTTTGGGTGTGTTGGGGACACAAGAGACTCTTTGTTATTTGGTTCCAGGGTTGTTTGAGAGAGACCATCTTCATCCTACGCTCCCACGGATTGATAAACCATAGGTCATCCACTTGAGGGAAATTTGCTACTGTCCTACAAACCTGTGCACTTGGAGGCCCAACAACGTCTACAAGAAGAAGGTTGCGTCGTAGACATCACTGACCGTTTCTTATTTGGTCTTTTCTAGTTCGGTCTTTTCGGGTTCGGTCTCGGTCTTTTCGGGTTCGGTTTTCGGTCTTCGGTTTTTATGCCCAGGGTGAATTACTCCACACATCGACCGAAACGATTCTGCATCTAGAGTATTAAGTTCAAAAGAACAGAGTAACGCATTAAGCAAGATGACATGATGTAGTAGAATTAACTCAAGCGATATGATGAAAACCCCATCTTGTTATCCTCGATGGCAACAATACAATACATGTCATGTCCCTTTCTATCGCTGGGATTGAACACCGCAAGATTGAACCCAAAGCAAAGCAGTTCTCCCATTGCAAGAAAAACTAATCTAGTTGGACAAACCAAACCGATAGTCGAAGAGAATTACTAAGATATTAGATCATGCATAAAAGAATTTAGAAGAAACTCAAATACTATTCATAGATAATCTGATCACAAACCCACAATTCATCAGATCTTGAGAAACACACCGCAAAAGAAGATTACATCAGATAGATCTCCAAGAACAACGAGGAGAGCATGGTATTGAAGATCAAAGAGAAAGAAGGAGCCATCTAGCTACTAGCTATGGACCCATAGGTCTGTGCTAAACTACTCACACTTCATCAGAAGGGCAATAGGGTTGATGTAGATGCCCTCCATGCTTGACTCCCCCTCCGACAGAGTACCGGAAAAGGCCTCCAGATGGGATCTCGCGAGAACAGAAGGTTACGGTGGCAGAAAAGTGGTTTCGATGGATGCTCTGGGGTTTCTGGAATATATGTGAATTTATAGGCGGAAGAAGTAGGTCAGGGGAGGCATGAGGGTCCCACAAGGTAGGGGGCGCGCCCTACCCCCTGGGCGCGCCCTCCACCCTTGTGGCCTCCTCGCAGATCCCCTGGCGTGTACTACAAGTCCATCTGGTGTCTCCTAGTCCAAGAAAAATCACCATAAAGTTTCGTTCCGTTTGGACTCTGTTTGATATTCCTTTTCTGCGAAACTCAAAAACAAGGAAAAACAGAAACTGGCACCGGGCTCTGGTTTAATAGGTTAGTCCCAAAAATCATATAAAATTGCATATAAAACATCCAAGGTGGATAATATAATAGCATGGAACAATAAAAAATTATAGATACGTTGGAGACGTATCATTGCATAAGTGGGAGAACGATGTGGCATGCGAAGCTAACCGACAAGTGCACCGACAGCAACAGGATTGTGTATATGTGTGGCTTGAAGTGGTGCTGAGAAGCTTTGAAAGGAAGCATTGTCTTCACGGAGTGGCTCTTTGGCAGGCTGAGGATAGATGGCTTCATGCGACATATCCACTTCAGGAAAGAAGATAACATGATTGCGCACTGAAGCTTGGTAGCGTAAGTTAGAGAGAAGCTTAATCAGCCACATAATCCAGCCTGACGCAACCCGCTACCTGATGAAGAAATCATGCGTATTGAAGCGGATGTCATTGAGGATATAGAAAACTAAAGTCTTCATGGTGCCTTCAAGCTTCGCAGAAGATGAGTGCCCTTTGATTGCCCATAGAGTATTCCTTACAATATGGTAGATAGCGCGGGGAAAATACTTGAGGTCATTGAAAAAGAAGTGAGTGGGGTACTCGGCATCTGCATGCAATGGCTTCATCATTGACAACATCTGGCTCATATTGGGTTCTGGCTTCTGGAAGATGCTCTCTAACTCCTTCCGATGGGCTTCACCACCTGGCTCATACATATCACCAGGAGTGGGCAGAGATGTGAGCTCAAGGATACCCTGAGCTTTAGCGTCATGGTGAACGTCTCCTGTCATCCACTCAAGGACCCATGTCCTCGGATCCTCGTTGTAGCCAGATATATGCAGTGTGGCATAGAATTGGAGAAGCATTCTTCATTCCAGTGGTCCTTAACAATGACAAACAGAAGCAAACCAACATCCTGGAAGCAATCAAGGGCTTCTTGTAAACATGGCAGGCCATCCATGGCGTCACAACAGAGGCGCTTGTGAGGGAAGATTATGTCCTGATTGTACATGATGCATGAGTATTAGCTTCGTTGCAAATGACTACAAAATCCGTCGGAAGACATCCTTGTCTTCTTGTAGGGGTTCTTAGCCTTGTCCAAGAATGTGTTGTGCTATCTAAATCTTAACACACTGAAGGAGCTCTTAGTGGTGGCAGCGCTGGGAAGGCTTTGCATTCTTGGCATTGGCTTTTGCATGTGAGGCCTTTGCTCAATGTGATAGTCATACAACACCCCATCGACTCCTGACGGTGTAAGAATAGGCCATCTAACGCTAATCAGCTCTCCTTCACGGTAGAAGGCCCTTGCATGGTGTGTGGGACAGGTGCAGAAGCAGCAACACCCATGGTGAATGGTCGAATGTCTTCTGTGGCGGCATTGGCTTCAATGAACAGATTGGCTTTGAGCTGCTGTTGGGCTTCAGCCATGATCACATCACTGGCTTCAGTCACAGTGGTAGAAGAAACATGAGCTTCAATGATAGGCGGGTCAGACAAACGGACTTCTGGAATCGCCACTTGATCATCTTCTTGGTTTCCATCAGCTGATGCAGCAGGAATATCTTCAGCCTCTTGGCTTCAGACTCTTGAGCAGTATGTGAAGGGATGGCTTTAGGGAACACTTGATGCCCAACTGGGCTGGTGGTGTGCACATCCTCTTCAGGGATACTGGACATGGAGACAGAGGGCCGTGGGCCCCTACGAAGCCTTCGGAATGAGGGTGATGCATGAGGTGATGTCCTGGTCTTCTCCACGTCTTCTGGTGTTGCTTGGGGGGTCTCAAGCAGTGGAGTTGTAATTTGAGTTGGCGGTGTACGAGGAATAGCCTCATGTAGGGGGAAGTTGGGGTGTTGCTCTTCCCATAACTCATTTTGGGCGATTGGCATCGTGGGACCGCCAAATGCTTATGGGTTCACTGTGCAAAGGCACATGTGAGGATACCAGCTTTTGGGCGAGCTGAGGAAGGACTTCATCATCATTTCTTTCTATATTGTCTTCATGACAAATATCTTCAGCTGCGGTGGTGTCAACAGCTGGAATCTCTTCAATGACATGCACCTCTGTGGTAGCAGGCTCATGCATGATCACTCTTCTATCTTGGTTGGTTGAGGCATGAGGGGCACCAGAAATGGGCTCGACAAACAATGGCTCCTGAGGAGTGGAAGAAGATCCTGGTACTTGTTCCCTTCCCAAAGCCTTTGAAGACTTTGTATATTGCTTCTTTTGTGAGGGAGCGGCATCGGAAGCTTCTTGGCTCTTGTGCTTCTTGGCTTTAGCTTCAGCTTGCCTTGTCTTCTTCCTTTCAGAAGCAATAGACGATGCAAATGGCTTTGAAGCAGTGCGGCTAGGAGGGAAGATAATCTTTGGCACTCCTTGCTATGAAGCCTCGGCTTCAGGTACGATGAGTTCTTCTTTTTCTTAATTACCTTGGGGTCAATACCAGGACGACCAAGGGCATTCCTCATCAAAGCATCATTATGATCTTGAACGCACTTTTCAGCCTAATGCTTCAGTCGCTCATGAGAGCCTTTGGCTTCATCATGACACCTTTGAAATTTAGGTTTTAGATCTGCCATCATGGTCTTGAATCTTTGAATTTCCTTAGCACTCAGCTTGTCGACATGCTTCTTCAAGACAACATTTTCATGATCAATTTTGTGCTTCTGCTCAACTACCTTCTCAGTGAGGGTGAGCTCTTTGTTAATGAATCCTTGAAAGGTGACATTGATGCCAATAAGCAGCTGAAGGTCATCGAGAGAGAGTGATGGGTTGTCAGTCTATTCATCAATAAAGTTATTGAGAATATCTGCATGGAACAATGGCATGTCCTTGAAGATATCATCCTCTTCCTGCTTGTTCTCGATTAAAAGCTCCAGAGCATCATCTTCAAGATCTTCATCACTTGATAGATCTATGATGTCGTCATCATTGCGCAGAATGCTTGCTGGAGTTGGGACTTGCCTTGAAGTTTTCTTTGTCTTCGGAGAAGTTTGAGATATATATTCAGAATGTACACTTGATTGAGCAGGTGCAATTTTCGGCGGCTTCACCTTTGAAGCTTTTGGAGCTTTCTCCCCTTTAGGTTTTGAAGCCTTTGACTTTTGTTGAGGCTTTTGGGAAGCCGGAGCAGCTTCATCTTTAGACTCTTCACCTTGAACAGAAGCACGGTGAGCTTTGATATGCTCGATATAGGCTTGAAGACTGTCCCAAGGACCAGTCAAGTTTGGTTCAGCCATCCGCGTGCCGTCATTTTTTGGTCTAGAAGGACCAGGATTGAAGCTTATTCCATAGTCTTTCTTGTTCTGATTTGCTGAAGCCTTTGCATAAGAGTAGTTGGCTTCAAAGAGATCACCATCCCGACGCCAACGTGTACTTGATTCATCAGGTTCTTCGGGCATAACTAGTCTGACCATGCACTGGTAGAATCCCAACCCGATGGCTTCAACCTTCGTCTTTAGGACAAGATTCTTGTACAAGATGTCTAGCCATGGTGGTCGAATATCATTCTTAGCAGAATATTCAGGTGTGAGAAAGAGATAGAGAAACCATTTCTCAGCCTAGTATCTTCAAATCCATTGGACCCGAGATTTTCGTTCAGTGTAGGTTTCACTTGGATCTGACTTGTACATCTCATACAGATCAGGTGGGAGGTCAAGAGCAGTATGGGGATGTCTCTGTCTTCCTCCTTTTCTTGTTGATTTGTCTCCTGCCATTGGCTTCGGTGAACTGATTGGCTTCGCCTCAGAATGATTTTGACAGGAACTGGCTTCAGGAGAGTCAAGGTGATATTGTAAGAAGTCTGGAAATGAATTCAGACTATGAGAACCAAGAGACTCGCCCGTGGACATGTACCTATGAAAGAATTAGAGATGCGAGGGAAGTAGGAGAGGTCATATGCATTCTAAGAGGATTTTTAAGATAAAATCAGTTTGAAGACATTGACCTCATAGTGCAAAGACATTCAGTTATTTGGATAAGTTGGTTCCATATTTGTACTAATCCATGAATAAGTACAAGTGAGGAATCAACTAGTTGTTAAGCATAAGTGAAAGTACTGGCAAATCAAGAGATGCAAAAGATGGAAGATCCACATTTGGAAGTGGTATAACAACTTTCAAAAGATCTGGAAAGTTTAAAGGATCAAATAGATGGTAAAAAGCGGAAGTTTTATTTACTGCTCGAGAACAAGAGATGAACTACACAACGAGTCGAAGATGAAGCCAAGTAGTTCGATCTCCCGCTCCTTAACATGGCGGTGGAAGACAACTACGGCGGCGGCAGGGAGAAGATGACCGTGGCCAGTGTGAGTACGTCGTTGAGGAAGTCGAGGCAGCTAAGCGCTTCTTCTCCGGCGACGACGAGGGCTAGCGACGGCGCTAGTGTTGCGACTGAGATAACAATTGAAGTAGATGAATTATTGACCGCAGGGGCGATGCATTTATAAGGAGAGTTGCGGCATCGTGAATTTACTGTGCTGCCCCTGCGGTTCACATCTGCTCGACGCGAGCCCTGCATACGAGTTAGAGTAATTGTGCCACGACCCCACCACATAGCTGGTTAGGTGGGAGGTTGCAGCTTCTCCGGATTCTGGGAAAAAGGATAAAGATAATAAAAGCATTTTAAATGTTGGTCTCAAAATCTTCGACTGACAAGGACACAGTGAAAAAAATCGACATGTCTCAATAGAATGCATATGAAGATTTAGAGAGAGTAGGAGAGATGAGCATAGATGGGTGTAACGCCCGGATAATTAGGCTACAGTAAAACTCTGCTAATGATGCCACGTCATCGGAATTACTGTTGTTTAATCTCGCGTAGATCAAATTGAAGGAAATATGCCCTAGAGGCAATAATAAAGTTATTATTTATTTCCTTCTTTCATGATAAATGTTTATTATTCATGCTAGAATTGTATTAACCGGAAACATAATACACGTGTGAATACATAGACAAACATAGTGTCACTAGTATGCCTCTACTTGACTAGCTCGTTGATCAAAGATGGTTATGTTTCCTAGCCATGGAAAAAGAGTTGTCATTTGATTAACGGGATCACATCATTAGAAGAATGATGGGCCATTCAGTTAGCTTAGCAGTTGATCGTTTAGTTTGTTGCTATTGCTTTCTTCATGACTTATACATGTTCCTATGACTATGAGCTTATGCAACTCCCGTTTACTGGAGGAACACTTTGTGTGCTACCAAACGTCACAACGTAACTGGGTGATTATAATGGTGCTCTACAGGTGTCTCCGAAGGTACTTGTTGGGTTGTCGTATTTCGAGATTAGGATTTGTCACTCCGATTGTCGGAGAGGTATCTCTGGGCCCACTCAGTAATGCACATCACTATAAGCCTGCAAGCATTGCAACTAATGAGTTAGTTGCGGGATGATGTATTATGGAATGAGTAAAGAGACTTGCCGGTAACGAGATTGAACTAGGTATTGAGATACCGACGATCGAATCTCGGGCAAGTAACATACCGATGACAAAGGGAACAACGTATGTTGTTATGCGGTTTGACCGATAAAGATCTTCGTAGAATATGTGGGAGCCAATATAAGCATCCAGGTTCCGCTATTGGTTATTGACCGGAGACGTGTCTCGGTCATGTCTACATAGTTCTCGAACCCGTAGGGTCCGCACGCTTAAAGTTCGATGACAGTTATATTATGAGTTTATGTGTTTTGATGTACCGAAGGTAGTTTGGAGTCCCAGATGAGATCGGGGACATGACGAGGAGTCTCGAAATGGTCGAGACGTAAAGATCGATATATTGGACGACTATATTCGAACATCGGAAAGGTTCCGAGTGATTCGGGTATTTTCGGAGTACCGGGGAGTTACGGGAATTCACCGGGAGAAGTATTGGGCCTGATTGGGCCATACAGGAATAGAGGAGAGAGGCCAAAAGGAAGGAGGCGCGCGCCTCGCTTCTGGTCCGAATTGGACATGGGGTGCAGCCTGATATGTCTCCAACGTATCTATAATTTTGATTGTTCCATGCTATTATTTATGAAGTCTTGGATGTTTAATGGGCTTTATCATTCATTTTTATACCATTTTTGGGACTAACCTACTAACCCAAAGGCCTAGTACAGATTGCTGTTATTTTTGCCTATTTCAGGGTTTTGCAGAAAAGGAGTATTAAACGGAGTCCAAACGGAATGAAACCTTCGTGAGAGATATTTTTGGAGAAAATCATGCACGGGAAACGTGAGGACCAAGTCAGGGGACAGAGGGGCTGCCCTCGAGGGTGGGGGGCGCGCCCCCCTTCCCAGGGCACGCCCCCTGCCTCGAGGCTGGCCCGTGTGGCCCCCGGTGCCCTCCTTCTTCCTATATATACCTATGTACCCCAGAAACTCCATACGCAGAGAGAAAACCCTAATTCCACCGCCATAGCTTCTGTTCTCGTGGAGATCCCATCTTGGAGCCTGTTCCGGGAGGGGGATCCATCACGTAGGCCTTCATCATCATCATCATCGCCCTCACCATGAGTTGTGAGTAGTTTACCACAGACATTCGGGTCCATAGCTAGTATCTAGATGGCTTCTTCTCTCTCTTTGGATCTCAATACAAAGTTCTGGTCGGTCTTCGAGGAGATCTATTCGATGTAATCTCTTTTTGCGGTGTGTTTGTGGAGATCCGATGAATTGTGAGTTTATGATCAAGGTTATCTATGAAAGATATTTGGTTCTTCTCTGAACTTTTTATGTGTACTCATAATATCCTTGCAAGTCTCTTCGAATTATTGGTTTTGTTTGGCCTACTAGATCTATAGTTCTTGCAATGGGAGAAGTGCTTGGCTTTGGGTTCAATCTTGCGGTGTCCTTTCCCAATGATAGTAGGGGAAGCAAGGCACGTATTGTATTGTTGCCATCGAGGATAAAAAGATGGGGTTTACATCATATTGCTTGATTTTATCCCTCTACATCATGTCATCTTGCTTAAAGCGTTACTCTGTTCATATGAACTCAATACACTAGATGCATGCTGGATAGCGGTCGATGTGTGGAGTAATAGTAGTAGATGCAGAATCGTTTCGGTCTACTTGTCTCGGACGTGATGCCTATATACAATGATCATGCCTAGATAGTCTCATAATTATTCGCTTTTCTATCAATTGCTCGATAGTAATTTGTTTACCCGCCGTAGAATACCGCTATCATGAGAGAAGCCACTAGAGAAAACTATGGCCCCCGGGTCTATTCTCAACATATCAATCTACATCTACTTTACCTTTACCGCTTTTATTTGCTGTTTTATTAAACTAAAAATACTAAAAATATAATTATCATCTCTATCAGATCTCACTTTCGTAAGTGACCGTAAAGGGATTGACAACCCCTTATCGCATTGGCTGCGAAGTTCTTATTTGTTTGTGCAGGTGCGAGGGATTCACGCGTGGTCTCCTACTGGATTGATACCTTGGTTCTCAAAAACTGACGGAAATACTTACGCTACTGTGCTGCATCTCCCTTTCCTCTTTGAGGGAATACAACGCAAGCTCAAGAGGTAGCACAACCCCCTTTTCCTTCTCCCTCTCCCCCTCTTTCCTTCTCTCCTACTCCGGAAAGGAAAGGGGGATCCTACTAGGACTTGGGAGTCCTAGTAGGACTCCCCACACTTGGCGCGCCCCCTCTAGGGCCGGCCTCTCCCTCCCTCCTTTATATACGGGGGCAGGGGGGCACCTCTAGACACAACAATTGATCTCTTGGATCTCTTAGCCATGTGCGGTGCTCCCCTCCACCATAATCCACCTCGATAATATCATAGCGGTGCTTAGGGGAAGCCCTGCGTCGGTAGAACATCATCATCGTCACCACGCAGTCGTGCTGACGGAACTCTCCCTCAAAACTCGGTTGGATCGGAGTTCGAGGGACGTCATCGAGTTGAACGTGTGCTGAATTCGGAGGTGCCGTGCGTTCGGTACTTGATCGGTCAGATCGTGAAGACGTACGACTACATCAACCGCGTTGTGCTAACGCTTCCGCTTTCGGTCTACGAGGGTACGTGGACACACTCTCCCCTCTTGTTGCTATGCATCACCATGATCTTGCGTGTGCATAGGATTTTTTTGAAATACTACGTTCCCCAACACAAATCAATTCAAATTAAAAAATGAATTATTGGCAAACAACTAAAGTTTTCAAACGTTAAAAACAAAGTGTCCGCACTATGCCAAATATTGCATAAGTATTTATGATGTAGAAGACACATTTTTAGAAAATGCCTAAATGCTCTAAACCAAATAGAACAGAAAAAGATTAAATAAAAGAAAAGAATTGAAAGAAAACAAAAGTAAAAGTAAAACCCCCCGGGCCATCCAGCCCAGCTGGCAGCCAGGCCTGCCTAATTGGACCAGGTCGGCCCATCGGCGCCTACTAACCTCCCGCACCCCCGAAACCCTAGGGCACACCACCGCACTTCCCTCCCCCAGTCCTCCCTCTGCTCCCGCCGATCCAGATCGGATCGGGCGCTCGACGGCGCCCCTCACCATGGCAACCGCGTTACTCATCGCCGGACGCCTCCTCATCTTCTCCCCGACGGCCTCCTCGAGCCTCGCCGCCCTCTCTGCTCTCCAATGCCGGTGAGGGTCACGGCCTCCCCCTCTCATCTCTGCCCTTGCACACACGGCCCACGCCAAGCTCGCCCCGCTCCGCCGCACGTGCGCGTCCGCTGCTGTGGTCGCGCTTGCTGCCCACCCACGAGCGCACGTCCCCACCACCGCGTTTGCCATGGCCACACACGCGCTCCGGCCTCGCCCCACCTCACCAGCGCGCCCCTCTGTCCCCGTTCGCGCCCGCACCTCACTCATTGCGCTGCTCTCTGCTGCGCCCGCTGCTGGCCCCCCTCTTACCACCGGCTCCACCCTACTCCGGCCACCGCTGGCCTCATCGTTGCCTCACCAACGCCACCGCCTCCGCCTGTTGCTGCTCCCTCGCGCTGCCTGCGCTCGCGCCGTCCACCCGGCGTGCTCCGTCCGTCGTAGCCCCGCGGCCGTGCCATCGCCGTTGCTCGCACGTGCCCCCACACCCTCCTGGCCTTGCCTTGCCGCGCGCGAATGTGCCTTGTTGCCCGTGCTATGCTGTGCCCTTCTGTCGCTCGCTGCCCTCGCCGTCGTCCCATGCGCCCGCGGCTCAGGCCCCGACCACACGCCCACCCTATGCCGTGGTCGCGCGCGCTCCCGCTCGTCCCGTCCTCTGTCGGTGCCGGCGCCCCGGGCCCCGCCCCGCTCCCCTCTCCGGCGCCTAGCCGCACTGGCTCGCCCCGCCGACCCCTCGCTCCGGCTGCGCCTTGTCCCGCAAATCCTTGCGGGCGAGTGCCCACACCCGGAGCCACATCGCTCGACCCGCCCCGTTGCGCCCGAACCCATTAAGGCCCTGGGCCAATGACAAGGGCCCCCCACGGCCCCAGAATGTTTTAAAAAGGAAAAAAGAATAAATAAATAAAAATAAAATAATAATAATAATTAAAATTAAAATATTAAATAATTAATTAACTTAATTAATATTAATTAGATTAACTTTATTATCTAATTAGCTAAACATTCAATGACATGCGGACCCCACATGTTAGTTTGACCAATCAACTGACTAGTTGACTACTGACGTAATGCTAATGTCATAAATGTAATTTAGATTTAAATTAATTATGTTAATTCTAGAAAATGATTTAAAACTTTTAAAATTAATATAAAATAATCCGTAACCCGGATGAAAATACTTTGTACATGAAAGTTGCATAGAATTTTGAGACGAATCCGAATGCGTGGTCCGTTTGTCAGCCACACTTTCCTAGCATAGCGAACATGCAACTTTCCCCCTCCGGTCCATCTGTCCGAAAACGTCAAACACCGGGAATAGTTTCCCGGATGTTTCCCTCCTTCGTTAGTAGCACCCGGTACTGCGTTAGGGCACACTTAGCACCGTTATCTGGCATGTCATGCATCGTCATGCATCTATTTGCATTGTATTCATTGTTTCTCCCCCTCATCTCTCCGATAGACTACGACCGACGCTCCCGCTGCCCCGATCAACTGCGGTGTTGATGAACCCTCCTTCGCTGCCGAGCTTCCAGGCAAGCCCCCCCTTGATCAACCTGATATCGCCTATTACTCTCTCTACTGCTTGCATTAGGGTAGTGTAGCATGTTACTGCTTTCGAATAATCCTATTCTGCTACATAGCCTGTCATTGTTGCTACAACTGTTGATACCTTTACCTGCAATCCTAAATGCTTAGTATAGGATGCTAGTTTCCATCAGTGGCCCTACACCCTTGTCCGTCTGCCATGCTATACTATCGGGCCATGATCACTTTGGGTGTGATCACGGGAATATACTATATACATATTATACATGATACATGTTGTGACTAAAGTTGGGTCGGCTCGAAGAGTACCCGCGAGTGATTCACGGATTGGGGACTGAAAGGACCTTTGTCCCGACGGCCCTTTGTGTGGATCTTTGTGGCGGAGCGACAGGGCAGGTCACGACCACCTAGGAGACAGGTGGGCCTAGTCCTGGTCGTTGTCCGCGGTTATTTCATAATAACACGCTTAACGAGTTTGGCTATTTGATCTGAGTTGGGTCGTTGGCCTTATACACACTAACTGCCACGCGGGACATGATATGAGCAACCGGCGTCATGGTATCAACCACAGCCTTCCGGATGTCAGCGACTTAGCGACGCGCGCCGGGTTGGGCTGGAACGCTCGCACTTGTATAAGGGGGCTAGGTCTGCTCACCGGCCGCGTTCGCAACGCGCATGAGTGCAAAGGGCGATGGCCCATGACCCTTCCGCGCATATGACTTAGACCGGCGTGCTGACCTCTCTATCGGGCCTAAGTAGGGCTGCGATGTGTTGATCTTCCGAGGCCGGGCATGACCCAGGAAAGTGTGTCCGACCAGAGGGATCGAGCGTGTCGGGTTATGTGGTGCACCCCTGCAAGGAAGTAATCTATTCAAATAGTCGTGCCCACGGTAATAGGACGACCCGGAGTTGTATTCCAACCTCATGACAACTAGAACCGGATACTTGATAAAACACACCCAGACGAGTTCTAGATATGACTCGGTGATTGCTCTCTCACAGGGTGATGTGGGGAGGATCGCCGGGTAGGATTATGCTATACGATGATACTTGGTGAACTTACCTTCTACTCTCTTCTACTGCTGCAAGATGGAGGCTGGCAGAAGCGTAGTCTTCGATAGGATTAGCTATCCCCCTCTTATTCTTGCTTTCTGCAGTTCAGTCCACAGATACTACCCATATCATTGTTACCATTGCATATGTAGTATAGATCCTTGCTTGCGAGTACTTTGGATGAGTACTCACATTTGCTTTGCTCCCCCCTTTCCCCTTTTGTTCCTTCTTCTCAGATAATGCAACCAGATGGTGGAGCCCAGGAGCCAGACGCCACCTACGATGACTCCTACTACACTAGAGGCGCCTACTACTATGTTTAGTCTACCGACGATGACCAGTAGTAGTTTAGGAGGATCCCAGGCAGGAGGCCTGCTCCTCTTTTGAGTAGTATCCTAGTTTGTGCTAGCCATCTTATGGCAACTTGTTTAACTTTATGTCTGTACTCAGATATATGTTGCTTCCGCTAACTCTTCTATGATCAAGCCCTTGTATTCGAGCCCTCGAGGCCCCTGGCTTGTAATATGAAGCTTGTATGACTTTTTTTTACTTTTAGAGTTGTGTTGTGATATCTTCCAAAGAGTCCCTGATCTTGGTCGTACACATTTGCGTGCATGATTAGTGTACGATCAAATCGGGGGCATCACAAGTTGGTATCAGAGCCGACTGCCTGTAGGAATCCCCCTTCCACATTCCTTTGCCGAAGTCGAGTCTAGACATTGCAAAACTTTTACTAACATGTCTGTGTGGCTTACGGGCCCACGTTGCCATTTGGGTGGTATTCGGTTCTTTTACTCCTCGATCTTTACTCCGGGACTCTGAACACTCTCCTATTCGGGTTAATCGAATATACTAACTCTAACATTAGGATCCCGAGACCACACTCACCCCAAAGTTGGATAAGCCATAGTTCTTTCTTAGAATAGTATTTTGAATAATCCCAACACTATCATTTGACTCCTTTGAAACATCTTTGTTTTCAGATGGAACCCACGAGCGCGCCACACGCAGGCCATTGGTGTTGGCGAACGTAGTATTTCAAAAAAATTCCTACAATCACGCAAGATCTATCTACCAGATGCATAGCAACAAGAGGGGACAGTGTGTCCACGTACCCTCGTAGACCAGGAGTGGAAGCGTCTAGTGACGCGGTTGATGTAGTCGAACTTTCTTCGCGATCCAACCGATCAAGCACCGAACGTACGGAGCCTCCGTGTTCAGCACACGTTCAACTTGATGACGTCCCACGAGATGTTGATCCAGTAGATCCTCGCGGGCGAGTTTCGTCAGCACGACGGCGTGGTGATGGAGATGATGAAGCTACCATCGCAGGGGTTCGCCTAAGCGCTGCAACGATATGACCGTTGTGTGTATTTGTGGAGGGGGCACTGCACACGGTTGGGAGAGATCAACATATCAACTTGTGTGTCTTTGGGTGCCCCCTGCCCCTGTATATAAAGGAGCAAGGGGGGAGGCCGGCCAGCCCTCTATGGCGCGCCAAGAGAGGCAATCCTACTAGGAATAGGATTCCAATCCTATTCCAAGTAGGAGTCCACCAAGAAGGAGAGAGGCAATCCTACTAGGAGGATTCCAGTCTTTACGTCTCGGACATTCCGAGATTCCTCGTCATGTCCGTGATCTCATCCGGGACTCCGAACTTACCTTCGGTACATCAAAACTCATAAACTCATAATACCGATCGTCATCAAACGTTAAGCGTGCGGACCCTACGGGTTCGAGAACTATGTAGACATGACCGAGACTCATCTTCGGTCAATAACCAATAGCGGAACCTGGATGCTCATATTGGCTCCTACATATTCTACAAAGATCTTTATCGGTCAAACCGCATAACAACATACGTTGTTCCCTTTGTCATCGTATGATACTTGCCCGATATTCGATCGTCGGTATCTCAATACCTAGTTCAATCTCGTTACAGGCAAGTCTCTTTACTCGCCATAATACATCCTCCCGTGACTAACTCATTAGTCATTTGCTTGCAAGGCTTATTGTGATGTCCATTACCGAGAGGGCCCAGAGATACCTCTCCGACACTCGGAGTGACAAATCCTATTCTTGATCTATGCCAACACCACGAACACCTTCGGAGACACCTGTAGAGCATCTTTATAATCACCCAGTTACGTTGTGACGTTTGATAGCACACAAGGTGTTCCTCCGGTATACGGGAGTTGCATAATCTCATAGTCATAGGAACATGTATAAGTCATGAAGAAAGCAATAGCAGTAAAACTAAACGATCATAGTGCTAAGCTAACTGATGGGTCATGTCCATCACATCATTCTACTAATGATGTGATCCCGTTGATCAAATGACAACTCATGTCTATGGTTAGGAAACATAACCATCTTTGATCAACAAGCTTGTCTACTAGAGGCATACTAGGGACATACTGTTTTGTCTATGTATTCACGCATGTACTAAGTTTTCAGTTAATACAATTCTAGCATGAATAGACATGTATCATGATATAAGGAAATACAAATAACATATTTATTATTGCCTCTAGGGCATATTTCCTTCAGTCTCCCACTTGAACTAGAGTCAATAATCTAGATTACAAAGTAATGATCCTAACACCCATGGAGTCTTGGTGCTGATCATGTTTTGCCCGTGGAAGAGGCTTAGTCAATGGGTCTGCAACATTCAGATCCGTATGTATCTAACGAATCTCTATGTATCCCTCCTTGACTAGATCGCGGATGGAATTGAAGCGTCTTTTGATGTGCTTTGTTCTCTTGTGAAACCTGGATTCCTTCGCCAAGGCTATTGCTCTAGTGTTGTCACAAAAGATTTTCATTGGACCCAATGCACTAGGTATTACACCTAGATCGGATATGAACTACTTTATCCAGACTCCTTCATTTGCTGCTTCTGAAGCAGCTATGTATTCCGCTTCACACGTAGATCCCGCCACGACGCTCTGCTTGGGACTACACCAACTGACAGCTCCATCGTTTAATAAAAATACATATCCGATTTGTGACTTAGAGTCATCCGGATCAGTGTCAAAGCTTGAATCAACGTAACCGTTTACGACGAGCTCTTTATCACCTCCATATACGAGAAACATATCCTTTGTCCTTTTCAGGTACTTCAGGATGTTCTTGACCGCTGTCCAGTGATCCACTCCTGGATTACTTTGGTACCTCCCTGCTAGACTTATAGCAAGGCACACATCGGGTTTGGTACACAACATTGCATACATGACAAATCCTATGGCGGAGGCATAGTGAATGACTTTCATTTTCTCTCGATCTTCTAGAGTGGTCGGGCATTGAGTCTTATTCAACTTCACATCTTGTAACACAGGCAAGAACCCTTTCTTTGACTGATCCATTTTGAACTTCTTCAAAACTTTATCAAGGTATGTGCTTTATGAAAGTCCAATTAAGTGTCTTGATCTATCTCTATAGATCTTGATGCCTAATATGTAAGCAGCTTCACTGAGGTCTTTCATTGAAAAATTCTTATTCAAGTATCTTTTTATGATATCCAGAAATTCTATATCATTTCCAATCAACAATATGTCATCCAAATATAATAGCAGAAATGCTACAGAGCTCCCACTCACTTCCTTGTAAATACAGGCTTCTCCCAAAGTCTGTATAAAACCATATGCTTTGATCTCCTCATCAAAGCGTATATTCCAACTCCGAGATGCTTGCACCAGTCCATAGATGGATCGCTGGATCTTGCACACTTTGTTAGCACCTTTAGGATCGACAAAACCTTCTGGTTGCGTCATATACAACTCTTCTTTGAGATATCCATTCAGGAATGCAGTTTTGACATCCATTCGCCAGATTTCATAATCATAAAATGCGGCAATTTCTAACATGATTCAGACATACTTAAGCATCGCTACGGGTGAGAAAGTCTCATCGTAGTCAACTCCTTGAACTTGTAGAAAACCTTTCGCAACAAGTCAAGCTTTGTAAACATTAACATTACCGTCAGCGTCAGTCTTCTTCTTGAAGATCCATTTATTTTTGATGGCTTGCCGATCATCGGGCAAGCCAACCAAAGTCCACACTTTGTTCTCATACATGGATCCCATCTCAGATTTCATGGCCTCAAGCCATTTTGAGGAATCTGGGCTCATCATCGCTTCCTCATAGTTCCTAGGTTCATCATGGTCTAGTAACATGGCTTCCAGAACTGGGTTGCCGTACCACTCTGGTGCGGAACATACTCTTGTTCATCTACGAAGTTCAGCAGAAACTTGATCTGAAGTTTCATGATCATCATCATTAGCTTCCTCACTAATTGGTGTAGGAATCACTGGAACTAGTTTCTGTGATGCACTACTTTCCAATTCGGGAGAAGGTACAATTACCTCATCAAGTTCCACTTCCCTCCCACTCACTTCTTTTGAGAGAAACTCCTTCTCTAAAAAGGATCCATTCTTAGCAATGAATATATTGCCTTCGAATCTGGGATAGAAGGTGTACCCAACAGTCTCTTTTGGGTATCCTACGAAGACACATTTCTCCGACTTGGGTTCGAGCTTATTAGGTTGAAGCTTTTTCACATAAGCATCGCAGCCCCAAACTTTAAGAAACGACAACTTTGGTTTCTTGCCAAACCACAGTTCATAAGGCGTCGTTTCAAAGGATTTAGATGGTGCCCTATTTAACGTGAATACAGCTATCTCTAAAGCATAACCCCAAAACGATAGTGGTAAATCGGTAAGAGACATCATAGACCGCACCATATCTAATAAAGTACGGTTACGACGTTCGGACACACCATTACGCTATGGTGTTCCAGGTGGCGTGAGTTTTGAAACTATTCCACATTGTTTCAAATGAAGACCAAACTCGTAACTCAAATATTCTCCTCCACGATCAGATTGTAGAAACTTTATTTTCTTGTTATGATGATTCTCTACTTCACTCTGAAATTCTTTGAACTTTTCAAATGTTTCCGACTTGTGTTTCATCAAGTATATATACCCATATTTGCTCAAATCATGAGTGAATGTCAGAAAATAATGATACCCGCCGCAAGCTTCAATACTCATCGGTCCACATACATCAGTATGTATGATTTCCAACAAATCAGTTGCTCGCTCCATTGTTCCGGAGAACAGAGTTTTAGTCATCTTGCCCATGAGGCATGGTTCGCAAGCACCAAGCGATTCATAATCAAGTGATTCCAAAAGTCCATCACTATGGAGTTTCTTCATGCGCTTTACACCAATATGACCTAAACGGCAGTGCCACAAATAAGTTGCACTATCATTATTAACCTTGAATGTTTTGGCTTCAATATTATGAATATGTGTATCACTACAATCGAGATCCAACAAGAATAGACCACTCTTCAAGGGTGCATGATCGTAAAAGATATTATTCATAAAAATAGAACAACCATTATTCTCACATTTAAATGAATAACTGTCTTGCAACAAACAAGATCCAGATATAATGTTCATGCTTAACGCTGGCACCAAATAACAATTATTCAGGTCTAAAACTAATCCCGAAGGTAGATGTAGAGGTAGCATGCCAACGGCGATCACATCGACTTTGGAACCATTTCCTACGCGCATCGTCACCTCGTCCTTAGCCAATCTTCGTTTAATCCATAGTCTCTATTTCGAGTTACAAATATTAGCAACCGAACCGGTATCAAATACCCAGGTACTACTACGAGCATTAGTAAGGTACACATCAATAACATGTATATCACATATACCTTTGTTCACCTTGCCATCCTTCTTATCCACCAAATACTTAGGGCAGTTTCGCTTCTAGTGTCCAGTCCCTTTGTAGTAGAAGCACTCAGTTTCAGGCTTGGCTCCAGACTTGGGTTTCTTCGCAGGAGTAGCAACTGTCTCGCTATTCTTCTTGAAGTTCCCCTTTTTTCCCTTGCCCTTCTTCTTGAAACTAGTTGTCTTGTTAACCATCAACATTTGATGCTTCTTTTTGATTTCTACCTCCGCAGCCTTGAGCATATCGAAGAGCTCGGGAATTGTCTTTTGCATCCCTTGCATATTATAGTTCATCACGAAGCCTTTATAGCTTGGTGGAAGTGATTGAAGAACTCTATCAATAACACTATCCTCGTCAACTTTGCAACCAAGTTGAGTCATATGATTGTAGTACCTAGTCATTCTGAGCAAGTGTTCACTGATAGAACTATTCTCCTCCATCTTGTAGCTATATAACTTATTGGAAATCTCATATTTCTCAATCCGGGCATTTGCTTGAAATATTAACTTCAACTCCTGGAACATCTCATATGCTCCATGACGTTCAAAACGTCATTGAAGTCCCGGTTCTAAGCCGTAAATGATGGCACACTGAACTATCGTGTAGTCATCAGACCGCGTTTGCCAGACGTTCAAAGCGTCTACATTAGCGGGAGGGGGCTTGTCACTTAGCGGTGCTTCAAGGTCATAATTCTTCTGTGCAGCAATGAGGATAATCCTCAAGTTACAGACCCAGTCAGTGTAATTGCTACCATCATCTTTCAACTTAGCTTTCTCTAGGAATGCATTAAAATTCAAAGGAACGGTAGCACAGGCCATTGATCTACAACAACATAGATACGCAAAAACTATCAGGACTAAGTTCATGATAAATTAAAGTTCAATTAATCATATTACTTAAAGAACTCCCACTTAGATTGACATCCCTCTGGTCATCTAAATGATCACGTGATCCAAATCAACTAAACCATGTCCGATCATCACGTGAGATGGAGCAGTTTTCAATGGTGAACATCTTATGTTGATCATATCTACTATATGATTCACGCTCGACCTTTCGGTCTCCAGTGTTCCGAGGCCATATCTGCATACGCCAGGCTTGTCAAGTTTAACCCGAGTATTTTGCGTGTGCAAAACTGGCTTACACCCGTTGTATGTGAACATAGAGCTTATCACACCCGATCATCACGTGGTGTCTCGGCACGACGAACTTTCGCAACGGTGCATACTCAGGGAGAACACTTATACCTTGAAATTTTGTAAGGGATCATCTTATAATGCTACCGCCGTACTAAGAAAAATAAGAAGCATAATAAGATAAACATCACATGCAATCAAAATATGTGACATGATATGTCCATCATCATCTTGTGCTTTTGATCTCCATCTCCAAAGCACCGTCATGATCACCTTCGTCACCGGCGCGACACCTTGATCTCCATCGTAGCATCGTTGTCGTCTCGCCAACTATTGCTTCCACGAGTATTGCTACCGCTTAGTGATAAAGTAAAGCAATTACATGGCGACTGTATTTCATACAATAAAGCGACAACCATATGGCTCCTGCCAGTTGCCGATAACTTTACATAACATGATCATCTCATACAATTACGTATAACTCATCATGTCTTGACCATATCACATCACAACATGCCCTGTAAAAACAAGTTAGACGTCCTCTACTTTGTTGTTGCAAGTTTTACGTGGCTGCTACGGGCTTAGCAAGAACCGTTCTTACCTATGCATGTAAAAACCACAACGAATTTTTGTCAAGTATGTGCTGTTTTAATCTTCACAAGGACCGGGCGTAGCCACACTCGATTTAGCTAAAGTGAGAGAGACAGACACCCGCCAGTCACTTTTAAGCAGCGAGTGCTCATAACGGTGAAACTAGTCTCGCGTAAGCGTACGCGAAATGTCGGTCCGGGCCGCTTCATCTCACAATACCGCCGAACCAAAGTATGACATGCTGGTAAGCAGTATGACCAGTATCATCCACAACTCACTTGTGTTCTACTCGTGCATATCATCTACGCATTAACCTGGCTCATGATGCCAGTGTAGGGGAACGTAGTATTTCAAAAAAAAATCCTACGATCACGCAAGATCTATCTACCAGATGCATAGCAACGAGAGGGGAGAGTGTGTCCACGTACCCTCGTATACCGGGAGCGGAAGCGTCTAGTGACGCGGTTGATGTAGTCGAACTTTCTTCGCGATCCAACCGATCAAGCACCGAACGTATGGAGCCTCCGCGTTCAACACACGTTCAGCTTGATGACGTCCCATGTACTGTTGATCCAGTAGAACCTTGCGGGAGAGTTTTGTCAGCACAACGGCGTTGTGACGGAGATGATGAAGCTACCGTCGCTGGGCTTTTCCTAAGCGCTGCAACGATATGACCGAGGTGTGTATCTGTGGAGGGGGGCACCGCACACGGTTGGGAGAGATCAACAGATCAACTTGTGTGTCTTTGGGTGCCCCCCTTCCCTTGAATATAAAGGAGAAAGGGGAGAGGCCGGCCAACCCTCTATGGCCTGCCAAGAGAGGCAATCCTACTAGGGATAGGATTTCAATCCTATTCCTCGTAGGAGTCCACCAAGAAGGAGAGAGGGGGAAGGAAGGAGAGGGAGAGGGAGAGGGAATGAGGGGCCACGCCTCCCTCCCCTAGTCCAATTCAGACTTCCCATTGGGACGGGGCGCGCCACCTCCTGGCTGTTGCCCTCTCTCTCCCGTAAAGCCCACTAGGGCCCAATATTCCCCCGGGGGGTTCCGGTAACCCCCCGGGCATTCCGGTTAAATCCAAAACTTTTCCGGAACACTTCCGGTGTCCAAATATAGTTGTCAAATATATCAATCTTTATGTCTTGGACATTCTGAGACTCCTCGTCATGTCCGTGATCTCATCCGGGACACCGAACTTACATTCGGTACATAAAAACTCATAAACTCATAATACCGATCGTCATCAAACGTTAAGCGTGCGGACCCTACGGGTTCGAGAACTATGTAGACATGACCGAGACTCATCTCCGGTCAATAACCAATAGCGGAACTTGGATGCTAATATTAGCTCCTACATATTCTACGAAGATCTTTATTGGTTAAACCGCATAACAACATACGTTGTTCCCTTTGTCATCGGTATCTTACTTGCCCGAGATTCAATCGTCGGTATCACAATACCTAGTTCAATCTTGTTACCGGCAAGTCTCTTTACTCGTTCCGTAATACATCATCCCGTTGACTAACTCATTAGTCATTTGCTAAGGCTTATTATGATGTGCATTATTGAGAGGGCCCCAGAGATACCTCTCCGACAGTCGGAGTGACAAATCCTATTCTTGATCTATGCCAACACCACGAACACCTTCGGAGACACCTGTAGAGCATCTTTATAATCACCCAGTTACGTTGTGACGTTTGATAGAACACAAGGTGTTCCTCCGGTATACGGGAGTTGCATAATCTCATAGTCATAGGAACATGTATAAGTCATGAAGAAAGCAATAACAGTAAAACTAAACGATCATAGTGCTAAGCTAACTAATGGGTCTTGTCGATCACATCATTCTCCTAATGATGTGATCCCGTTGATCAAATGACAACTCATGTCTATGGTTAGGAAACATAACCATCTTTGATCAACGAGCTAGTCTAGTAGAGGCATACTAGGGACATACTGTTTTGTCTATGTATTCACAGATGTACTAAGTTTCCGGTTGATATAATTCTAGCATGAATAAAAGACATTTATCATGATATAAGGAAATACAAATAACATGTTTATTATTTCCTCTAGGGCGTATTTCCTTCAATTGGATCCTCGGGATCGCCTGCTGTGCTAGCTGAGATGATGACCTATCTGGGTTATCGCTGGCACCCTGAGTACACCGTGTATGAGCAGTACTTGGACTTTAACCAGGAGATGTTCCGTGCCATCGTCCACCTCTACTCTCGTGAAGAGGACTCCTCTACTGTGCTGCACACCGCTCATGGTGTTTGAGTGACCATCGATATGGCAGTTCACGATGCAGCTTATGTTGCTCTGACACGCCTTCATGGAGAGTATCTGGCGTTGGACACTTCCCCTTTCAGGCACATTGCTATCGCCTCCGACGATGGAGAGGAGGGATACTACACTGGTGCCTACGTCACTGTCACTCGAGACCCCTTCCATCATTAGAACCTTGTTCTGCATGCTGATGGGCTGGATCGAGCTAACTGGGCTCTTCGCCACGAGTTGTACACCACCCGTCATGTCTGGAGAGCTACCACCTACTGCGATCTACCCAGCTAGGACCGTGATGCCTCCTGGTGTCGGTTGGCCAGAGGTGGGAGGCTACGCTCCCGCACTTGGTCCTCTGTTGCCACCTGGACGTCAGGTTCTGCACCAGAGTATCCACGGCCCCCAGGTTGCTGGCGTGGATGACTTCCCGTTGCAGCGCTACCAGCTATTAGGCTACACCTACCTCCACAATTCCGCCCGGGGTCTTACTTATTGGTATTAGATGCATTCGCCGCGAGCCTGCGTGCCGCCTATGATGTCACTAATCTATGTACTGAACTTTATGTACCGAACTCTATGCGTGCCCCCTTTTGTAATATATGCCGACTACTGTGAGGTATTTTACGTGCTCCTTTCATTATGCATGTTTCATTCGTGAATAATTCTTGTCTTTACAAATTTCTCAATGCTAAACTACCCTGTTATATATTAGCAGGATGGTTAGACCAGCTGGTCGTGGTTGTGGTGTCCACGCCCCACCACCGCCTGAATACATGGCTGGAATGATCCAACAGTTTCAGATGAATCACCAGTTCATGGAGAATGTCATGGCTCAGTTCCATCGCACCAACATGAATCAGCAGCCTGGCGCAGTGACACTGAATGACTTTGCTCGTCTCAACCCATCCGTCTACCGCGCTCAACTCAGCCACTTAATGCTAATGACTGGCTCTGTGACATCACTTTTGAACTGGAGTCTGCCGGAGTAGCCCCTCCCAACTATGTCACCTTTTGGGCATACTATCTGAAGGGTCCCGCTGCTCAATGGTGGGACAGCCCAGGCGTGCATTGCCTGTTGGGACAATCATCACTTGGTTGGAATTCCAAGCTGCCTTCCGTGCCCGCTTCATTCCTCAGGGAATCATGGATAGAAAGAAGCGTGAGTTCCGCAACCTCACCCAGGGCAACAAGACTGTGGATGCTTATCAGCGGGAGTTTCTGGACTTATCCCGCTATCCTGAAGAAGACATTGCCACTGATGCTTGTAGACAGAAAAAGTTCCACGATGAACTTCAAGCTGAAATCAAGCTGGCACTCCTTGTGCATGACTTTGGAGATTTCACCACCTTGGTGAACAAGGCCATCCAGGTTGAAACTGGTTTACAGGAACACCAGAGCTCTCTCAGGCGTAACCGTGACACTGGCTCATCTTCGGGCCCTCCCTTGCAGAAGCGTAGGATCTGGATTCCCAACAGTGTGTACCGTCAAGCTGCACCTGCTCTAAGATAGTCCTATGCTGCACCTCGTCTACCTCCACCACCTAGGCAGCCAAGACTTCCAGCAGCACCCCTCTAAGCTCCTGCTCCCGTCCCCAATGATGGTTTGTGCTTCAGCTGTGGCCACCCAGGTCACCGCGCTAGGGATTGCAATCAAAACCAGAACCAACTAGCACTTCCTACAGCTGGCCGTGGAAACAATCAGCCTCGTAACAACAATACCAGACCTTATGGTCGTGGTCAGGCTAACAACATTGATCTTAATGAAGCTCAAGTCCAGCCTGCTACTGTGATGGGTACTCTTCTTGTTCGTTCAGTACCATCTTCTGCTTTATTCGGTTCAGGAGCATCACATTCATTCATGTCACAAGAATTTGCATTTAAGCATAGCATTAAATACGAAGAAATGCACACTCCTCTAGTGGTACAGACCCCCGCGGGCCCATGTCAAGCCTCCATGGTTAGCCCCAATGTCGTCGTTGAAATTGAAGGGTTGGAATTTCACGCCTCCCCCATCATGTTGAAGTCTTCCAACATTAATCTCATTACGGGCATGGATTGGTTGAAAGCGCATACTTCTTCTATCGTTTGTGCCACTAAAATCATTCATCTTCTACACCCTTCGGATGAGATAGTAAGCTATCAAGCTTGTCTGGTTCAAAATGCTGAGGCACGTCTTTCTGCATTGAATGCATTGAACACTGCACCACTCGAGGGCATTGAAAACATTCCCGTCGGACGCGACTTCCAAGACGTCTTTCCTGAAGAACTTCCAGGGATTCCCCCTCCTAGAGCTGTCGAGTTCATCATCGACTTGAAACCAGGCACCACTCCTATAGACAAACAACCCTACAAGATGCCGCCTCATGAAATCATTGATCTTAAGGAGGAAATCGAAAAATCTCTTGCTAGTGGTTTCATTCGCCCAAGTAGCTCTCCTTGGGGAGCCCCTTCCCTCTTTGTCAAGAAGAAGGATGGGACAAACCGATTGGTCCAAGATTACCGTCCTATCAACCAAGAAACTATTCAGAACAAATATCCCCTTCCTTGGATCAATGATCTGTATGATCAACTGGCTGGTTCATTAGTGTTCTCTAAACTCGACTTGAGGTTGGGTTACCACCAGATCCGTGTTCGTGAAGAGGATATCCCAAAGACCGCCTTTGTGACTCATTATGGTTCATACGAGTACACCGTCATGTCATTTGGCTTGACAAATGCTCCAGCTACTTTCTCTCGCATGATGAACTATATATTCATGGAATACCTCAACAAATTCGTCGTGGTTTATCTGGATGATATCCTTGTATTTTCCAAGAATAAGGAAGAGCATGTTGAACATCTTCGCCTTGTACTGGAAAAGCTTCGAGAACATCAACTTTATACTAAATATTCCAAGTGTGAATTCTGGCTTCTTGTAGTAACCTATCTTGGGCATGTCATCTCCAAGGATGGTATTGCCGTCAACCCAAAACACGTCCAGGCTATTCTCGATTGGACTCCCCCAAAGAACGTCAAGAAAGTCAGAAGTTTTCTCGGTATCGCCAGCTATTGCCGTCGATTCGTCGAGAACTTCTCCAAGATCGCCAAGCCTCTGACTGGTCTACTTCACAAAGGCGTCAAGTTCGAGTGGACAAACAAATGCCAGGAAAGTTTTCAGGTGCTCAAGGACCAGATGACTTCTGCCCAGTGCTTGCTCCACCTGATACTAAGAAGGACTTCGTCATTTACTTCGACGCTTCCCGTCAAGGATTAGGCTGTGTCCTAATGCAAGAATGCAGAGTGATTGCTTATGCCTCTCATCAATTGCGCCCTCAAGAGGAGAACTATCCAGTTCATGACCTCGAGCTTGCTGCTGTCATATATGCTCTAAAACAGTGGCGGCATTACCTTCTTGGTAATCGTTGTGAGATGTTCACCGACCACCAAAGTCTGAAGTACTTGTTTACTCAGCCAGACCTGAACCTCCATCAGCAAAGATGGATGGAGACCGTAGCAGATTCTGACTTGGGTATTTCCTATACCCAGGGCAAGGCTAATGTGATGGCTGATGCCTTGAGCCGCAAGTCATATTGCAACCACCTCCAGGTTCACAAAGTTCAGCCCTCGCTTGTTGAAGAATTCAGAAAGCTGAACCTCCATATTGTTCTTCCTGGAGCACTCGCTCCCCCTCCTCCAAAATTTCAGAAAATGAACCTCCATGTTGTTTCCAAGGATTCTCTCAATGCCCTAGTTGCTAAACCAGACCTCTTGGACACCATCAAGTGGATTCAGAAGGCTGACGAGGAAGTTGGGAGGATTAAACGCTACCTCGCAGAAGGAAAGCCCTCATTCTTCACTATTGCTGATGATGGTGCCTTGTACTTAAAAGGCCGTCTAGTAGTACCGAGCAAGAAGGAAAACCTGGATCTGACTCCAAGGGTTATGAAAGAAGCTCATGACACGCCTCTGTCTATTCATCCCGCTAGTACCAAGATGTACCAAGACATTCGTTAGAGATTCTGGTGGTCTAATATGAAGCAAGACATTGGTCGTTATGTTGCTAAGTGTGACATTTGTCGTCGAATTAAAGCTGAACATCAAAGACCTGCTGGAACCCTGCAACCTATCTCTATTCCTGAACGGAAATGGGACCATGTTGAAATGGACTTCGTCACTGGATTTCCCAAATCGCAGAAAGGTAATGATGTAATTCTTGTCGTCATTGACCGACTTTCTAAAGTTGCACATTTTCTGGCTGTCAAATAAACGATTACCGCTAGTCAGCTGGCAACTCTCTACATGTCCAGAATTGTTTCACTTCACGGTATTCCACTAGTTATCAGTTCAGACCGTGGCAATTTATTCACTTCAAGATTATGGGCAAGTTTCCAAGAAGCTATGGGAACACATCTGTCATTCAATACCGCCCTCCATCCTCAGTCTCAAGGACAAGTTGAACACGTCAATCAAGTTCTCGAAGATATGCTTCGAGCTTGTGTTATTTCCTTCGACAAGATATGGGAGGAATCTCTCCCGTATGCTGAGTTCTCTTATAATAATAGCTATCAAGCTAGTCTGAAATGGCCGCGTTTGAAGTGTTATATGGACAAAAGTGCCGAACCCCTCTGAACTGGTCAGAAACTGGGGAACGTTCACTCTTCAGTCCGTATATTATCCAACACGCTCAAGAACAAGTCCACGTCATTCGCGAGAATCTGAAGACTGCTCAGTCACGTCAGAAAAGTCAATATGACCGTCATCACCAGGAAATGGTCTATCAACCTGGCGAAAAGGCTTATCTTCGGGTTACACCAATGAAGGGTGCTCACCGCTTCGGGATCAAGGGAAAATTAGCTCCTCGCTATATTGGTCCTTTCACTATTCTTCAGAGGCATGGAAGGGTGTCATATCAACTGGAGCTACCGTTGAACCTTTCTCAGGTTCACGATGTGTTCCACGTGTCTCAACTCCGCCGCTGCTTCAAGGACCCAGTACGAGCAGTGGACCACGAAGTGCTCGAGTTGCAATAGGATCTCTCCTATAAAGAACATCCGGTCCGCATTCTTGACCAAGCTAAAAGCCGCACATGTCATAAGGCGATCAAGTTCCTCAAAGTTCTGTGGTCGTATCACTCTAAAGACGAAGCCACTTGGGAATGTGAGGATCGTCTTTGCGATGAATACCCCGCACTGTTTCCTTCTACCTCCCAAATATCGGGACGAGATTTCTTGTAGTAGAGGAGATTTGTAACACCTAGATAATTAGGCTACAGTAAAACTCTGCTAATTATGCCACGTCACCGCAATTACTATTGTTTAATCTCGCGTAGTTCAAATCGTTTCAAATTCAAAAATGAATTATTGGCAAACAATTGAAGTTTTAACGTTAAAAACATAATGTTCGGACTATGCCAAATATTGCATAAGTATTTATGATGTAGAAGACACATTTTTAGAAAATGCCTAAATGCTCTAAAACATATAAAACAGAAAAAGGAAATAAATAAAATAAAACTAAAGTAAAACTAAAACCCCCATGGGCTATCCAGCCCAGCTGGCTGCCAGGCCAGCCCAATTGGACCAGGCCGGCCCATCGGCACCTACTAACCTCCCCTACCCCCGAAACCCTAGGGCACACCACTGCACTTCCCTCCCCACTCCTCCCTCTGCTCCCCCGATCCAGATCGGATTGGGCGCTCGACGGCGCCCCTCGCCGTGGCAACCGCGTTGCTCATCGCCGGACGCCTCCTCATCTCCTCCCCGCCTGCGTCCTCGAGCCTCGCCGCCCCCTCTGCTCTCAATGCCGGTGAGGGCCGTGCCCTCCCCCTCTCGTCTTTGCCCTTGCAGACACGGCCCGCGCCCGCGCCTTCCTCGCCCCGCTCCGCCGCTGTGGTCGCGCTCGTCGCCGCCTGCGAGCGCACGTCCCCACCGTCGCGTTCGCCGCAGCCACGCGCGCTCCGACCGCGCCCCACCTCACCAGCGCGCCCCCTCTGTCCCCGTTCGTGCCCGCACCCCGCTCGTTGCGCTGTTCTCTGCCGTGCCTGCTGCTGGCCCCTGTGTCACCGATGGCTACAACCTACTCCGGCCACCACTGGCCCCATCGTTTCCTCGCCAAAGCCACCACCTCCCCCTGCTGCTGCTCCCTCGTGCTGCCTGTGCCCGCGCCTCGACCCGCGCCCTCCGTCCAGCGTGCTCTGTCCGCCACAGCCACGCGGCCGCGCCCTCGCATTGCTCGCGCGCGCCCCCCACACTCTCCTGGCCTCGCCTCACCGCGCGGGAATGCGCCGCGTTGCCCGCACCACGCTGCGCCCTTCTGCCGCCCGCGCGCTCGTGGCTCAGGCCCCAGCCACGCGCCCACCCTGTGCCGTGGCCGCGCACGCCCCCGCTCGCCCTGTCCTCTGCCGACGCCGGCGCCCTGGGTCCCGCCCCGCTCCCCTCTTCGGCGCCTGGCCGCGCCGGCTCGCCCCTCCGCCGGCGCCCTTCGCGTCCACCGCGGCCGCGCTGGCTCGCCTCGCCGGCCCCTCACGTCCTGCGCATCCTTGCGGGCGAGTGCCCGCCCCCGGCGCCGCAGCGGCCGACCCACCCCGTTGCGCCCGAACCCATTAAGGCACTGGGCCAATGACAGGGGGGCCCCACGGCCCCAGAACATTTTAAATATGAAAAAAGAATAAATAAATAAACAAAATAAATAATAATAATAATAATAATTAAAATATTAATTAATTAAATAAATAATTAATTAATCTTAATTAGATTAACTTAATTATCAAATTAGCTAAACATTCAATGACATGCGGAGCCCACATGTCAGTTTGACCAGTCAACTGACTAGTTGACTGCTGACGTCATGCTGACATCATAAATGTAATTTAGATTTAAATTAATTCCGTTAATTCTAGAAAATGATTTAAAACTTAAAAAAATAATATAAAATAATCCGTAACTCGCATGAAAATACTTTGTAGATGAAAGTTGCTCAGAATGTCGAGATGAATCCGAATACGCGGTTGGTTTGTGAGCCACACATTCATAGCATAGCGAACATGCAACTTTCCCCCTTCGGTCCGTCTGTCCGAAAATGTCAAACACCGGGAATACTTTCCCGGATGTTCCCCCCCTTCGTCAGTAGCACCCGGTACTGCGTTTGGGCACACCTAGCACCGTTATCTGTCATGTCATGCATCGTCATGCATCTGTTTGCATTGTATTCATTGTTTCTCCCCCCTTTTCTCCGGTAGACTACGAGACCGACGCTGCTGTAGCCCCGATCGACAATGGTGTTGACAACCCCTCCTTCGCTGACGAGCTTCCAGGCAAGCCCCCCCTTGATCAACCTGATATGGCCTATTCCTCTCTCTATTGCTTGCATTAGAGTAGTGTAGCATGTTACTGCTTTCGAATAATCCTATTATGTCGCATAGCTTGTCATTGTTGTTACAACTGTTGATACATTTACCTGCAATCCTAAATGCTTAGTATAGGATGCTAGTTTCTATTAGTGGACCTACACTCTTGTCCGTCTGCCATGCTATACTATCGGGCCGTGATCACTTTGGGTGTGATCACGGGAATATACTATATACATATTATACATGATACAAGTTGTGACTAAAGTCGGGTCAACTCGATGAGTACCCGCGAGTGATTCACAGATTGGGGGCTAAAAGGGCCTTTGTCCCGACGGCCCTCTGTGTGGATCTTTATGGCGGAGTGACAGGGCAGGTCACGACCACCTTGGAGACAGGTGGGCCTGGTCCTGGTCGTTATCCACGGTTATTTCATAGTAACACGCTTAACGAGTTTGGATATTTGATCTGAGTTGGGTCATTGGCCTTATACGCACTAACTGCCATACGGGACAAAATATGGGAAACCGACGTCGTGGTATCAGCCAAAGCCTTCCGGACGTTAGCGACTTAGCGGCGCGTGCCGGGTTGGACTGGAACGCTCACACTTGTATAAGGGGGCTAGGTCTGCTCACCAGCATCCTTAGCAACGTGCAGGAGTGCAAAGGGTGATGGCCCATGACCCCTGTGCGCATGGGACTTAGACCGGCGTGCTGACCTCTCTATCGGGCCTAGGTAGGGCTGCGATGTGTTGATCTTTCGAGGCCGGGCATGACCCCGAAAATGTGTGTCCGGCCAGAGGGATCAAGCGTGTCGGGTTATGTGGTGCACCCCTGCAGGGAAGTAATCTATTCGAATAGCCATGTCCATGGTAACAGGACGACCCGGAGTTGTATTCCGACCTCATGACAACTAGAACTAGATACTTGATAAAACACACCCAGATGAGTTCTAGATATAAATCGGTGATTGCTCTTTCACAGGGTGATGTGGGGAGGATCGTCGGGTGGGATTATGCTATACGATGATACTTGGTGAACTTACCTTCTACTCTGTTCTACTGCTGTAAGATGGAGGCTGAAAGAAGTGTAGTCTTCGATAGGATTAGCTATCCCCCTCTTATTCTAGCCTTTTGTAGTTCAGTCCACATATACTACCCATATCATTGTTACCATTGCATATGTAGTATAGATCCTTGCTTGCGGGTACTTTGGATGAGTACTCGAGGCCCCTGGCTTGTAATATAAAGCTTGTATGACTTTTTTTACTTTTAGAGTTGTGTTGTGATATCTTCCAGTGAGTCCCTGATCTTGGTCGTACACATTTGTGTGCATGATTAGTGTACAGTTAAACCGGGGGCGTCACAATGGGGTAAAGTTCCGATCACATTCACTTAGTTCAGAAAAGACGGTTTGAAGACATAGCTATAAGTGAATGTTGTTGAGGACAAAACATATATAGGAATGAGATCAACTCAAGAGAGAAAGTCGAAGATAAATCCAATGTTGAAGACAAACCAAATACGAAGATAATGCAAATATGACACCAAATGAAAATCTTGAAGAAAGGTTGGTGGTGGGGTTACCCACCGTATAGGAAATATTAGACCGAGACATGGCGCACAATTATCATGGCGCTCTGAAGCCAAATTCCTCATTAATGTATGCACACTAAGAATTTATATCTTCATGAATTGAAGACATACGTGACTTCACGTGTTGTGCACCTAAGTCATCAACATGCATAACTGTTAGGATATGTGTCCATTCACTGGACATTTGAGGATTCGAGGATATTTAGCTCACACCGCAGCTTGCAAAACCTTTTCGCATCCAAGGGCTTTGTGAAGATATCTGCCAATTGCTCTTCAGTGTTGACATGAATGATATCAATGTCTTCCTACATCACATGATCTCAGAGAAAATGATGACGAATCATAACGTGCTTTATCTTTGAGTGCTGAACTGGATCGTGTGCAATCTTGATGGCGCTTTCATTGTCACAGTAGATGGGCACCTTCTTCTTGTTGATACCATAGTCCTTGAGGGTTTGCCTCATCCAGAGAAGTTGAGCACAGCAAGATGCATCATCAATGTATTCAGGTTCAACATTATAGAGAGACACACAGTTCTGCTTATTTGAAGACCAATAGACAATGGATTAACCAAGGAAGTGACATGTGCCTAATGTAGACTTGCGATTCTAGATTTGTACGAATCCATTAATAAGTACAAGTGAGGAATCAACTAGTTGTGAAGCATAAGTGAAAGTACTGGCAAATCAAGAGATGCACAAGATGGAAGATCCATATTTGGAAGTGATAGAACAACTTTCAGAAAATCTGGAAAGTTGAAAGGATCAAATAGATGGTAAAAAGTGAAGTTTTATTTACTACTCAAGAACAAGAGATGAACTGCAGGAAGAGTCGGAGATGCTGCCGAGCAATTTGATCTCCCACGCCTTAACTTGGCGGCGGAAGACAGCTACGACGGCGGCGGGAAGAAGATGACCGCGACTAGCATGAGTACGACGTCGAGGAAGTCGCGGCAGCTAAGCGCTTCTTCTCCGGCGACGACGAGGGCTAGCGATGGCGCTAGGGTTGCGACCGAGATATCGATAGGAGTAGAGGAATTAATGACCGCAGGGGCGATGTATTTATAAGAAGAGTTGTGGTGCTGTGAATTTAATGTGCTGCCCCTGGCGGTTCACATCTGCTTGACGCATGGCATGCATGCAAGTTAGAATAACCATTCCACGACCCCGCTACATAGCTGGTTAGGCGGGAGGTCGTTCGGCTTCTCCAGATTTCGGCAAATAGGATAAAGATAATAAAAGCATTTTAAATGTTGATCTCAAAATCTTCGACTGACAAGGACATAGTGAAAACAAGCGACACGTGTCAATAGAATGCATATGAAGATTTAGAGAGAGTAGGGGAGATGAGCATAGATGGGGTAAGGGTCCGATCACATTCACTTAGTTCAAAAAAGATAGTTTAAAGACATGGCTATAAGTGAATGTCGTTGAGGACTCGAAGACAAATCAATTATGAAGTTAATGCAATGTATTCGACGCCAAACAAAAATCTTCAAGAAAGGTTGATGAAGGTATTACCCACCGTGTAGGAAGTATTAGACCCAGACACGACGCTCAATTATCGTGGCACTCTAATATCAAATTCCAAATTTATATTTTCACACTTAGATTGTATGTCTTCATGAATTGAAGACATACGTTACTTCGTGTGTTGTGCACCTAAGTTATCAACATGCATAAGTGTTAGGATATGTGTCTATTCACTGGACATTTGAGGATTCTACGATATTTAGCTCACACCGTGGCTTGCAAAATCTTTTATCATCCTAAGGCTGTGTGAAGATATCTACCAATTGCTCTTCAGTGATGACGTGAATGATATCAATGTCTTCCTTAAGTACATGATCTCTGAGAAAATGATGATGAATCTAAATGTGCTTTGTCTTCGAGTGCTGAACTGGATTGTGTGCAATCTTGATGACGCTTTCATTGTCGCGGTAGAGGGGCACCTTATTCTTGTTGATGCCATAGTCCTTGAGGGTTTGCTTTATCCAGAGAAGTTGAGCACAGCAAGATCCAGCAACAATGTATTCAGCTTTAGTAGTATATAGAGACACACAGTTCTGCTTCTTTGAACACCAATATACAAGGGATTGACCAAGGAAGTGACATGTGCCTGATGTAGACTTGCGATCCACCTTGTCACCATCCTAATCAGCATATGAGAATCAACCTATATCAAACTTTGAGCCCTTGGGTGTGGGGACCCCGACTTAGAAGTCGAGATCACCGAATGCACGTGTACAGTGATCCCAGAGATCAATGCTTACTGAACACACAGAAGCTGAATAACAAGAGTCTTACATCCATACATACCGTCTTACACAAATTATGGCAATTATGGCCAAGTCTTACATAGATAAAGCCTCAAGGGCTGAATAGCAAATAACTCAAATAGTGGAAGTCTTCGATGATAGGTAGAACCCATGCCATCTGCCTTAACCCTACAGGCATTCTGACTGGGATAGCGTCCTAGTTCGCATGATCATCTCCATAGAACTCTTCTTCATATTCCTGTTCCTCCATGCCTGGCCAATTAAATAGCCAGTGGCAAGCCAATGAGTACTTTGAATGTACTCGCAAGCAACCCATGATTTGGTTCAAAGTAACAATGCAATTGAACAATAATGAGCAATCTAGCTATGAGCTAGGATAAATATTCTACCATCAAGTGTATGCATCAATAAACTCACGTAACCTCGAAGACAGGTTACCGATATCAACATATATATGATTCAACTCAACGAGTCAAGTCACCACCTTGACTCAGCACACACACATACTTTCACCGACGTAGTAAAATTCTGGACATAGTTTAAGTAGCACCACCCAACTGTCCATGACCGTGGACACGGCTATTCGAATAGTTTTACACTCTGCAGAGGTTGCACACTTTACCCACAAGATCCGGGAAGCTTTCGTGTCACCCACGATCCCGCAATACCTCAAGTACTCGGGGGAAGCACCCGGTCATTATCTTTCCTTAGACGACACTAACATAGAGTCCACTCGTTGGTACACAGCCCTCGAGTACAAACAATAGATCATGGGACTTGCCCTAATTTCAATGTCACGCGTACCCGAAGGGACCAACGGTATGTCCGGTGCCCTGTAAAAACAGTCATGGTCGTCTATCCAAGCACGACCCCGTCCCGGGAAATACCTCAAGTCTTCCCGTCACTAGTAATGCGGGCACCATGCTAGTATCGGCCTAAGTAATCAATAAAGCCCCGTCCCATAAGGGGTAGAGTGGTTGCACATGTTTGGTTGGGACGGTAGTCACACATAAATCTAATCCATCATTTCACCCATGCACAAGATCTTTATGAAGGAAATATGCCCTAGAGGCAATAATAAAGATGTTATTTGTATTTCCTTATATCATGATAAATGTCTTTTATTCATGCTAGAATTGTATTAACCGGAAACTTAGTACATGTGTGGATACATAGACAAAACAGTATGTCCCTAGTATGCCTCTACTAGACTAGCTCATTGATCAAAGATGGTTATGTTTCCTAACCATAGACATGAGTTGTCATTTGATCAACGGGATCACATCATTAGGAGAATGATGTGATGGACAAGACCCATCCGTTAGCATAGCACTATGATCGTTTAGTTTTACTGCTATTGCTTTCTTCATGACTTATACATGTTCCTATGACTATGAGATTATGCAACTCCCGAATACCGTAGGAACACCTTGTGTGCTATCAAACGTCACAACGTAACTGGGTGATCATAAAGATGCTCTACAGGTGTCCCCGAAAGTATTCGTGGTGTTGGCATAGATCAAGATTAGGATTTGTCACTCCGAGTGTCGGAGAGGTATCTCTGGGCCCTCTCGGTAACACACATCACAATAAGCCTTGCAAGCAAAAGACTAATGAGTTAGTCACGAGATGATGTGTTACGGAACAAGTAAAGAGACTTGCCGATAACGAGATTGAACTAGGTATAGAGATACCGACGATCGAATCTCGGGCAAGTAACATACCGTTTGACAAAAGGAACAACGTATGTTGTTATGCGGTTCTAACCGATAAAAGATCTTCGTAGAATATGTAGGAGCCAATATGAACATCCAGGTTCCGCTATTGGTTATTGACCGGAGATGAGTCTCGGTCATGTCTACATAGTTCTCGAACCCGTAGGGTCCGCACGCTTAACGTTTGATGACGATCGGTATTATGAGTTTATGAGTATTGATGTACCGAAGGTAGTTCGGAGTCCCGGATGAGATCACGGACATGACGAGGAGTCTCGGAATGTCCGAGACATAAAGATTGATATATTGGACGGCTATATTCGGACACCGGAAGTATACCGGAAAAGTTTCGGATTTATCGGGAATGCCGGAGGGGGTTACCGGAACCCCCTACGAGAGGGGATGGTCCATAGTGGGCCTAAAGGGAAAGAGAGAGGCAGCCCATAGGGCTGGCCGGCGCCCCCACCTAGGGTTCCTAGTTGGACTAGGATTTGGGGGGCGCCACCTCTCCTATTCCTTTCCCCCTTCTTCCTTTTGGTGAATCCTACTAGGAATAGGATTGCAATCCTATTCCTAGTAGGACTCCTTCCCTAGCCGCACCAGGAAGGGCCGGCCGGCCTCCCTCCCTTCCTCCTTTATATACGGGGGCAGGGGGGCACCCAAAGACACACAAGTTGAATTGTTTTAGCCGTGTGCGGTGCCCCCCTCCACAGAATCACACCTCGGTCATACCGTCGCGGAGCTTAGGCGAAGCCCTGCGCCGGTGAACACATCATATCCGTCACCACGCCGTCGTGCTGACGAAACTCTCCCGTGAAGCTCAACTGGATCAAGAGCTCGTGGGACGTCATCAAGCTGAACGTGTGCTGAACGCGGAGGTGCCGTACGTTCGGTGCTTGATCGGTTGGATCGTGAAGAAGTTCGACAACATCAACCGCGTCACTTGACGCTTCCGCTCCCGGTCTACGAGGGTACGTAGACACGCTCTTCCCTCTCGTTGCTATGCATCTGGTAGATAGATCTTGCGTGATCGTAGGAAAATTTTAAAATACTACGTTCCCCAACAGTGGCATCATGAGCCAGGTCTATGCGTAGATGATATGCACGAGTAGGACACAATGAGTTGTGGGCGATACTAGTCATACTGCTTACCAGCATGTCATACTTTGCTTCGGCGGTATTGTGAGATGAAGCGGCCCGGACCGACATTACGCGTACGCTTACGCGAGACTGGTTTCACCGTTACGAGCACTCGTTGCTTAAAGGTGACTGGCGGGTGTCTGTCTCTCTCACTTTAGCTGAATCAAGTGTGGCTACGCCCGGTCCTTGTGAAGGTTAAAACAGCACATACTTGACGAAACATCGTTGTGGTTTTGTATGCGTAGGTAAGAACGGTTCTTGCTAAAGCCCGTAGCAGCCACGTAAAACTTGCAACAAACAAAGTAGAGGACGTCTAACTTGTTTTTGCAGGGCATGTTGTGATGTGATATGGTCAAGACATGATGAGTTATACGGTTTTGTATGAGATGATCATGTTTTGTAAAGTTATCGGCAACTGGCAGGAGCCATATGGTTGTCGCTTTATTGTATGAAATGCAATCGCCATGTAATTGCTTTACTTTATCACTAAACGGTAGCGATAGTCGTAGAAGCAATAGTTGGCGAGACGACAACGATGCTACGATGGAGATCAAGGTGTCGCGCCGGTGATGAAGGTGATCATGACGGTGCTTTGGAGATGGAGATCAAAAGCACAAGATGATGATGGCCATATCATGTCACATATTTTGATTGCATGTGATGTTTATCTTATTATGCTTCTTATTTTGCTTAGAACGACGGTAGCATTATAAGATGATCCCTTACTAAATTTCAAGGTATAAGTGTTCTCCCTAAGTATGCACCGTTGCGAAAGTTCGTCGTGCCGAGACACCACGTGATGATCGGGTGTGATAAGCTCTACGTTCAAATACAACGGGTGTAAGCCAGTTTTGCACACGCAGAATACTCGGGTTAAACTTGACAAGCCTAGCATATACAAATATGGCCTCGGAACACTGGAGACCGAAAGGTCGAGCGTGAATCATATAGTAGATATGATCAACATAAGATGTTCACCATTGAAACTACTCCATCTCACGTGATGATCGGACATGGTTTAGTTGATTTGGATCACGTGATCATTTAGATGACCAGAGGGATGTCTATCTAAGTGGGAGTTCTTTAAATTAATATGATTAAATTGAACTTCAATTTATCATGAACTTAGTCCTGATAGTTTTGCATATCTATGTCGTTGTAGATCAAATGGCCCGTGCTACCGTTCCTTTGAATTTTAATGCATTCCTAGAGAAAGCTAAGTTGAAAGGTGATGGTAGCAATTACACGGACTGGGTCCGTAACCTGAGGATTATCCTCATTGCTGCACAGAAGAATTATGTCCTTGAAGCACCGCTAGGTGACAAGCCCCCTTCCGCTAATGCAGACGCTTTGAACGTCTGGCAGTCGCGGTCTGATGACTACACGATAGTTCAGTGTGCCATGCTTTACGGCTTAGAACCGGGACTTCAATGACGTTTTGAACGTCATGGACCATATGAGATGTTCCAGGAGTTGAAGTTAATATTTCAAGCAAATGCCCGAATTGAGAAATATGAGATTTCCAATAAGTTCTACAGCTGCAAGATGGAGGAGAATAGTTCTATCAGTGAACACTTGCTCAGAATGTCTGGGTACTACAATCATATGACTCAACTTGGTTGCAAAGTTGACGAGGATAGTGTTATTGATAGAGTTCTTCAATCACTGCCACCAAGCTATAAAGGCTTCGTGATGAACTATAACATGCAAGGGATGCAAAAGACAATTCCCGAGCTCTTCTCTATGCTCAAAGCTGCGGAGGTAGAAATCAAAAAGGAGCATCAAGTGTTGATGGTTAGCAAGACCACTAGTTTCAAGAAAAAGGGCAAGGGAAAGAAAGGGAACTTCAAAAAGAATAGCAAGTCAGTTGCTACTTCCACAAAGAAACCCAAATCTGGAGCCAAGCCTGAAACTGAGTGCTTCTACTGCAAGGGGACTGGACACTGGAAGCGGAACTGCCCCAAGTATTTGGCGGATAAGAAGGATGGCAAGATGAACAAAGGTATATGTGATATACATGTTATTGATGTGTACCTTACTAATGCTCGTAGTAGTACCTGGGTATTTGATACCGGTTCGGTTGCTAATATTTGTAACTCGAAACAGGGACTACGGATTAGACAAAGATTAGCTAAGGATGAGGTGACGATGCGCGTGGGAAATGGTTCCAAAGTCGATGTGATCGCCGTCGGCACGCTACCTCTACATCTACCTTTGGGATTAGTTTTAGACCTAAATAATTGTTATTTGGTGCCAGCGTTGAGCATGAACATTATATCTGGATCTTGTTTATTGCGAGACGGTTATTCATTTAAATCAAAGAATAATGGTTGTTCTATTTTAATGAATAATATCTTTTATGGTCATGCACCCTTAAAGAGTGGTCTATTCTTATTGGATCTCGATTGTAGTGATACACATATTCATAATATTGAAACCAAAAGATGCAAGGTTAATAATGATAGTGCAACTTATTTGTGGCACTGCCGTTTAGGTCATATTGGTGTAAAACGCATGAAGAAACTCCATAAAGATGGACTTTTGGAATCACTTGATTATGAATCACTTGGTGCTTGCGAACCATGCCTCATGGGCAAGATGACTAAAACTCCGTTCTCCGGAACTATGGAGCGAGCAACAGATTTGTTGGAAATCATACATACTGATGTATGTGGACCAATGAGTGTTGATGCTCGCGGCGGGTATCGTCATTTTCCGACCTTCACTGATGATTTGAGCAGATATGGGTATATCTACTTAATGATGCACAAGTCTGAAACATTTGAAAAGTTCAAAGAATTTCAGAGTGAAGTAGAGAATCATCGTAACAAGAAAATAAAGTTTCTACGATCAGATCGTGGAGGAGAATATTTGAGTTACGAGTTTGGTCTTCATTTGAAACAATGTGGAATAGTTTCACAACTCACGCCACCTGGAACACCACAGCGTAATGGTGTGTCCGAACGTCGTAACCGTACTTTATTGGATATGGTGCGATCTATGATGTCTCTTACCGATTTACCACTATCGTTTTGGGGTTATGCTTTAGAGACAGCTGCATTCACGTTAAATAGGGAACCATCTAAATCCGTTGATACGCCACCTTATGAACTATGGTTTGCAAGAAACCAAAGTTGTCGTTTCTTAAAATTTGGGGCTGCGATGCTTATGTGAAAACACTTCAACCTGATAAGCTCGATCCCAAGTCGGAAAAATGTGTCTTCATAGGATACCCAAAAGAGACTGTTGGGTACACCTTCTATCACAGATTCGAAGGCAAAATATTCGTTGCTATGAACGGATCCTTTCTGGAAAAAGAGTTTCTCTCGAAAGAAGTGAGTGGGAGGAAAGTAGAACTTGATGAGGTAATTGTACCTTCTCCCGGATTGGAAAGTAGTACATCACAGGAAATTGTTCCAGTGATTCCTACACCAATTAGTGAGGAAGTTAATGATAATGATCATGAAACTTCAGATCAAGTTTCTGCTGAACGTCGTAGATCAACCAGAGTACGTTCCGCACCAGAGTGGTACGGCAACCCAGTTCTGGAAATCATGTTACTAGACCATGATGAACCTACGAACTATGAGGAAGCGATGATGAGCCCAGATTCCGCAAAATGGCTTGAAGCCATGAAATCTAAGATGGGATCCATGTATGAGAACAAAGTATGGACTTTGGTTGACTTGCCCGATGATCGGCAAGCCATCGAAAATAAATGGATCTTCAAGAGGAAGACCGACGCAGACGGTAATATTACTGTTTACAAAGCTCGACTTGTTGCGAAAGGTTTTCGACAAGTTCAAGGAGTTGACTACGATGAGACTTTCTCACCTGTAGCGATGCTTAAGTCTGTCCGAATCATGTTAGCAATTGCCGCATTTTATGATTATGAAATCTGGCAAATGGATGTCAAAACTGCATTCCTAAATGGATATCTCAAAGAAGAGTTGTATATGATGCAACCAGAAGGTTTTGTCGATCCAAAAGGTGCTAACAAAGTATGCAAGCTCCAGCGATCCATCTATGGACTGGTGCAAGCATCTCGGAGTTGGAATATATGCTTTGATGAGGTGATCAAAGCATATGGTTTTATACAGACTTTTGGAGAAGCCTGTATTTACAAGAAAGTGAGTGGGAGCTCTATAGCATTTCTAATATTATATGTAGATGACATATTGTTGATTGGAAATGATATAGAATTTCTGGATGGCATAAAAGGATACTTGAATAAAAGTTTTTCAATGAAAGACCTCGGTGAAGCTGCTTATATATTAGGTATCAAGATCTATAGAGATAGATCAAGACGCTTAATTGGACTTTCACAAAGCACATACCTTGATAAGATTTTGAAGAAGTTCAAAATGGATCAGTCAAAGAAAGGGTTCTTGCCTGTTTTACAAGGTATGAAGTTGAGTAAGACTCAATGCCCGACCACTGCAGAAGATAGAGAGAAAATGAAAGTCATTCCCTATGCCTCAGCCATAGGATCTATCATGTATGCAATGTTGTGTACCAGGCCTGATGTGTGCCTTGCTATAAGTCTAGCAGGGAGGTACCAAAGTAATCCAGGAGTGGATCACTGGACAGCGGTCAAAAACATCCTAAAGTATCTGAAAAGAACAAAGGATATGTTTCTCGTATATGGAGGTGACAAAGAGCTCGTCGTAAACGGTTATGTCGATTCTAGCTTTGACACTGATCCGGATGACTCAAAGTCACAAACCGGATATGTATTTTTATTGAACGGTGGAGCTGTCAGTTGGTGCAGTTCCAAGCAGAGCGTCGTGGCGGGATCTACGTGTGAAGCGGAATACATAGCTGCTTCGGAAGCAGCAAATGAAGGAGTCTGGATGAAGGAGTTCATATCCGATCTAGGTGTAATACCTAGTGCATCGGGTCCAATGAAAATCTTTTGTGACAACACTGGAGCCATAGCCTTGGCGAAGGAATCCAGGTTTCACAAGAGAACAAAACACATCAAAAGACGCTTCAATTCCATCCGCGATCTAGTCAAGGAGGGAGACATAGAGATTTGCAAAATACATACGGATCTGAATGTTGCAGACCCGTTGACTAAGCCTCTTCCACGGGCAAAACATGATCAGCACCAGGACTCCATGGGTGTGAGGATCATCACTTTGTAATCTAGATTATTGACTCTAGTTCAAGTGGGAGACTGAAGGAAATATGCCCTAGAGGCAATAATAAAGATGTTATTTGTATTTCCTTATATCATGATAAATGTCTTTTATTCATGCTAGAATTGTATTAACCGGAAACTTAGTACATGTGTGGATACATAGACAATACAGTATGTCCCTAGTATGCCTCTACTAGACTAGCTCATTGATCAAAGATGGTTATGTTTCCTAACCATAGACATGAGTGGTCATTTGATCAACGGGATCACATCATTAGGAGAATGATGTGATGGACAAGACCCATCCATTAGCATAGCACTATGATCGTTTAGTTTTACTGCTATTGCTTTCTTCATGACTTATACATGTTCCTATGACTATGAGATTATGCAACTCCCGAATACCGTAGGAACACCTTGTGTGCTATCAAACGTCACAACGTAACTGGGTGATCATAAAGATGCTCTACAGGTGTCTCCGAAAGTATTCATGGTGTTGGCATAGATCAAGATTAGGATTTGTCACTCCGAGTGTCGGAGAGGTATCTCTGGGCCCTCTCGGTAACACACATCACAATAAGCCTTGCAAGCAAAAGACTAATGAGTTAGTCACGAGATGATGTGTTACGGAACGAGTAAAGAGACTTGCCGATAACGAGATTGAACTAGGTATAGAGATACCGACGATCGAATCTCGGGCAAGTAACATACCGTTTGACAAATGGAACAACGTATGTTGTTATGCGGTTCTAACCGATAAAAGATCTTCGTAGAATATGTAGGAGCCAATATGAACATCCAGGTTCCGCTATTGGTTATTGACCGGAGATGAGTCTCGGTCATGTCTACATAGTTCTCGAACCCGTAGGGTCCGCACGCTTAATGTTTGATGACGATCGGTATTATGAGTTTATGAGTATTGATGTACCGAAGGTAGTTCGGAGTCCCGGATGAGATCACGGACATGACGAGGAGTCTCGGAATGTCCGAGACATAAAGATTGATATATTGGACGGCTATATTCGGACACCGGAAGTATACCGGAAAAGTTTCGGATTTATCGGGAATGCCGGAGGGGGTTACCGGAACCCCCTATGAGAGGGGATGGTCCATAGTGGGCCTAAAGGGAAAGAGAGAGGCAGCCCATAGGGCTGGCCGGCGCCCCCACCTAGGGTTCCTAGTTGGACTAGGATTGGGGGGGGGGGCGCCACCTCTCCTATTCCTTTCCCCCTTTTTCCTTTTGGTGAATCCTACTAGGAATAGGATTGCAATCCTATTCCTAGTAGGACTCCTTCCCTAGCCGCACCAGGAAGGGCCGGCCGGCCTCCCTCCCTTGCTCCTTTATATACGGGGGCAGAGGGGCACCCAAAGACACACAAGTTGAATTGTTTTAGCCGTGTGCGGTGCCCCCCTCCACAGAATCACACCTCGGTCATACCGTCGCGGAGCTTAGGCGAAGCCCTGCGCCGGTGAACACATCATATCCGTCACCACGCCGTCGTGCTGACGAAACTCTCCCATGAAGCTCAACTGGATCAAGAGCTCGTGGGACGTCATCAAGCTGAACGTGTGCTGAACGCGGAGGTGCCGTACGTTCGGTACTTGATCGGTTGGATCGCGAAGAAGTTCGACAACATCAACCGCGTCACTTGACGCTTCCGCTCCCGGTCTACGAGGGTACGTAGACACACTCTTCCCTCTCGTTGCTATGCATCTGGTAGATAGATCTTGCGTGATCGTAGGAAAATTTTAAAATACTACGTTCCCCAACACTTTAACGGCACATCACTTCTTCCTCAAGTGATGACCGAACTTAATATCACCCTCGGGCATTAGGGGCACCCAATGCTTTTTTTTGAAAAGAATGCAACCACGAAGGTTTCATGGCACACATGCATCACTTAAGCATCACTACTAACCATTTGCATGACATCTAGCACATAGCAAGATCATGAGTAAGCATTCATCATGTGGTGGTCCTTAACTAGGTCACCACCGTAACTCTTATCATCATGCATTCGGAAACAAACGGGTTCCGAAGAACAGAAGTGTATCATGGTCAAAGGGCTGCTTGCCTGGATTGGCTTGGTCTTCAAAGTCTTCAAATCCTTCTCCACCTTCTTCCTCAGCAACCTCGTCAAATACGGTATCTAATCATCGCAAAATAACAACGGGAAAATAAGACCACAATAAAAACAGAAAAATCAAAGTGCTCAGAACAATGTCAACTTATTTTTGTTAAATACTAGAGGGAAAACTAAGATGGCAAAAATTCTTAGTTTGAGTTTTGGAGTTGCAGAATGGAATCTAAGGATTTTTGAACAGAAGTTTTATTGTTCAAATTTGAATTTAAATTTGAACATAACAGAAAAGGTCTATGGATATGTGTGAAAGTGACACCATTAAATAGGTTGGAATTTTACAAGATTTTAGGAGTTGGAATTAATTCATTTGGACAAATATTTATTTGTGTGAAATTATTTGAAATAGTCACAGAAAAAGAAAAAGGGAAAAGGTCATGTGCCACTGGGCCAGAACGGCCACAGTGCACGGCCCAGGGCGAATAGCCCATCGCTCGGGCGCCAGCGCGCGCGCGTCAGGGTTTTCAAACCTGACAGGCGGGGCCCGGCGGTCAGTGGCTGCGAGGGAAGAGAGAGAGCAGTGAGGATGATAGGCGGGACCCGCCTGTCATCTTCAACCTCACGGCCAAAGCGACGGCGAGCTCACCGGCGGCGATTCCGGGCACGACGGGGCAAACGGAGGCAGGAACGGGCTCAGCAGTGAGTCGCCATTCCAGTGGTGGTGGTGCGGCCCGCCGAAGAGGCCTGGTTCGCTGGCGGCGAGGATACGCGGCGGAGGATCGACAGGAGGTTCCTGGCTGGCTCGCTCCCGGCTGCAATAGGAGTGGAAGAAGGAGGGGAACGAGTCAGTGGGGTACGACGGCTCCAGATCGAGAAAGAATCGGGGCGGAGAGGGGCTGTACTGCGAGATCTCCGGTTGCCCGACGCGGCGGAGCTCCGGTCGATCCCGAGCACAGAGGTTTCCTGGGGGCGAGTGGGTGGTGCTGGGGTGCTACTGGGAGTGTGGGGAGGAGATAGGTGCCGTTGGAGAGGCTCGGGGCGAGCTTATATAGCCGAGCCCCGGTCCACCGTGGACTCGTGCGCCGGCGAGGTCACGGGCAAGGCCAGAGACCGTGCAGGCGCTTGCATTCGAGTCGGGGAGGTTCATGGGTGAGGTCTACGCCTAGTAGAGGGGAGAGGAGGAGCGGGGAAGGCTCCAGAGGGCGTGCGCGTGTGAGGCCGACGAGTGGAGGTTGCGGGCGGCCAGCGCGCGTGCGAGGGCGGCCACTGGAGGGAGGAGGAGGAGGGGGACAGCGCCGGGGAGAGTCGCAGACGTCGAGGCGCATTGGCTGGCGCGAGGGGAGAGCACGAGTTGGTCGGAGGCGAGTGATTGGGCGAAGCTACAATGCGGGTGCGCACTTTAGCGCGCTCTGGAGCGTGCTTATCGCATGCCATGGCATGCCATTGGCTCTCTGGGCATGTCCGCCATGTCTGGGGGGTCCATGACGAAGTAAACAACTCAGGTGAGGCCTTGGATGCGCTGGATGATCAATGAGGGAGGAGTGAAGCTGGTAAATGAGTGGAATTTGGCTGTCCAACAAGGTAACTTAGGGTTTTCATCCCTCAATCATGGAGCTGTGGACATGGGGAAGTTACTGGAGATAGAATGTAACTAGGTGAAGCTGTGGTAGAAAGCTGAGGCAAAAGTAAATGGTAAAAGAGGCCAAGATGATAGTTTTGATAAAAAGGTAGAAGGTGTTTGATCAAGTTTTGGTCAAGCAAATGATTTCTACTAGCCATGACACTTAACAGGATTGAATGTCATAAGGAAATAAGGGGTTTCACCAAATTTGGGCTCATTTGAAGAAACTAGCCAATGTAACTTTGGTGAACCCTAGAAAACAACAAAAATGGCTTCATCTTGTTTAAGTCACGCTAATCATCTCCCCTTGATGCACCACTTGGTGTAGTTTCATCATTTGTGGTATTGATCATGCTCACAAAGTTTGAAGCTCCAGATAAAAAGTTGGTAATGTAAAGTTGTTCAAATTTGAATTTGAACAGAAAGGGTTTTGGGGTATTCTGATCAAGTTGCCCTACTCCAAATCTTGTGCCATTTGGTCTAGATGCCTTATTAGGCCATTCTAGCATGCACCAAGTTTGAGAGCATTTGGACAAGTTTGGCAATGTAAAGTTGCACAAACTTCAAATATGGACAGAATGGTTTTGAAGGGGTTTGAGGATGTTATCTTGCTTCCCAGGGCATGGGGCTTGGCAAGATCATCAAATATGTCATATATGACATGATAGAATTTCCCTGGAATTTTTGGAGAATATTTCCTTTGTAAATATTTCAAAAGCTTGAAATATCCAGAAAGGGTTTTAGAGGGATTAGCCCATTATTTTGAACATGACCAAGTGTTGAAACCCTTATATAAGGACAATATATGTCCTATGAGTCTCCCTGAATTTTGGCAAATACTTTTGAAATACTTAAATAATTTTTCCCTATTAAAGACAATTTCTGGCCTTAAGAAAAATCTTTTAAATAAAATAGGAAAATAACTTTTAAAATTATACTTTTGTGGTTTCTGGGAGTCCTATGACTACTAGGTCTCAAACACACTTTTTGAAATAATTTTCTCACCCTAAATCAAGCACTTGCAGTGCAAACCTCAATTCAGGGGTTTTTGGAATACTAAAATTTTAAAATACATTTTGGCCAAATTATTTTTATAAGAAAATACTATACTGCTATAAACACTTAGTATGATCATTGGGCAGAAGTTTTAGGTATGGAAATGAATTCTACAAGAGGTAATAGTTGACTTTAATGAGCACATGAAAAATATAGGAAGGAAAACTCAATTCCAAATAAAAGCCAAATGATGCCAAAAAAAATTGCTGGTCCAAATTTTCATGCTTCATTGATGCAAAAGACATGTTACAAAATGCAGGGTGTGACAGACCTACCCCCCTTACAAGAATATCGTCCCCGAGATTCCTAAACTAGGTCTTAAAAGAGATCGGGATACTCGGATCTAAGATAGTCTTCACGTTCCCAGGTTGCTTCTGCTTCCGTGTGGTTGCTCCACTGGACCTTGAAGTACTTGATGGTACGGCTTCGCGTCCGTCGTTTTGCTTCATCCAGAATGTGAATGGGCTTCTCGCGGTAGGTCAAATCAGGCTGGAGATCAATGGCTTGGTGATCAACATCCTTGTAGAGATCAGGCTTGTCCGGAACTTGGAGACATTTCCGGAGTTGTGACACGTGGAATACGTTGTGCACATCGGATAGCTCAGGTGGTAGTTCCAACTGGTAAGCCACTTCTCCTCGTCGTGCAGTGATCTCAAAGGGTCCAATGAACCTTGGTGCGAGCTTCCCCTTGACGTGGAAATGCTTGGTTCCCTTCAAAGGAGTTACTCGTAGGTACACATGATCCCCGACATGGAAACTCATGCCCCGACAGTGAGTGTCAGCATAGCTCTTCTGCCTTGACTTGGCTGCCTTCAAATTTCTCTGACTAGTTGGACTTGCTCTTCTGCTTCGCGGAGAATATCCGGTCCAAAAACTAGCCCTTCTCCAGTCTCTGACCAGTTGAGGGGTGTGCGACATCTGCGTCCGTACAACACCTCAAATGGTGCCATCTGAAGGCTCGACTGATAACTGTTGTTATAGGAGAACTCGGCAAAAGGGAGACAATCTTCCCACTTGGCTCCATATGCCAAGACACAGGCTCGGAGCATGTCTTCGAGAATTTGATTTACTCGTTCTGTCTGACCTCCGGTCTGCGGGTGGAAAGCTGTGCTGAAGGATAACTTGGTTCCCAAGGCTTCTTGGAACTTCTTCTAGAACCTTGAGGTGAACTGGGTTCCTCGATCTGACACAATCTCCTTGGGAACGCCATGAAGGCTTACGATTCTGTCGATGTAGAGAGCTGCCAGCTGGTTGCCATCATAAGTAGTTTTGACAGGAATGAAGTGGGCCACCTTGGTCAAATGGTCGACTATGACCCAGATGGAGTCATGTCCTCTATTCGACCTTGGTAATCCAGTGATGAAGTCCATTCCGACTTTATCCCACTTCCACTCGGGAACCTTGAGTGGTTGGAGCAATCTAGCGGGTCGCTGATATTCAGCCTTGACCCTTTGGCAGACATCACACTTTGCAACATAGGTTGCAATCTCTCTTTTCATCCCGTGCCACCAGAATCTTTCCTTCAAGTCTTGATACATCTTGGTTCCTCCAGGGTGGATGGAATACGGAGTGTCGTGGGCTTCTTGCAGGATCAGGTTCTTCAGCTCCATCTTGTTTGGTACGTAGATGCGGCCTTTGTACCAAACAATCCCGTGCTCGTCTTCGGAGAATCCTGGGGCCTTGCCTAGCTTCATCTTCTTCTTGATGCCTTCAATGCTTGCGTGCCCACCTTGCGCCTTCTTGACTTCGTCCATCAGGGTTGGTCTGACTTCCAAATGATCCAGAAATCCAGGGGTGACCAATTCCAAACTGAATTGTTCGAGTTCCTTAAACAAGGCTAGCTGCCTCTCTTGAATAATGGCATTCAAGGAGCAAGCCTTCCTGCTTAAGGCATCGGCCACCACGTTAGCCTTCCCGGGGTGATATTGAACACTGAGGTCATAGTCTTTGATGAGTTCCAACCATCTTTGCTGCCTCATGTTCAATTCCTTTTGGGTGAAAATATACTTCAGACTTTTGTGGTCTGTGTATATCTGACACCGTTTCCCTAGGAGGTAATGCCGCCATGTCTTCAAGGCATGAACCACTGCCGCTAACTCAAGATCGTGAGTAGCGTAGTTCTCTTCATGAGGTCATAGCTGCCTGGAGAGGCAAGCTATGACTCGGCCTTCTTACATCAAAACGCTTCCCAGTCCGGTTCAAGAGGCATCACAATATATCACGAACTCCTTGTGAATATCAGGTGTTGCCAGAACTGGGGCGATGGTCAACCTCTTCTTGAGCTCTTGGAAGCTCTCTTCGCATTTTGGCGTCCACTCGAACTTCTTGTCCTTCTTGAGGAGCTGAGTCATTGGCCGGGCAATGCTAGAGAATCCTTCCACGAATTTGCGATAATAGCCCGCAAGTCCGAGGAAGCTTCTGACTTCCTTGACGGTCGTTGGAGATTGCCATTGGGTCACAGCTTTGATCTTTGCGGGATCAACTGATAATCCTTCTTCGGTCAAGACATGACCCAAGAATCCAACTTTATGCAGCCAGAACTCACACTTGCTGAATTTGGCATATAGTTGGTGCTCCCGAAGCTTGTTTAGGACCATCCTCAAATGTTGCTCGTGCTCTTCCTCCGTCTTCCAGAAGACAAGAATGTCATCGATGAAGACAACAACAAACTTGTCCAAATATTCCATGAAGACTTTATTCATGAGATACATGAAGTAAGCTGGGGCATTGGTTAACCCAAAGGACATGACCGTGCACTCGTACAGGCCATATCTGGTTACGAATGCCGTCTTCGGAATATCTTGGGGTCTGATCTTCAGCTGGTAGTACCCAGATCCGAGGTCGATCTTGGAGAACACCTTGGCTCCGCTGAGCTGATCAAACAAATGTTCAATCTTGGGAAGTGGATACTTGTTCTTGACTGAACGATAGTCAATGCATAAGCGGATGGTACTGTCCCTCTTTGCCACAAACAGAACGGGAGATCCCCAAGGGGAGGCACTTGGGCGGATAAATCCCTTCCTCAGCTGCTCTTCCAGCTGCTTCTTCAACTCGGCTAATTCTTCCGTCCCCATTCTGTAAGGCTTCTTATAGATGGGTCCTGCCCCGGGCACGAGCTCGATGATGAACTCAATGTCACGGTCAGGAGGCATTCCCGGTAGCTCATCCGGAAAGACATCAGGATACTCGCATACCACCGGTACTTGCTCTAGCTTAACTTCAGACAGACAGTTGACTTGAATGGCTTGAGCGGAAGAGGAGTTGGGAGCAAACTTAACTTCGACTCCTTGGTCATTGGTCACAGTGACAGTCCGATTGGCACAGTCTAACAAGCCTTGGTGCTTCCTGAGCCAATTCATGCCTAGGATCACATCCAAGCCTTGTGATCTCAGGACGATGAGGTCTGCTAGGAAATCTACACCGTTAATGGTAATACTGACTCCCTTACAGCCTATCTTGTCTCTCATCTCTCCTCTGGGGGTTTGTACCACCATGGGGTTATTCAGGGGTGTAGGGGTCATGCCACTTTTTAATGCAAATCTTTGAGTGACAAATGAATGCGTGGCTCCAGAATCAAACAAGACAGTTGCAGGTGCTGAGTTGACAAGGAACGTACCCAGCACAACGTCCGGGTCTTCCTGGGCTTCTTCAGCAGTGACGTGATTCACACGCCCCTTCCCATGGTTAGGCGGGTTGCGAGGAGCTGGGTTCCTTGGTGGCATCCTGCGGCCTTGTCCTGGGTTCTGCGCATTGGGGCGCGGGGCATCAGGCTTCTTGTTGGGGCACACCCTTGAGATGTGTCCTGACTGACCACATCCAAAGCAAGTGACTTGGTTTGGATTGTTGATCTTGTTGCCACCACTGTTATTGGGGTTGAAAGCTGGCCTTGGGTTGGCATACTGCTGAGGCTGATAGTTGGTGCGAGGTGTAGGAGCTCTTGGTTGCTGATAGGTTGGCTTGGCCGGGGCTGACTGCCACGGGCGAGGCTTCTGGTTGCTGGAACTTCCCTTGCTGACCATCTTGCGCTTGCGAGTGTCTTCCAGAGCACGCCGCTTGTCTTCAAGCATGAGTGCTTTGTTCACCAGGTCAGGGAAGGTTGGGCAATCGCACACGACAAGCGAATACTGTAGAGTCTGATTGAGGCCTTCCATGAAGCGCTCCCTTTTTGCAGCATCAGTGCTGACATCTTCAGGGGCATACCTTGACAGAACACTGAACTTCTGCATGTACTCCTTGACAGTGCCACTTCCTTGCTTCAGGGCTCGGAACTCACGCTTTTTAATAGCCATGATACCGGAAGGAATGTGGGCCTTGCGGAATTCTGCCTTGAAGTTTTCCCAAGTGATGTCTTGTCCAGCATGCATGACCTTGAATCCATCCCACCAAGCTCTAGCAGTCCCCCCGAGGCAGTGGGCTGCATAAGCCACCTTCTCGCGGTCTTCGGTGCATCCGACTAGTTCCAGCAAGTCCTCAATGGTGCGGACCCAGTCGTCTGCATCCAGGGGTTCAGCAGTCTCGATGAAAGTTGGCGGTGCATGCTTCTTGAACTCTGCCAACGTGGAACATCCATTGCCATTCCCCGCCGGCTGGTGGTTGTTGGTGACAGCTTGAGCAATCAACTGAAGGGCTGCGGTGTTGGCTTGGCGTTCTTCTCGAAAATCTTGGAGAAGCTGAGCCATGTCCATGTTCGGAGGAGGTGGTGGTGGTGGAGCTTGGTCGTTGGTTTGGTCGTGGCCTGCCTCTGACTGAGCGGATGCTCCGGCTTCAGGCTGCTGGGTAGAGGTACCAGTACGAGTTACAACAGGCATCCTGTTGGAGCGGTAAAAGGTCTCATGACTTGGAAGAGGGAAAGCAAGATAGATGGGTGCCTAGTAAGGGGGTGGGTGTGACACTAATCAAATCATGCAAGGGCCGAAAGGCCAAACACATTCATTAAAATCCAAATGGGTGGTGCAGTCGTTTACATATTCCCGAAGGAAGAATACGACATACATCCAAACACAACAAAAGCAACACTAGATGGTTTCATATGAACCATACAAGGACTCGACTGCGCATAGGGGTTACACGACCTATCCTACCGTAGAGGTCACGAACTGGCATATCCGAGTAGCGAATAATTCCTAAGCGGCGGAATGCTCGGTCGCGTATTCCGGCTCTTCGGGGTCTTCCTCCTTGTCTTCATCTGTCTGGGCCCCCTTGTCACTTGAGGGCATGGGGAAGTGGAGGAGTTGGATACGACGGTGCTTTGTCGGTGGTGCAGGGAAAAGCTTGCGATATTCCCTTGCCGTCATCCCGCGTCGCCAAGGTGGTTCTTCATTCTTGGAAGATACATCTCCGGAGGGCCTTCCGCCTCGGTATGCGATAGCGGACTGTCCGGAAGGCGCTCCTTATTTCTTGATCCTATTTGTCTTTTCTTGTGCTCGACGAAGAAGTGCCTTGGTCTTGTGAAGTTCTTCTCGGAGCTTCATCGATTCCGAGGCCAAGTCTTGTGCCAAGCTGTCGGCACATAGACTGAAGTAGGTCTGAAACCGAAGCGAGAGTCGTTCCTTCAGTGGAGGGGCTAGTGCGCTGCTTTCATCTTCACCTTCCTTCTGGTAAGGTAAGAAGCGGGTTGTCATCTTGGCTGCCATCTCCGGAAGAAGCTCCCGGAGACGGGTTAGTGCCTTGAGTGCAGCAGCCTCGACAGCGAGAGGTAATGTTGCCATCTGGGGTCCCTTGAGGAACCAACTTGTGGGAGGATCGTTTGCCTTCACGATCACTTCCACATGGTACTCTACCTCAGTGTCGCTAACCCAATGCTCAAGGTAGGTGAGGATGGGTGCTCGGTGGAACTGGCACTCCTGGAGGCTATCCTCGAGAAGCAAGGGAAACCCAGTGGTCAGGTGCTCTTCAGGTACAGCGGCCATCTACAAAGGTGGAATAGGAGAGGTTAAATAGCTGATGAAATCTCAGGTTGGTAAGGTTTAGAAAAGAAGAGAGGTTCAGAAGATTTTTGAAAAGGGGTCTCATCTAACTAACGCCCATGCTAACTAAGTCTTCCTACAGTCAGGATGGCTCTGATACCAGCTCTGTGGGGACCCCGACTTAGAAGTCGAGATCACCGAATGCACGTGTACAGTGATCCCAGAGATCAATGCTCACTGAACACACATAAGGTGAATAACAAGAGTCTTACATCCATACATACCGTCTTACACAAATTATGGCCATTATGGCCAAGTCTTACATAGATAAAGCCTCAAGGGCTGAATAGCAAATAACTCAAATAGCGGAAGTCTTCGATGATAGGTAGAACCCATGCCATCTGCCTTAACCCTACAGGCATTCTGACTGGGATAGCGTCCTAGTTCACATGATCGTCTCCATAGAACTCTTCTTCATATTCCTGTTCCTCCATGCCTGGCCAATTAAATAACCAGTGGCAAGCCAATGAGTACTTTGAATGTACTCGCAAGCAACCCATGATTTGGTTCAAAGTAACAATGCAATTGAACAACAATGAGCAATCTAGCTAGGAGCTAGGATAAATATTCTACCATCAAGTGTATGCATCAATAAACTCACGTAACCTCGAAGACAGGTTACCGATATCAACATGTATATGATTCAACTCAACGAGTCAAGTCGCCACCTTGACTCAGCACACACACATACTTTCACCGATGTAGTAAAATTCTGGACATAGTTTAAGTAGCACCACCCAACTGTCCATGATCGTGGACACGACTATTCGAATAGTTTTACACTCTGCAGAGGTTGCGCACTTTACCCACAAGATCCGGGAAGCTTTCGTGTCACCCCCGATCCCGCAGTACCTCAAGTACTCGGGGGAAGCACCCGGTCATTATCTTTCCTTAGACGACACTAACATAGAGTCCACTAGTTGGTACACGGCCCACGAGTACAAACAATAGATCATGGGACTTGCCCTAATTTCAATGTCACGCGTACCCGAAGGGACCAACGGTGTGTCCGGTGCCCTGTAAAAATAGTCATGGTCGTCTATCCAAGCACGACCCCGTCCCGGGAAAGACCTCAAGTCTTCCCGTCACTAGTAATGCGGGCACCATGCTAGTATCGGCCTAACTAATCAATAAAGCCCCGTCCCATAAGGGGTAGAGTGGTTGCACATGTTTGGTTGGGACGGTAGTCACACATAAATCTAATCCATCATTTCACCCATGCACAAGATCTTTACCGGCACATCACTTCTTCCTCAAGTGATGACCTAACTTAATATCACCCTCGGGCATTAGGGGCACCCGATGTTTTTTTGAAAAGAATGCAACCACGAAGGTTTCATGGCACACATGCATCACTTAAGCATCACTACTAACCATTTGCATGACATCTAGCACATAGCAAGATGATGAGTAAGCATGCATCATGTGGTGGTCCTTAACTAGGTCCCCACCGTAACTCTTATCATCATGCATTCGGAAACAAACGTGTTCCAAAGAACACAAGTGTATCATGGTCAAAGGGTTGCTTGCCTGGATTGGCTTGGTCTTCAAAGTCTTTAAATCCTTCTCCACCTTCTTCCTCAGCAACCTCGTCAAATACTGTATCTAATCGTCGCAAAATAACAACGGGAAAATAAGACCACAATAAAAACAGAAAAATCAAAGTGCTTAGAAAAATGTCAGCTTATTTTTGTTAAATACTAGAGGGAAAACTAAGATGGCAAAAATTCTTAGTTTGAGTTTTGGAGTTGCAGAATGGAATCTAAGGATTTTTGAAAAGAAGTTTAATGTTCAAATTTGAATTTAAATTTGAACAGAATAGAAAAGGTCTATGGATATGTGTGAAAGTGACACCATGGAATAGGTTGGAATTTTACAAGATTTTAGGAGTTGGAATTAATTCATTTGGACAAATATTTATTTCTGTGAAATTATTTGAAATAGTCACAGAAAAAGAAAAAGGGAAAAGGTCCTGTGCCACTGGGCCAGAACGGCCACAGTGCACGGCCCAGGACGAATAGCCCACCGCTCGGGCGCCAGCGCGCGCGTCAAGGTTTTCAAACCTAACGGGCGGGGCCCGGCGGTCAGTGGCTGCGAGGGGAGAGAGAGAGAGAGCGATGAGGATGACAGGTGGGACCCGCCTGTCATCTTCAACCTCACGGCCAAAGCGACGGTGAGCTCACCGGCGGCGATTCCGGGCACGGCGGGGCAAACAGAGGGCAGGAACGGGCTCAGCAGTGAGTCGCCGTTCCAGTGGTGGTGGTGCGTCCCGCCGGAGAGGCCTGGTTCGCCAGCGGCGAGGATTCGCGGCGGAGGATCGACGGGAGGTTCCTGGCTGGCTCGCTCCGGGCTGCAATAGGAGTGGAAGAAGGAGGGGAACGAGTCAGTGGGGTACGGCGGCTCCAGATCGAGCAAGAATCGGGGCGGAGAGGGGCTGTACCGCGAGATCTCCGGTTGCCCGACGCGGCGGAGCTCCGGTCGATCCCGAGCACAGAGGCTTCCTGGGGGCGAGTAGGTGGTGCTGGGGTGCTACTGGGAGTGTGGGGAGGAGATATGTGCCGTTGGAGAGGCTCGGGGCGAGCTTATATAGCCGAGCCCCGGTCCACCATGGACTCGTGCGCCGGCGAGGTCACGGGCGAGGCCAGAGACCGTGCAGGCGCTTGCATTCGAGTCAGGGAGGTTCATGGGTGAGTTCTACGCCTAGTAGAGGGGAGAGGAGGAGCGGGGAAGGCTCCAGAGGGCGTGCGCGTGTGAGGCCGACGAGTGGAGGTTGCGGGCGGCCAACGCGCGTGCGAGGGCGGCCATTGGAGGGAGGAGGAGGAGGGGGACAGCGCCGGGGAGAGTCGCAGACGTCGAGGCGCATCGGCTGGCGCGAGGGGGAGCACGAGGTGGTCGGAGGCGAGCGATTGGGCGAAGCTACAGTGCGGGTGCGCACTGTTGCGCGCTCTGGAGCGTGCTTATCGCATGCCATGGCATGCCATTGGCTCTCTGGGCGTGTCCGCCGTGTCTGGGGGCTCCATGACGATGTAAACAACTCAGGTGAGGCCTTGGATGCTCTGGATGATCAATGAGGGAGGAGTGAAGCTGGTAAATGAGTGGAATTTGGCTGTCCAGCAAGGTAACTTAGGGTTTTCACCCCTCAATCATGGAGCTATGGACATGGGGAAGTTACTGGAGATAGAATGTAACTAGGTGAAGCTGTGGTAGAAAGCTGAGGCAAAAGTAAATGGCAAAAGAGGCCAAGATGATAGTTTTGGTAAAAAGGCAGAAGGTGTTTGATCAAGTTTTGGTCAAGCAAATGATTTCCACTAGCCATGACACTTAACAGGATTGAATGTCATAAGGAAATAGGGGGTTTCACCAAATTTGGGCTCATTTGAAGAAACTAGCCAGTGTAACTTTGGTGAACCCTAGAAAACAACAGAAATGGCTTCATCTTGTTTAATTCAAGCTAATCATATCCCCTCGATGCACCACTTGGTGTAGTTTCATCATTTGGGGTATTGATCATGCTCACAAAGTTTGAAGCTCCAGATAAAAAGTTGGTAATGTAAAGTTGTTCAAATTTGAATTTGAACAGAAAGGGTTTTGGGGTATTTTGATCAAGTTGCCCTACTCCAAATCTTGTGCCATTTGGTCTAGATGCCTTATTAGGCCATTTTAGCATGTGCACCAAGTTTGAGAGCATTTGGACAAGTTTGGCAATGTAAAGTTGCTCAAACTTCAAATATGGACAGAATGGTTTTGAAGGGTTTTGAGGATGTTATCTTGCTTCCTAGGGCATGGGGCTTGGCAAGATCATCAAATATGTCATATATGACATGATAGAATTTCCCTGGAATTTTTGGAGAATATTTCCTTTGTAAATATTTCAAAAGCTTGAAATATCCAGAAAGGGTTTTAGAGGGATTAGCCCATTATTTTGAACATGACCAAGTGTTGAAACCCTTATATATGGACAATATATGTCCTATGAGTCTCCCTGAATTTTGGCAAATACTTTTGAAATACTTAAATAATTTTTCCCTATTAATGACCATTTCTGGCCTTATGAAAAAGCTTTTAAATAAAATAGGAAAATAACTTTTAAAATTATACTTTTGTGGTTTCTGGGAGTCCTATGACTACTAGGTCTCAAATACACTTTTTGAAATAATTTTCTCACCCTAAATCAAGCACTTGCAGTGCAAACCTCAATTCAGGGGTTTTTGGAATACTAAATTTTTAAAATACATTTTGGCCAAATTCTTTTTATAAGAAAATACTATACTGCTATAAACACTTGGTATGATCATTGGGCAGAAGTTTTAGGTATGGAGATGAATTCTAAAAGAGGTAATAGTTGACTTTAATGAGCACATGAAAATATAGGAAGGAAAACTCAATTCCAAATAAAAGCCAAATGATGCCAAAAAATTTTGCTGGTCCAAATTTTCATGCTTCATTGATGCAAAAGACATGTTACAAAATGCAGGGTGTGACATTGGGATACCATAATCCTAGTGTTGGGGTGTGAGCCAAATATCGAAGTATTCGCTTCACTATGAGGTGATGCGACTCCTTTGGTGCCGCTTGGAATCAGGCACACATGCAAACGCTAAGCATTATATCTGGCCTAGATGCACATAAGGACGACAAAGACCCAATCATGGAGCGTCATACCTTTTTATCGAACACTTTACTGTTGTCGTCGGATCCGAGCTAACCGTTGGTTGCTTTGGCATCTTGTATCCCTTGCAATGTTGCATTCCAAACTTCTTCAGGCAATATTTGAGGTACTTTTCTTGAGATATGAAGATGCCATTACATTGTTGACGGATTCGAAGACCAAGAAATAATTTTTAGCTCTCCCATCATGGACATCTGGTATTGCTCTTGCATCACATAGCTGAGCTCATCACTGTATCTTTTATGAGTGCAGCTGAAGATAATATCATCCACATAGATTTGGCATACAAACAGTTCTTCGTCATATGTCTTCATTAAAAGAGTGGGATCTAGAGAACAAGTTTGAAGCCTTTGCTCTTCAGGAATTGTTTGAGTGTGTCATACCAAGATTGTGGTGCTTGTTTGAGACCATACAATGCCTTGTTGAGCCTGTAGAGCATGTCAGGATGCTTGGGTCTTCCAAACCAGGTGGTTGAGCAACATAGACTTCTTCTTCAAGTTTACCGTTGAGGAAAACACTCTTCACATCCATTTGATACAGAAGGTGTTATTAGGATTTGCATAGGCAAGCAGTATGCGGATGGCTTAAAGTCTAGCCACAGGAGCAAAGGTTTCATCGAAGTCAATTCCCTCTACTTGCGTGTAACCTTGAGCAACAAGACAAGCTTTGTTTTTGACGATTGACCATGTTCATCTTCCTTGTTACGATAGATCCATTTTGTGCCAGTGATGTCGTGCTTGCGTGGATCAAGACGTTTTACTAGCTCCCAGACATTATTGAGCTCAAATTGTCGAAGCTCTTGCATAGCTTGAATCGATTCAGGTTCCATAAAGGCTTCATCCGCTTTCTTTGGTTCGGATATAGAGACAAATGCAAAGTGCCCACAGAAGTTTGATAGTTGTGTAGCTCTTGATCGAGTAAGTGGACCAGGTGCATTGATGCTATCAATTGTCTCCTCAATATGGACTTCATTAGCAACACGAGGATGAACATGGTGAAGATTTTGCTGTTGGTGATCATTGTCTTCATCTTCAACATTGTCTTCAGCCTCAGCAGTGTCTTCACGCTAAGCAGGGGCTAGAATCACAACTTCTTCATGACCTTGTTCCTCGGTGGGTATGATTTGTCCAATACCCATTAGTGTGATAGCTTCACTAGGTAAGGGTTCATCTGTCACAGGTGGAAGGTGCTCTCTTTGCGATCCATTAGTTTCATCGAACCGCACATCCACAGTTTCAACCACTTTATAGTGAAGGAGGTTGAAAACCCTGTAGGTGTGCGAATCTTTTCCGTAGCCAAGCATAAAACCCTCATGTGCTTTCGGTGCAAATTTAGAAGTGTGATATAGATCCTTCATCCAACACCTTGCACCGAAGACTTTGAAATAACTTACATTTGGCTTCTTACCAGTGAGTAATTCATATGAGGTTTTCTTGAAAAACTTGTGAAGAGAAACTCTGTTAATGTTGTGGCAAGCAGTATCAATAGCTTCAGGCCACCACTTTCGTGGTGTCTTGTATTCATCAAGCATCATACGTGCCATCTCAACAAGAGTCCTGTTCTTGCGCTCCACGACGCCATTCTGCTGAGGGGTATAAGGAACTGATAACTCATGTGTGATGCCGAGAGTGTCAAGATACGTGTCAAGTTTAGTGTTCTTGAACTCAGTGCCATTGTCACTCCTTATGTGCTTGATCTTGATGCCATAGTTCGTCATGGCACGTTTTGGGAATTGCCTGAAGACATCCTGCCCTTCAGTCTTATACAAGATTACGTGCACCCAGCTATATCTGGAGTAGTCATCAACAATTACGAAGCCATATAAGCATGGAATAGTAGTAAGAGTAGAGTAGTGAGTAGGGACAAATAGGTCCATGTGGTGTAGCTTGAAGAGATGTGAAGTCGTCATGATTGTCTTCGAGAGATGCTTGGCCCTAGTCATCTTTCTAGGTTCACATGGACCACAAAGATGATCCTTCTTGAACTTGACACCCTCGATGCCAATGATGTGCTTCTTCTTCACAAGGGTGTGCAAGTTTCTCATGCCCGCGTGTACTAGCCATTGATGGTAAAGCCAACACTCTGAAGCTTTTGGTAGAATACATGTGGAAAGCTGTGGTCCTGTAAAAGAATCTACCATGTACAAGTCACATCTTCGATATCCTTCAAAGACTTGTGATCCGTCCATGGCCATTAGCACAACACAAAGATATTTTCCAAAGAGCACAATCATATCAAGATCACAAAGCATTGATACTAACATTAGGTTGTATCCAAGGGATTCAACAAGCATAACATTATCTATGTGTTGATCCTTTGAGATAGCAACCCTACCTAGACCCAGTACCTTGCTTTTACTAGTGTCAGCATACGTGACGTGGATTTATGAAGATGGTCAAAGAGTAGAGTCCATGAGAAGATTTCGATCACCAGTCATGCGGTTAGTGCATCCACTATCCATGATCCATTCAGTTGCTTCCGTAGTTGTGCCCTACAGTGAAGTTAGTGTAATAGGCTTCACCAAGAGAATTGTGAAGTAAGAATATTTGACAACAAAGACTATCATGAAATGTAAGATTCTTTGAGGGTAAGATAGGACGATCATCAAGAAATCCATGGATGAAATAAATGGTAAGACCATTTGGACATTTTGTCTTGCGTCCATCAAGATTGTTCAGGTCCCCAACAATTTCTTCGGAAGTCATTGTTTTTCAGCTGGAGACCTGTCCCTGCATGAGAAGTTATTTTTTCTTAACCACCCACATCTTGAAGGGTGGCTTAGAAGCAATAAGTCTAAGTGCAGCACCTGAGAACTTTCACTTTGAAGCCCTAGCAAATAGTTTAGTAGGAGATGAATAGTACTCAAGTGAATAAGCATAAAAGCTCTTTGATTTGTGAACATAGTGGTTCGAAGACAAATGCTCATATTCATGTGTCTGATGAAAATTTTCCGCCAAAACATTGGCGTTAGGGTGACCATATGAGGTCATTTGTCTGTATGAAGCCTTTGGTCCATATGAAGCCTTTGGTCTTGGGTTTGTCTTCTTCCCTGATGGTGTCATGATGAGATACACAAGAAGTTTCTCAAGACGACATTTAGGTACCCAGATTCTCTTCACTGGGAACCCATTCCTATAGTTAGTTCCAATAAACCTGGTGAATACTTCACCATGCAGATTTTTGAATAGTTTATAATTGGAGTCAAAGGACTCATCAATGATAATGGGATTAGCATAGTTATAGACAGATAATGTAGGTGGATCTACTGGTGGATCCTTTACAGTAACCCATGTACTTTTGGGGTACTTCTCAGGTGTCCAGTATGAGCCGTCAACATTCATGTTTCTTTCAAAGCCAACCCCCTCTTTCCTAGGGTTTCGGTTCAAGATCTACTTCTTCATGACATCACATTGTGTTCGATGCCCTTGGAGGCTTTTGTGCATGCCTACTTCAAGCAATGTCTTCAACCTAGCATTTTCGTCAGCAATAGTAGTGGTTTCCTCGAATGAGGGGTTAATTACCCCATCAGCAGTTGAAGACATAGCTATCTCAGAAGCATTTGAACATTCAACAATGGAAGTAGCATTATCATGCTCAAGACATTTCATGCAAGGTGGAATAAATTCTTCCTAAGCGGAACTGATCTGTTGAACGAGTAATGAATCATTTTCCTTTTGAAGATCATCATGAGACGCTCTCAATTTCTGTAGATCTTGCTTCCTTTGAAGATAATCATAGGAAAGCTTCTCATGATCAGCTGAGGGGGTTTCATGACGACTTTCAAGCTCCTTGTACTTAATATGAAGATTTTTTATGTCTTCAATTAAGGACTGGTTTCGATTCATTTCCTTGTCCAACATATCATCGCTTTTGTCTAACAGTTACTGAATCTTTTTCATAGGAGTTTGTTGTTCAGTTGCAATTTTAGCAAGTGTTTTATAACTAGGCTTTGATTCACACTCGGAGTCATCTTCACTAGTGGTTTGGAAATAGGCATCATGCGAATTTACCTTGGCACCTCTAGCCATGAAGCAGTAGGTAGTAGGGGAGTGGTCATCATCATAGGCTTCAGCATTGGCGACCTGACCGTTGTCTTCAGTGCTGAAGATGGACTTGGTGACGAATTTCGAAGCTAGAGCCAGGCTTGCAACGCCTGAGTCAGATTCCTCCTCTGCCTCCTCAGAAGCAGATTCCTCCTCTGAATCCATTCCCTTACCGATGAAAGCACAAGCCTTGCCAGATGAGCTCTTCTTGGAAGATGAAGACTTTGGAGAAGACCTTGAAGATTTCTTCTTCTTTTCGTCGGAATCATATTCCTTGCACTTATTATTTTTGGCTTCCTTTTCCCATTGAGGACATTCAAATATGTAATGGCTTCGTTTCTAGCATTTATGATAGGTTCTCTTCTTGTAGTCACAAGTGGAAGCCTCAGTGTTCTTGGAGCTGGATTTTTATGACTTTCCAAAGCGATTCCTCTTGGAGAACTTTTGGAATTTTCTCACAAGTATTGTCAGCACTTTGCCTAAGTCTTCAGGATCATCAGAATTGCAGTCAGAGTCTTCACATGGGGAAACAACCTTTGCCTTCAAAGCACAGGTTCGCCCATAGTTCGGGCCATAGATATCTCTTTCTCACATAGCTGGAATTCATGAGTATTGAGCCTTTCAAGTATGTCAGAAGGGTCAAGTTCCTTGAAGTCTGGATGCTCTTGGATCATCAACGAAAGGGTGTCGAATGAGCTTTCAAGAGATCTCAATAGCTTCTTCATGACTTCATGCTTAGTGATCTCAGTGGCGCCAAGTGCGCGAAGCTCATTGGTGATATCAGTAAGATGGTCAAAGGTGACTGGACATTTTCATCGTCAAGCCTCTTGAAGCGGTTGAAGAGATTGCAAAGCACATCGATTCTCGAGTCTCTCTGAGTTGAGACACCTTCATTGACTTTGGATAGCCAGTCCCAGACTAGCTTCGCAGATTCCAGAGCACTCACACGGCCATATTGTCCTTTGGTCAGATGACCACAGATGATGTTCTTGCCAGTTGAGTCTAGTTGCGCAAATCCCTTGACATCAGCATCAGTGACACCATCACTGAAAGTGCTAGTTATCGACTAGAGAGGGGTGAATAGACGATTTTTATGAAAGTTTTAGGAACACGATATCTTTTGAAGACAAACAGATGGAATGAACCTATAGGTATGCAGCGGAAGATAAACTACACTAGACAAGCAATAGTCAAGTAAGCAGCATAGTGAAAGTACGAAGACCATTGACAACTAGGTAGCATGGATCAAGGTTGAAGACAAAATGAAGCTAAACAGGAACAGTCTTCACACAGTGAAGTTACACAGATGAGGCAAGCAAGCAATGACTTCACGAAGATGACTGGAATGTAAATGAGTAGGAAGACAGAACCAATAGCTTGGAGACGAGGGGAATTTGGTGGACCAGTTCCAGTTGCTCTGACAACTGCAAATCTGGTTAGGGAGGCTGAGAATGAACTCAGAAGACCATGTCTTCATCTTGTTCCCCTTGAGATAAGGACACCTAGTCCTCGCCCAATCACTCTGGTAAGACTTCAAGGTAAACTTCCAAACCTTCACAGACTTCGTTCACCGGCAATCCACAATGACTCTTGGATGCTCAGAACGCGACGCCTAACCGGCTGGAGGATGCACAGTCCTCCAGTGTAAAAAGTCTTCAAATCACACAGACAGAAAGACTTCAGTGATGCCTAACACTCTTTGGATCTGGGTGCTTTGGGTTTTGTCCTCGCAAGGATCTTTTCTCTCAAAGGCTTCGGAGGTGGGTTGCTCTCAAACGACAAAAGCCGTGCACTAACTCTGGGCAGCCACCAATTTATGGTGTAGGGGCTGGGCTATTTATAGCTAGGAGGCAACTCGACATGATATGTCTGGAATGACCCTTGGTCATTAAGGAACTGCCACGTGTCCAACGGTCGGATTTCAAACACACACGCGGCAACATTGCTTGGGCTCCAAGCAAGGCTAACTTATCCAACTCTGGATGATTTGCTCTCATTGTCTTCACTCAAAGACATAGGATTTTGGTTGAGCATCACAGCAGTCATCTGAATATGTTCAGTTGGACTCCACTTAATAGTACGGTGGTTCCTATGACTCAAGAAAGAAGAAAAAGGAACTACGAAAGAAACTATGTCTTCGCACTCCATAGTCTTCAAGTGAATGTCTTCATAGGTCATTATCTTCATGTGAATGTCTTCACGAGCCACCATTGTCCTCAATGTCTTCACACATTCTTAGGGGTCATCTCTGGTAGGTAAACCGAATCAGTGAGGGACTATTACCTGTGTTATCCTGCAATTCTCACAAACACGTTAGTCCCTCAACCACGTTTCTCGTCAATACTCCAAAACCAACTAGGGGTGGCACTAGATGCACTTACAATCTCCCCCTTTTTGGTGGTTGATGACAAACTAGTTGAAGTTTTCAACGGGGATAAAATATGTGAAAGTTACATAACACGGTCATTGGCTTTGTGAGATTGAGAAGGCTCCCCCTGAAGATGTGCATATAAGAAATTTGCCTTTGAATGCAAATGCGCATGGTAGGTTTTGCTTTGTGGAGATCTCCCTCAATCTTATGAAGACAATCCATCATGCATACACAAATATAGTGAAGATAATGATATGCATAATGAAAAATGGGCGTCTGCTGTATGATTAAATGTGCATAAGATAGATATTTAACCACATAGTAGAAACATCAGCAAATGTAGCAGACGACCATCAAGTTTAAGTGTTACAACTCAAGAGCCAAAAAGTTTCAAAATGAGAGTTGTAAGAACTTAGCAAAAAATAAGCACCCAATCCATATATGGACCCGCTTGAAGACTATCAACTCACATGCTTCTCCCCCTTTTGTCATCAAGGACCAACAAGGTTTGAAGACATAGAGTGTGTATGCGCTCCCAGGTGGTGAAGATGTTGGTGCAGCAGGGTCGACGTTGGAGTTAGGCGGTGCAGACGGGCCTGATGTAGAGTCGTGATGCAGTGAAGCTATTGCGGGAGAAGCGGTGTCGTCTTCTTCATCTATGACACGCGCAATAACAGTTCCAGCCGAAGATGAATAGTCAGAGTCTTCCATGGATGGAGTGGGACGCCAACTCTCAGATTGGGGAGGACTGGAGTCAAACTTGAAGCGCTCGGTGAAGCCATCTGCTTGAAGATCAGCTTCAGAGGAAAGTAATGTGAGGCTCTTCCAGGACCGTCGACAGGCTTCATGGGCAACAAAGGAGTTCTTGGTTGCCAGGTTATGAATGTGATTGACATCGGTGAGAAGACTTTGCATCTGATGCTTCAACCAATCATGATGCCTATCCTGCTTCTGGTGAAGTAATACAAGAAGTTCTCTGTCGTTTAGGACACGGGAATGCTTCTTAGGCCTTTGAGCAATTGTGCTGGCGGTAGCTTCAGCCTTGGCACGATGCGGAAGCCGCAGATTTCCAGCTAGAGGATAAGCAGTAGCAGCAGCATCGGGCACATGAAAACTTTCAACATGCTGAGTCAAGCTGATCAGCATTGAGCAGTGGAAGTGGCTTCTTGGCAGGCTCAGGATAAATGGCTCCATAAGACATATCAACCTCAGGAAGAAATACAACATGATTGCACGCCGAAGCTTGATAGTTAATAGTGGAGTGAAGCTTAATGAGCCGCATAACCCATGGAGCATAAAACTTGACGCCAAACAGATCAATGCCAGACGCAGTCAGTTGACGAATGAAGAAGTCATGAGTATTGAACCTGATGCCTTTGAGGATGTAAAAGACCAAAGTCTTCATGGCACCCTCAAGTTTGGCTTCAGAAGAGTTTCCCTTGATTGGCCACAGAGTATGCCTCAGAATATGGTAGATTGGGCGAGGCAGATACTCGAGGTCCTTGATAAGAAATTCCTTTGGATATTCAGCATCCAGGGGCAATGGCTTCATCATACTATGCATTTGACTCATGTTTGGCTCATGCTTCTTGAAGACACTTTGCAGTTCATTTTGATGAAGCCAACAACCTGGTTCAAACAACTCACCAGGAGTGGGCAGGGAAGTAAGCTCGAGAAGAGTTTGAGCTTTGGCTTCATGATGAACATATCCTGTCATCCACTCAAGGACCAATGTCTTCGGATCCCTGTTGTAGCCTCTGCTTTGAAGAGTATCATAGAATCGAAGCAGAAGCTCTTCATTCCAATGTTCCTTAGCAGTGACAAATGGGAGCAGCCCAACATCTCTGAAGTAGTCAAGTGCCTCTTCAAGGCATGGCAGCCCAACAATGGCATCACAATCAAGACGTTGATGTGGAAAAATCCAGTCTTGGTTGTACAAAATGCATGAACAGTAGCTGCGTTGCTGGAAGCTCCAGAACATATCAGAGGTGGTCTTGGGCTTCTTGTATGGGTTCTTGTCAGAATCAAATAATGTGTCGTGCTCCCTGAAGCTTCACACACTGAAAGAGCCCTGGGTAGTTACGTCACTGGGAAGCCTTGGCAGTCCAGGTTTTGGCTTCTGTGTCTGAGGCCTTTGCTCCACGTGATATACATATGGGGTCCGGGAGCAGTGGGAGGCATCAGTATTGGCCACCGAACAGTAACAAGTTCATCTGCTTGATTGAAGGCTTGGGCAATGATGTGTGGCACAGGGAGAGGAACAGTCACTTCACTAGCAGTAATGACTTCATGCTGCACATTATCTTCAGCCATGACTACGTCATTGGCTTCAGTGGTAGTTTGAGTGGTAGCCACAATTGCTTCACCTTCAGTTGCTTCTTGGAGAGGGGGTTCTTGTAACGCCCCGGATGTAAAACTTCCTTATATGGCAATATATTCATCGTTGACTTAATCAATTCCATTATGGGCTCTTCCTTCATTCCGGGTTTCTTTGTTTTTGCCTTGTGCGTGTGCTGCATGTCACCATGCCATTTTCATTATGTGCATTGCATTGGCATAGTCTCATTTGCATCCGTTTGTAGTTGCATCGTCTCCGTCGTCTCCGTTATCCGTTTCAGATTCTAACTCTTTCGCATGGCACTCGTCGCACCTCCCAAGCCTTGGTTTCATGAGTGCGTTAAAAACATCCTCGGAATGGGCCGAGAGTTGTCAAGTGGTCTTGGTATATCACCGGTAGACCGCCTGTCAAGTTTCGTCTTGTTTGGAGGTCGTTTGATACTCCAACGGTTAACCACGTGGGCCGAAAACCCCTATCTCTTTTGGCCCAGCACCCCTCCACAACAGCCCACTAGCCCAGGACAAGCACCTCCATCCTCTCGGTCGCTGGATCGTGATTGTGTGGGCGAAAACCGCACCTCATTTGGACACTCCTACCTCCCTCAGCTTATAAAACAGCCCCATCCCCCGAAATTTCGGGCAAAAACCCTAGCCCGAGCTCCTCACACCGCGCCGGACGCGTCCGCCGGCGCCGGACACATCCACCGCCGCCCCCTCGGCCAACCAGAGGGCAACACATCGCCTCCACCGCCGTCTCTCTCTCCTCCCGCCGCCGCGGCCCGCGGGGCCCGGATCGGGCCCTCCCAGCCCATTCGCCACCGCCCGCGCCCGCGGGTCGTATGCCGCTTCTCCCGTTGAGCTCCGCCGGAGCTCCTCCGCCTCGCGCGCTGCGTGCCACCGGGAGCGACACCGACCGCCGCCTTCATCACCAACAGCGGGCCGCGCCGACCCCCGCCGCCTCTGGCCTCCTCGCCACCTGCGTCGGCCGGGCCGCCTCGTTCGCGCCGCCGCCTCGGCCACCGCTCCAACCGCCGCCGACCGTAGCTGCCTGCCGGCCCCGCCGCTGGCCCGACCTCGCCACCGCTTCCCCTCGTCGCCGGAGTCGTCGCCGTGGCCATCTCCTGCCGGATCCGGCGTGATCCGGCCCAGTTTCGATGGTGGGATCGGATCCACCACACCACCGAACCAAACGGTCCACTCCGTGCCCGGATCTCTCCATCCCGAATCTCCTCGCCCCGTTGACTTTCACGGGGGGTAATTTCCACTAAGTCCCTAATCTGCGTAAATTTGTTGCCCTCTTCATCATGTCACAACCTTGTGCTCGGTGCTCCGTTTTGCGCATATAATATATCAAAATGTTCGTCTCGAAGTGCTCTACATGTTAGCATCAGCTTCATGCATGTTATGGTTCATCAAGTTGTCTTAATATTCGTTGCAAGACTGCTTCGTGGTGTTACTGTTTCATCACTAGTTGTCTGTTAACAATATGTTGGCATGTTCGTGAGGTCGTAACTTTGTGCATGTTGGTCCAAATGGAGTGTATGATATGTCACAATGTTTGTCTTGTGATGCTCTTCATGATGGATGCATTTGAATACATGTTTGGTTGCATTATGCCATGTTTAACCCTGTTGCAAAAGTGCATGTGGCTGATAAGTTTCTGAAATTGTTATGAGATGATGATTTGTCTTTTTCGTGTGAATTAATCCATGTGTCATATGAGCTAGGTGTCAACATGGGTTTTGCTCATTGGAATGTGCTCTACCTGATTGATTTATTTTCATGCCATGATATGTCTTGAGATGAATGCAACAAGCTTGTTAACATGCCATCGTGATGTTAAATTTCTGCTAAGGCTGAATCTGTTAATTTTTATGCCTTGTTTCCATGAGGCTACCGTCATTGTTGTGCATGGCTAGAGTTGACCAGTGGGTGTTCCTTGATATATATGTTATGCTCTAGCTATCCATGCTCTTGTTTGCCATGCTGGCTTGTTGTAGCTTGTTCTTTTCATGCTCTCAAGTTGCTAAAAAATGTTTCTGTCAGCCTGTTATCAGCAAGTTCAGTTTTTCCATGTGAATAGCTAGTGTCCTATGCATCCTATGAACATGTTCTTACCATGAGTAGCTTCACAAACATGTCTTCTTGCTGTTGGTTATATTCACATCCCATGCTATGCTTCGAGTTGAGTTGCACAAGCTTGCAAACATGCCTACTTGTCATTGTTGGTGCCATGCCTTGTAATTTTCACTAAGTCTGAGAAATCTGTTAACTTACTAAATCTTGCCATGCTTGTTTAATTGTGTTCCAGCAAGTTTTTGAGTGTGCTCTAAGTTCATGCTTGTTAAGAATCATGTCTATTTCACATCCATGCCTTTTGTCTTCATGTTTCAGTCCTGTAGCATAATTATACCTTGCTCCAAAGATGCCATGTTGCTGTTAACTGCAGTTTTGCATTGCATCTTGTTTTGCTTGCCATTTGCAAACCGTGCATCCGTTTTCCATGATCTTTATATCGATTTCGACCAAAATCTTCTCCTCTAGTGGCTTGCTTGGTTTCCCAAGATGAAGCCATTTCCATCATCTTCTCATTTAGGCTTGAGGGCATCCTCATGCATACGCACATCATACTTGCATTCCATGACATGTCTTACATCATGTTGATTGTGCATTGCACGGTGATTGATCTTATACCGTTGTTGTGCTCTTGTGTTGGGTAGAGCCGGGAGCCGATACCGAGTTCAAGGATCTTGTCGAGACTGAGTTTGAGGAGCCGTCTTACCATCCCACCGAGGACTTACCAGGCAAGATGACCGTTCCCCGATATTACCTCTGTCTTTGCCTTGCTAGTTGTCTCGCTCTTTAGCTATGCCTTGATGCCTATTCTTGTCTTGTCAGCCTCCTATGTTGCCATGAAACACTCTAACAGCCTTCCTAGCAAACCGTTGATTGGCTAAGTACGCTTTTGCTCATCCCCTCTTATAGCGTTGTTAGTTGCAGGTGAAGTTTGAATATTGCTCCATGTTCAGTCTTGTTTATTGGGACAACACAATACTTATCTTAATTAAATTAATGCACATATATATTGGTAATGGGTGGAAGGCTTGGCCTTCTGCTTGGTGTTTTGTTCCACTCATGCCACCTTAGGACCCGATAAACCGGTGTTATGTTCCTTGATTTTGCGTTCCTAACACGGTTGGGGTTTATGGGCCCCCCTTGATAATTCGCACTGCTTAAAACTTTTCCAGCAAGACCCAACTTTGGTACTACATTTTCCTAACAACTAAAATTTTCATAGGGACTAGCTACCCCGAGGACTTAATTAACAACCCCGGGCCAGTGCTCCTCGTGAGTGTTGGTCCAACCTAGAGCAGCTTGCGGCACCGCCCCTTGGCAACTTCGGGTATTTTGGATGTTGTAACCATAGCTCATCTGGTCGTGGTCTGAGATGAGATACATGCGGCTACTATCAGGGTGTCGGCACGCCGGGAGGTCTTGCTGGATTAGTTTTACCTTTGTCGAAAAATCTTGAGCACGGGATTCCTTGAATACTCAGGTCTTCACAATTTGGAGTTGCGACTCCGCAGATCGTGAGCTTGTGATGGGCTAAGTTGGGACACCCCTATAGGGTTTTGAACTTTCGAAAGCCGTGCCTGCGGTTATGTGGCAGATGTGAATTTGTTAATATCCGGTTGTAGATAACTTGACACCATATCCTTAAGAATACACTACCTGTGTGAGTACCGTGATGGTCTCTTTTCGAAGAGGTTTTGGAAAGTGAACACGGTGGGGTTATGCTTGAACGTGAGTAGCTAGGATCACTTATTGATCATCTTTGGCGATCGATGGCACATATTCTCATCTCACTCTGAATTTGTAAGCTAGTTGCTTAGTGCTTGCTGCAAACACTTTATTACCTCTCCACACCTAAAGGCTTTGTTAGTTTTGATACCCGGGAATGGGATTGCTGAGTCCTTGTGACTCATAGATTACAACACACACCAGATGCAGGTACAGCCGAGAACGATGCAGTAGATGGATCAGAACTTCACTGGGAGTTCGATGAAGAGCGTGGTCATTTCTATGTTACGTATCCCGACGATCAGTAGTGGTTCCTACTAGGGGCGATGAGGACTTGTGTTTGTGGTATCTTTTCTCGTTTGGATTTTGCCCGTAGTCGGACCCTGTGTTATTTGGATGAATGTATGCTATTGTATTCATTGTGTGATGTGGCGAGTGTAAGCCAACTATTTTACTCTTTCATCCTTGTTCTTTTACATGAGTTGTGCAAAGATACCACGCTTGCGATCATTCAAGAATGCGCTTATGTCTCTAAGTCGTGCCTCGACATGTAGGAGATATGGTCGCATCCTGGGCATTACAGTTCTGGCACGACGGGCTCGTCCTCTTGCACAACAGTTTCAACAGCGGGGAGAGTAGCTTCACATTCTTCTCCTTTTTCTTCATCGGCTGATGCAGCCGGAATATCTTCAGCCGCTTTGGCTTTAGATTCTTGAGCAGACGCTGATGGGATGGCTTCAGGAAACACTTGACGTGCTACTGAGCTTGTGTGTTGCACATCCTCTTCAGGGATGCTTGACATGGAGACCTGAGGCCTTTACGAAGCCTTCAGGACTTGGGCGACGCCATTGGTGAAGCATTGGTCTGCTCCATGTCATCTTCAGGTGCATCTTTTGGAGTCCCAAGCACCGGAGTGGTGACAAGAGACGACGGAGTGCGGGGAATGAATTCATGTAGGGGGTGTTTGGGTGTTGCTCTTCCCAAAAATCATCTTGAGCAATTGGCATCATGGGACCACCAATGCTAATGAGTTCACTGCTCGTGTGAGCAGGCGATGATACCTGTTGGGGCTTGAGCTGTGGAAGGATTCATCATCACCAACATTGTCATCATGACCAATGTCCTCAGCCGTGGGGGAGTCAGCAGCTAGAATCTCTTCAGACTGATGATCCTCTGTGGTAGCAGTCTCATGCACAACAAGACGACGTTCATGGTTGGAGGAGGCAGGCAAAACAACAGAAATTGGTTCGACAGCCAAAGGTTTTGAGGAGGTATCGCGATGCTTATGAGAAGACTTTGAAGCTTTTGTCTTCAGCTTCTTCTTGGAGGGAGCAGCATCAGAAGCATCAAGATGCTTTCTCTTCTTAGCTTGAACTTCAGCCTACCGATTCTTCTTTTGTTAGAAGCCGCTGACGGGACCTTTGGCTTCGAGCCAGTCATGCTGGAAGGGAAGACAATGCTTGGTCTCTCCTGCCTTGGAACTTCAGTTTCTACAGCAGCAGGCTTCTTCTTCTTCTTTAGCTTCTTGGCGGCCATCTTGGGGTCAATGCCTGATCGGCCAAGTACTTTTCTCTTCACGGCTTCATTATGAGCTTGGACACATTTCTCAGCATAGTGCTTGAGACATTCCCTTGAACCCTTTGCAACATCACGATGCTTGGCAAATTTAGCCTTGAGATCTGCCATCATGGTTTCGAAGTTCTGAACTTCTTGAGCGCTGAGATTGGCCATATGCTTCTTGAGGAGAGCCCTTTCATGATCAATCTTGTTCTTCTGCTCAATTACCTTTTGTGCAATAGTCAGTTCATGGGCAATGTACCCTTGAAAGGTCACGCTAATATCAATAGGCGGCTAGAGATCGTCAAGGGAGAGAGATGTATCCTCAAACCATTCATCAATGAAGTTATTGCTGATATCAGCATCAAACGGAGGCAAATCATTGAAGGTTTCAGCCTGTTGCTTGCTCTTGATCAGCATCTCAAGGGCGTCATCAGCAAGGACTTCATCACTGGGCATATCAATAATATTGTCATCATTGCGCAGAACGCTGCCAAGAGTGAGTCCTTGACCAGATGGCTTCATGAGCTATTTGGACCTCTGGGAGATGCGGGAATGGTCCTCGGACTACACACTTGATTCAAGAGGTACATTTTTCAAAGGCTTCGCACTTGATGCTTTTGGGACAGCTGAAGGTTTAGAAGCCTTTGACTTCTTCTTTGGCTTCGCAGGCTCAGTAACATCTTCTGGTTCCACGTCTTCAGCAACATGCTCCACGGTAGCCCTTTGAGCAGCTATGTGGGACAGCAATCCATCAAGGCCATTGAAGGGGCCAACTTGATTCTCATTGGCTTCATGGGTGCCATCAGAACGAGGCCGTGCTGGTCCAGGGATGAAGTTGAGGCCGAATTCCTTCTTGTTCTGCATCGCAGAGTTCTTGCCAAACTTATAATTTTCTTCAAAAAGATCATCATCACGACACCATCGAAGACTAGATGGGTCATCATTCTCTGGCATAGGTCCTCTGATCATGCAAGGGTAGAAGTCACTGGAAATGGCTTCAACCTTGTTCTTTGGCTGACGCTTCTTGCAGACGACATCGCCCCATGGAGGGCGTATATCATTCTTAATTGCATATTCGGGGGTCATGAAGCGGTATAAGAACCATTGCTCTGCCCAATATCTTCGAATCCATTGGATTCGGGATTTGCATTCTCCATAGGTTTCTTCAGCGTCAGACTTGTACAACGTGAACAAATCTGGAGGAAGATCCTTGGCAGTGTCAGTGCGTCTCTGTCTGCCACCCTTCTTGGAAGGTTTCTCAGAGGCCATTGAGTTCAAGAAGAAGGGCTTCACAAAGCAGTTTGTCTTCAGACGACTGGTCAGACATGAACTAGCTTCAGGAGATTCAATATGACGCTGTAAGAATTCTGCAAATGAATGCAGACTATGAGAACTAAGGGATTCTCCCACAGACATGTACCTGTGACAACATTAGAGATGCGAGGGAAGGGGAAGAGATCATATGAATTCTCAGAAGATTTTGAAGATAAAATAGTTTGAAGACATTGACCTCATTGTGCGAAGATATTCACTTATATAGAGTGAGGTGCTTCCAGATTTGTACGAATCCAAGAATAGGTACAAGTCAGGAATCTAACTAGTTACGAGGCATAAGTGAACATACTTGCATGATATGACATGGAGAATCAGAAAGAAACAACTTTTAGAAGATCAGAAACCACTTTTGGTGGAGATACATCGTTTCAATGGATCAAAACATCGGTAAAAAGTTAGATTTATTTACTGCGCAGGGGAACTGCTAGACAAGACGAGAGGGATTCCAAGCAGATCAATCTTTCATGCCCTAACTTGGCGGCGGAAGACACCTACGGCAGCGGTGGAGAAGAGGAGGTCCGCGACCGGCGGGAAGACGATGTCAAAGAAGTCGTGGCAGTTAAGTGCTTCGTCTTCGGCGTCGACTAGAGCTAGCGGTGGCGCTAGGGTTTGAGGGAGATGGCGTGAGGTGGGAGAGGAAATTATGACCGCACGGGTGGAATACTTATAAGGAGAGGGGGCGGCGCAACGCAATTACGCAGGTGCCCCTGTCGGTTCACATCTGAAGGACACGTGGCGAGCATGCAACTTATGGAGAGTTGAGCCACGACCCCACGGACGCCTGGTTTGTCGAATGGTCGTTCTGGCTTCTCCGGTTTCAGGCAAACATGATAAGGTATTAAAAAAGTTTTAAGTGTGTGTCTATATCTTCAGCTGACAAGGACACAGTGAAGACATTCGACATGTGTCAACAGAATGCATATGAAGAGATAGAGAGAATTGGAGAGGTAACCACAGAGGGGGTCAGGGTCCGATCACATTCACTTAGATCAGAAAAGGTTTGAAGTCATAGCTATAAGTGAATGCTATAGAGGACATAACATACACACACACACACACACACACACATATATATATATATATATATATATATACATCCGAGCTATTCTACAACCCATTCCTGAATAAGCTATCCAGGAACCGTTCCTAACTGCACGAGAACATACAGCTAACTGTGCGAACTATACTAGTTAACTGCCGGGCAGACTTTTCTGCCATCGTTTTTTCGCACTGTTTTTGCGTCGTAATTATTTAACCGCTAATCGGATTGATGCAACTGATATACCGCTGTATATCTATTGAGAAGGAGCAAAAAACTCATTTTGGTCGTTTTCCCAAAATCGATCTAGTTTTTAAACAAAATTCAAAAAACTGAATATCCATCGAATGAGTTTTCAATGTTTCTGTGAAAGGAATTTTCAAAGCTTTTGGCAGAATGACGCGTATGATATACCATTAGAAAGGCACCAATTATCCCGAACTTTTGCATATATAACATGTTTTCGGATTTGGTACGGTTTATGAACATTTTTCAAAAAACCAACATCATTTTCGATATTTTTTGCCCGTACTGCTATAGTACACGCTAACTGCTCACGCGGAATAGCTAACTGACATATGCTGACAAGCTAACTGCTGAGACTGAAGAAAAATGTTTTTTTCTTCTATACTTTTATCGTCAGGTCAAGTTAACTTCCGGGAGTGAAATAGCTAACTGCCAAGAATCGCAACAGTTAGCACCAAGTTAACCGCGGGACTGAATTTTGTTTTGTTTTTTGATTGGGTCACACTAACTGCGGGTATGAAATACCTAACTGCACGCGATGAGCAAGCTAACTGCAATGGTTGATAATACTTTTTTTTTGATTTTTTTAGCTCTTCTTTTCTATTTTTTCCCTGGTCAAGTTAACCCCCGGGACTGGAATAGACAACTGTCAAGACTGTGATAGTTAACTGTCAGGATTGAGAATACTTTTGTTTTTGTTTTTTGCCTGGTTCAAGCTAAAGGACGAGAGTGAAATAGCTAACTGCTCTGAGCTATTCTGCAACCCATTCCTGAAAAATCTACTCAGGAACCGTTCATAACTGCACGAGATCAGACAGCTAACTGTGCGAACTATACTAGTTAACTGTCGGGCGGACTTTTTCCAGCGTCGTTTTTTTGCACTATTTTTGGGTCATAATTATTTAACCTCTAATCGGATTGATGCAACCGATATACCATTGGATAGCTATTGATAAGGAATAAAAAACTCATTCTGGTCGTTTCCCAAAATCGATCAGGTTTTTAAACAAAATTCAAAAAATTGAAAATCCATCAAACGGGGTTTCAATGTTTTTGTGAAAGGAATATTCAAAGCTTTTGTCAGAATGATGCATATGATATACCGTTAGAAAGGCACCCATTAGCCCGAACTTTGGCATATATAACATGTTTTTGGATTTGTTGCGGTTTAGGAGCAGTTTTCAAAAAACCAACATCATTTTTGACATTTTTTGCCCGAACTGCTACAATACAGTCTAAGTGCTCGCACGGAATAGCTAACTGACATATGCTGACAAGCTAACTGCTGGGACTGAAGAAAATTGTTTTTTTCTTCTACACTTTTAACATCAGGTCAAGTTAACTTCTGGGAGTGAAATAGCGAACTACCTGGAATCGCAACAGTTAGCACCAAGTTAACTGCGGGACTAAAATTCTTTTCTTTTTTGATTGGGTCACACTAACTACGGGTATGAAATACCTAACTGCACACGATGAGCAAGCTAATTACAATGGCTGATAATACTTTTTTTGCTTCTTTTGTTTTTAATTATTTTTTTCTATTTTTTCCCTGGTCACGTTAACCGCCGGGACTGGAATAGCTAACTGTCGAGACTGCGATAGTTAACTATCAGGATTGGAAATACTTTTTTTTTGTTTTTTGCCCGGTTCAAGCTAACAGCTGGGAGTAAAATAACTAACTATCTGGGATTGCGGCAGTTAACACCGAGTTAACTACCGGGATTAAAAATATTTTTTGTACCTCACGCAAGCAGGGGCTTGGCAAAATCATAGTGTGTACATCACTAAATTTTTTTGGACACAAGATAACTCTAGCCAGTCCCTGAACTAACCGGTCCATGAAACTGAGTTTGGCAAACTGCACACCTTTTTTTCTTCGTTTTGAGCTAACTAAAATGGCCGGCTCAGTCAACTCCTTATCCAGTTCAAGCAAACTACTAGCTACAGATAACCCTCAAATAATTGCCAACTACAGAGGCTGGGTAGGAGGAGTAGAAGAAACCCAAAAGCTAACCGCCGGAGATCCACACCATGAACTGCTCGAGGACGAGATCCATCTAGGACATGAAGAGCAAGTTAACTGAAGGAGGCAAAGAGTTTTAGCGATACTGAAGTTAACTGAAAAGCAGGAAGTCACCACCGGAACAAGCTTCTGTGCCTCCACTGGAACGACGGCATGTGGAAGGTGTCACTAGAACTGGAGCTCAGGATGGGCATGGCTATGTCGCCGTAGAGGGAGTAGGCCACCCACCACGGGCCTAAAGAAGGGTGCGCTCCACCCACCTACCCACGGTAGCGGCGCCTGGCTTCGATGGGGCTGGGAAGGCACAGTGGCGAGAGTCAACACCCGAAACCATGGCTGAAGGGCGAGCCCGCACGAATCTGGTGGTCGGACTGGCGTGAAGAGGAAGCCCGCTGCAGACCGTTGCATGGCAGGATGCAGGAGGGAGGAGGGGTTGTGGCCTGCGACGCAAGTGGGGAAGCTAGGGAAGAACCTGGATGAGCTCCACGCGCAACAGACTGCATGTAGAGGCAGGGGAGGTCGAGGAATGGTGCGCTCCGGCGGGTTGGTGGTGGAGCGCGGCTGCGGCAGCCGGCGTTGGTGTACTACGCGTGGGGCGGCGGCATGGACTAGATTGGCTACAACTGGTGGCAAGCGACGGCGGCGCCTGGAGAAGGTGGTTGGGGGCGTGCAGCAGCCGATTGCAGACCAGAGGTCACTCGCTCCCTCGTGACGCTACCGCGCCGCTCGCTCCCTTAGGGAAAAGAAACAGGTTAGGAGGATGGTTCCTAAATAAGCTTATTTAGGAACTCTCGAGGAGGGTTGCAGAATAGTCTATATATATATATATATATATATATATATATATATATATATATATATATATATATATATATATAT